>JAOUQZ010000044.1:12199967-12214243 GCA_028564935.1 Neosilurus hyrtlii
CCGCCTGTCAATTTCCCGCTCCATCCTTCCCTCACTCGTGAACAAGACCCCGAGATACTTGAACTCCTCCACTTGGGGTAAGACCTCATTCCAGACCTGGAGGGTGCATTCCACCCTTTTCTGACTGAGAACCATGGCCTCGGACTTGGAGGAGCTGATTCATATCTTATTATATCTCATATCTTTATAATTTATTTTTTTTGCCAGGTGTTGCCACGAGTTCATGTACAGTGTTCAGTAGTAGTGTGTATTTCCACAGGTTTGAGATACACCAGGGAAAATGCTTTATTTACATTAGTGGTATTTGGCAGTGGTGGCACGTTGGTGTAGTGGTTAGCATGTCTGCCTTAAAGAAGAAAGGTCCTGGGTTTGAGTCCCGGGCTCAGGTATTTCTGTAAGAAGTTTGCATATTCTCTGTGTGTTTCTTCTGGGTACCCTGGTTTCCTCCCACAGTCCAAAAGCATGCACATTTGACAAATTGGCTGTTTCAAATTGCCCTGAGGTGTAGATGTGAATGTTTGTGTGTTGGCCCTGTGGTGGTCTGGCAAGCTGTTCAGGGTATACTTCGCCTTCACCCAGTGTTGGCTGAGATAGGCTCCAGTCTCCCTGCGACCCTAATAGGATTAAGCTGTTCGGCAAATGAGTAAGTGAGGGGCATTTTTAGATACCTGACATGTATACAACTGAACAGTGGAGGGTTAAGGGCTTTGGTCATTGGCCCAACAGTGGCAGCTTGAACCCTTGACTTTCTTATTACTGAACCGCCACTGTCCATTTATTTACACCAGTATATTGTCCAGGGAGAATATGCTGGAAATTTACAATCCACTATCAGTTATGAGGGGTGCACGTGTATTTTAAGAAACAATATCACTGTATCAGCTGTTATCAGTTTAATTTTCCCAGCACTGCAGGATTGGTAAACAGGTGGGGAAAAAGGAATAAGTAATTACCTGGGTCACCAGGGAGAGTGCAGCTTGGGTGTGAACACTAAAGTAAATAGTTGGTGTGTGAGACTTAAAAACAGCTAGCATTAGTTTTCTGCTACCAAAAATCACTGGCTATACTATTAATGGTTTAATTCTGGTGTTAAGTGTGATCTGTTCTGCTGTGGTTTAGTTAACCATGAAGGTTAAATTAATTTTGTTGTGCTGCCTAAAAAGTCTAGTCATCATATTGGTTCCTTCTGGTGGAAATGGTGCCATCTTGTGTACTAAGTTATAGAATTTATAACTGATTGTTTTTCCCAGCTGTCTTTCTCAGTGTATTGCACTTTTATTGATATGAATTATTTTATTAAATCATTCCTAGCAAAAGACGTAAAGGACAAATGAGCCAAAGACATTATATACATTTCAGCACTTTAATTTAATTATTCAGAGGCACAAATATAAATTAAAGGGATACTTTCCACTACTGTGCATCCACACGTGCAACAGTCTTTCTTGCTTTATATGCACAGAGCTAGTGTACAAGTTTTGGACGAGAGTGTCCATCACAGCCGAGAAGATTCTTCTTCTTTTAATTAAAATGATGGGTAAGTTTAGATTTCATGATCTGAAATGTTTCGATATAGATTTTTGGTTCTACTGCTATATATGACATTTCGCACAGCTATTACGCACGCACGCACGCACGCACGCACACACACACACACACATGCCCTCTCTTCCCCAGTCACAATCAGGCTAAACCAAACACAAATGTTTTCTAATATTTTTTGAAGAAACTAAACATGGATGTCTCTCATTTATCTTATCGGGGTTTGGTTTAATGGCTTATCACTCATCATGTTTTTAGCTCAATTCCAGGTACACCTGCCTCACCTTCATCAACATTTCAACAGTTAAGACCTCCATCAGACCTTAATCAGTGCTAATGTGAAATTGATATGATTATTAATGTGATAGCATCTGTAACAGCTGCAGCTCATTTACTGTGCTGGTCCCATAGAAAAGTTCTCGCAATGAACCAGAAAAGCAGTGGATGTCAAATTCCAATTGGTTTAGCCAGCATAAAAAAGAAAGAAAAAAAAAGCCACAAAAAAACCCCTCAAAAATACTTATTGCGCTTCCCATATTTGACTACAATTAAACATAACACTTAGAGTAACTTAACTGAAGTGCACAGATTATGAGCACAGACCACACAGTAAGACTAAGCAAACAAGTACATGGATAGAAACATGGATGTTCATTTCCACAGTGACAGAATCCCACTTAATGAAAGTTCATTTGTAGAGATTCCATTTCTATGGCCAGTTTTATCATGGTGTACTGTAGAAAAATACATGGTTCAGGTTACAAAATACTACACAACTAAGAAAGAAAGAAAGACAGGAAGGAAGGAAAACTGTTCTAATATATACAGTAATACATACTTTTCTTCACACAGGCTTAAATGGACAATAAAAATACCAAAAACCTGCAAAGATGATATTAGGGAATCCAGACTTGCTCTCTCACAACTTAATGACAAGAAAACAATTCACGGCACATAAACTTCAATCACCAAACCCTATTCTTTAAGGGTTTATATGTTACAAATATAGGTCTTCTCCATCTACTGTGCGTGCGTGTAAATAACCCTAATGCGCACACACACACACACACACACACACACACACACACACACACACACACACACACCAAGCAAACAAACACCAAAAACACATTCAAACATGTTTTTGGCACAAATCATACTTTGATACAAAGAACAGTGACATCAACTTACAACCATAAAATAATTAAACCTCACACAGTACTTTTTTTTTGTTTTTGCAACAGCAGCTTATCAGGCTTCCTAACACCCCCACAAGACTTCCTACCAACAACCTAACTGGGGGGGATATATATATATATATATATATATATATATATCTCTCTCAATCAGCAGATAATCTATATCGTTATGCTCACTCCAGCTCAGTTTCTGTATGTGATATACCTATTATAACCTGTAGCCTGGGTTTTAAACACCAAGTGTTTTATATTTGTATGATTGTCACCACTAAAAGCATTAAAATGGCCCAGCATTTAAAACTTGAGCAGCTGTTCATCTCATTAAAAAATAACAAGCACACAGACATCAAGGCCATTACTGCTACAAATGATGGAAATACAGCTTTAGTTGTGACTTTGCTGCCATGTTGTGATGCACCGAATAATATTTATTTGAAACATTTTGTTTATGACCCATAAGATTTACTTTTTTTGTGAATCTTGTAAAATAGCAAGGTCTTTTTTTCCTATTAAATCAAGATTGTCCAAGTTCATTGTGCAATTAGAAATTATGGCTATTTTCCTGCTGCACAGATGGGACTTACCACCATCAGTACCACAAACCAACAAAACGAACCCTTAAGCAGTTAGAAAATGCCAGTGACGTGATGAAGGACTGCATTTAGCCACAAAAACATTTGCAAAAAATAACATGCACCAATTTGCCAAAACACACCACAGCTAACGCTAAACATGAAACACAAATAAATATTTGTTCCAAATTAATCACATTTCTAACATGGTGCATATCACTTTTGATAAAGATCATGAAAATGATTCTGGTAAAGATATTTAAACAATCTTAAAACAATATAAAAAGAATGATATGATGTTTCGACTCCACACACATGCACGCATACGCGCGCACACACACAAATAAAGATCTCAAAACATTCTTAAGAATAATGCGATGGGAAGAATTTTGATGGTTAACCATTTTTGGTGATAAAGAGAGAAAAATTCTCTAATCCTAATCTGCTATTAATGCTACCATTTTAAATAAAAGCATCTTATTAGTTAAACATACTTATTATTACTCAGTGCAAAAAATAAAGAGTATAGAATTGTGGGCAAAAATCTTGTAATTATTTAAGAGCATGGCTCTAAAGATCCCCTCCCTTTGTTTATTAGAGTGTACGCTGACTCGTTCTTCATCAGTAACTTCTTCATGTAAGATCATAAATGCATAAAAAAAACTTATGTAATTTCAAACTTCATGAACATGTGGTGTTCCTGGGGAACAGCTGACCAGGCCTCCTCATGACTACATGTAGTACTGCCAAGGGAGCAGCGCCCCTAAGCTCAAGTGTATTATTACAGATCTTGTCACGAGCAGCACATTTAAAGGTACAGTAACTCTAAATATATGGCTCCCACGGAGAACACTCTAATATCTACAGTTAATGGCTTAGCAACTTGAAGACTCTCCTGGCTGTTTTAACAACTCCGCATGACCCTTGGGTAGAGGAATCGATTCCTTCAGAAAGCGATAATATTACAGCATATACAGCATTTTCTAAGATTACATATCCTTCACTCAACACAAACAGACATGGTTGGAAAGGAAGAATCCCAAAATAAAACAAACATAGAAAGTCACTGAGTGCCATTAGTTTTGGTGTGCTTGTTTCTCTTTGGCCTGCCATGGTTATATACATCTTGCTTGAATAAGTCTTGTCTTCTTCCAAAGGGGATCATTGGCTTGGTTTTTCCAGCAAAAGGCCAAAACTGCAGTCTCTCCAGAAACATCAGCCCTCCATAATGCCGCTAACCCAATCCCAGCATTCACCAGTAAAGCTATTCATATACAGCTGGGACAGCAAAGAAGTTACGAGTAGATGGTGATAACCTCTCGCCCACCACCACGCACCAATAGGACCCGGTTGAGCCCTTCTAACAAAACCTCTAGGAATTCCATGTCTGATGCACACTGGTTAAGAAAAAAAAAGTTAACAGGAACAGACATCTACTAGAAATTTTTGACTGTTGAACCTGGCTTTTTAAAATGTATTTATTTTGTGGTTTGGGAAAACTGAAAATAGTTTTTAGACTTCTTAGATACTTTGACAGCTCACACAACAAATTCTATATTGTTAAATCAAGCTTAAGAGAGCTTTGATTCCTTTGGAATTAAACCATGTTTACACTGTCAGTTCAACTTCATATTAAACACTTTTGGTTACCACTGGAAAAATTCACTCATAACTTGGTATATGCAGACAAATTTTATGATTAAGCTGTTATTTATTAACAGATTCTGTTGAGTATAATCATTTCCACTTAACTGTCTAATCATTGACTTAGGAAAACCTTGATCAGCTAAAAAAGGGAGTGTTAGATTTTGGTTGGAGATGAAACCTGCAGGAAGGTAGATATCCAGGATCAGGGTTGGCGACCACTAATCAACAATGTACCATTTATAGCCTGTGCCTACTGTCACAGACAAAAATTGTAAAATAAATTAAAAATTGCCGTTCTATAAACCGTTGTATTCCCTCAGCCTGTATGCCTCAAGTGCACGGAGGACAAAAGCCATCCCCCATATGAACAGTTTCGGACGATCAACATTTTATTAACCCCTACGCACAGGTTTAGGTCATAGGGAGTGCCTATGCAAAAGTTCAGAAAGCTATCATGAGTATGAGCTGAGCAACGGCCCGGACAAACTTTATATGTTCAAGACCACTGTACCAACTGTATCAAAGGTCACATATGCAAATTAGCTACCCCACACATAGGTTTAAGTCATAGGGAGTGCCTATGCAAAAGGCGATAATCCGATCTGTCATGTGAGCCCCATTAGGGTTGGAGTGAAATTCTTCAGGATGATAGATCTCCTGGAACAGGGTTGGGTACCCCTGGCTTAGACACTTTAAAATTTAGATAAGGATACAGTTTTCATCCCCATCACGGTTCCTGGGTGGCCCGGGCATGTTGAGGAGGACTAGTTGAGCATCTTGCGACTTGGTCAGCACTACTTCATTCAGCTTCACAGCTGTGTGCATGCGCCTCACGTTGGACTGGTTGCTGTTTTCCAAAAGCGTGTCGCAACAGAGTAAATATCAACAAAACTGATGTTGGAAAATCGTAATAAATGGATTATAATCCAAAAATACCAAATACAGGGACAAAAAGAGCAAGACAGTCAAGGGTGGAGCTGGAAGTTCTATAACATAAATGCGATATCTTAATTTATAGTCACAGAATGTAGTGCTATTTTATTTTAATTTATATTATTTATTTGATATAAACTCTGAGCCAATTACGTCTTTTTTAATGTCCCTGTTAAGTGCTGTGGTTCAATTCAGTATATCGTCTTGTATGCCAGCATTTTCCAAAATACACAAAAGAAAATAACAATTTTACAATTTACTGAACATTGTTATAAACTGTCATGAGTGGGGAAAAGAAATACCATAAAACTCACCCAAAACCTTACTAAATCATTTTATTATTTTATCCTTTTATATATTTATTTGAGTTAATTTTAATAAGTAAATTGGTCCCTGTTCAAATTATCGTCCGCCTCACAGCAAGAAGGTCCTGGGTTCGAATCCCATGTCCCATACTGAAGATAAATAAATTATTATTTACACGCATGAATTGCCATTCAATACAGTTTTAAATTAATCATAATTTGCACACATGAAACTTAGTGAGGCAGGAGAGGCGGTGCTAAAATCTGCTGGTAGCCCAACCCCAACTTAAGCAGCTTGAGCTTGAAGAAATTGATGTGTTGTTTCAGTAAGATGGAGCCACAGCACACAAAGCACAAAGATGACTGGAAGTGCTCAGGGAAATGTGGATCAGGTAATCTCATCTGATCCATGTTAGGTGGTTGCTGTTCCCCTGACCTTGCTCCTTGTGATTTTTTTTTTCCCTGTGGTGCTATGTTAAATCATGTTCTACCTGACGTGTCCGGTCAAGTCATGGCAGCCTTCAGAAATCACCTCCAAGTGTGTATAATCAATGATAGCCACCATTTGGAGCATTTCATGCTTAAAGCATGATGTATAAAAACTCTTTTGAGTTTGCATAAGAAATCATGTTCGCAGACAATAATTTGATCATCTTCAATGTTTTTTATCTAATGCCCCTTTTATGAAAATGCAATTCATTAATAAATTAAATCCTTATGGTGTGTAAAATAGGTTTTGGGTGACATTTAATTTTATTAAACTTATGTTACAGTATCTTTAAATGATATTAAAGACCATGAGTTTTGCTAAAAATAATCAAATACATTTTAACACTATGTATCATGTGAATAATAGCTTTATCTAATATACTTAAATCTTAAATAGCATTTATATCATTTAATCTTTAATTAAAAATAAGGTATAATTCTTCTACAAGATCAAAGCACACAGCTAAATAAAAGCATATTAGTGGAAATTAAAGAGCATGGCACTCATGGTTAGTAAACAGAGCGAGACATGCATATGACCTTTATGCACATTCATGTGCAATACCGTCAAAACACATGCTCTCCATCACAACCTGATGTCAAATCAACCCTCCGTACTCAAGGATCTATTTATTTATGCATGTTTTTCCAATGTTATAATCCAGAGTAAGGACCGGACTAAGTTTTCAGATATCCTGACACCAGGTGCTGTGGTCTGAAAAGCACGTATTGTTTTGACTGAAAGAAAAATACTGTTCTGTCATGCTAGTTAAATGAATTTATGCAGTAAAAGAAGCTGACGTTGCAAGAAGCATGCACCTCATTCTCACTCTCTCTCACTGTCTCACTCACTCACTCACACTGAGGATAATCAACTGTAATGGACCGAGAAGACAGGACAACTACAATACAGACTCATGGCCTACATTAAAAAAAAAGTGGACTTACAGACTCTCCCACTCCCTGGAATGAGGAAAATGGGACAAAACAACAGAGACAAACTTAGACGGTGCTGCAAACTCTTCACAAAGACATGCCAACAGTCACAGATAATCTACAGGTAAAAATGTGTAATGGTGTAAGCACTGGTCCAATCACACAAACTGGGAAAATTTTACAACACCAATTACTGCTTTAATGCAGCAATTTGAATTCCAGAGCAAAAAGAACTCATATTTATATTAAAAATGTTTTGAGTCAACATTCCTCAGAACTGGGATCAAGAAATGTTGCTTTAAGCACAGTGTTTGTATTAAAATTATTATTTGAAATTCATTGCTTAACAGATTTATTTTTAAGACCCCCTGTTACAACTAAGAGAAATGTGAATAGTTTTTTGGCCAAGAATTTATTTATCAGGAAGAAAACAATCCTAAACATTTATTAACTGTAGAGATTATCTGAAAAAGAAACATCTGAATGTGTTTAAATATCACATGCGATTTAATTCTTTCACAAATTAATTACACAAAGATTTCCTCTAAAGATTTTGGAAGCAGGTACAAATCATTTGGAAAACAGTGTCCTCAGAATTTATAGAAAAATCTGTAAAAATGGCGTCGGCAAGAACGCTCGCTGTTATAAAGGCCAAAGGAGACCTAAATAAATTCTGAATTTTGCTTTTTACATTAAAATACTTTCTTATCTTTTCTTTCTTTAACTAATAAATGTGAACTGTAATAAACTTTCCTAAAAATATGTGAATTAATTCATCTATGACACGTGGTGTAATACAACTGTTAAGAACTGCACACTAGGTCACACATATACATAATTAAAAGAAGAAAACTAAGGATACCTTGCATCAGTACACAGACAGGGCTGTATTCAGAGTTGGTAACACATGTAAATATTTGTTCAGGGTATTGCAACTCGGGTGATGCATCTTCTTATGTTAGTTTAATTAGCTTCCCATAATGCAAATGATTTAAGTGTAGTTCCTTGGTTCAACATTCTAAATATTTCTTGAGTACAAGTGTGGTGACATGTAGTTTTTTTTTTTGTTTGTTTTTTTTGGCGAGATTACCACCTTTACCACCTTGGGAAAGCCGTATCCTAATGGTTAGTGAAGCAGCTTTGGGACCGAAAGGTCGCTGGTTTGATTCCCGAACCAGCAGGAAAAATGTGTGGTGGTGGGGGAGTGAGCTGCACCTTTCCTTCCTCCACTTTCATGGCTGAAGTGCCTTTGAGCAAGACACCTAACCCCCAACTGTTCTCCAGGCGCTGCAATGTGTGTGGCAGGCCACCGCTCACTCTTCACAGATGTTTGTGCTCACTTTGGATGAGTTAAATGCATAGGCAATAATTTCCATTGCAGGGTTAATACAGTATAGCAAAATCCAAATAAATAAAAAGGCAAACAAACTGTATGGAAACTTATGGCTGCACAGAAGTCTAATTGTGATTTATATGTTATGAACAAGGGTATGGCACAAGAGAACAAATGTACAGCTGCAAAAACATTGGTACCATCCTGAAGTGTAACTTTCTAGATATCACAGCTTTTTAATGTCGGCACCATTGAGCACTGAACTACACTACCCATCAGCCCCAGCATCTAATACGTCAATAATAACTCTCACCTGTGTCTCGGACTACTTGGTTAGTGCCATTTTTTCTCGTTTTCTGGCTTCTGTTGCGGTTGTTGTCGCATGTATGCCACAGCACTGCTTATCGTCTGTATTTTTTATTTTTATTTTTTTGCCTCATATCCATGGTCATGGTTATGTTTCTTGTTTTTACAGTTTTGGCTGTTATTTGTACTTCAAGAAATAAACAATCTGTACTTGTATCCACCTCCTCCTACCATAATCATTTTCATCTTAAACTGCAGCTTATTGCTGGTATTTTTTTTGTAGCAACAGTGTGCATATAGTCATGCTTTATATATTGCTAAAGCAGTTCACATTTACACCCACTTCTACTGCTGTTTTGGTTTAGGGAACCTATTTGTCAGACCAAAGTGAAAAGTTTAGAGGAAACTTTTCTGTGCTATTTATTAGTGAGCTTTTCTTGGCCTCTACTTGGCCTTATGCTAGCTTGTGAAAAAACAGCAGATTTTATCCCTTTAAATGATGTTTTATAAAATTGTTAGGGTATTTTTGTGGTAGGCGGCACAGTGACTTAGTGCTTAGCATATTCATCTCACAGCAAGAAGGTCCTGGGTTCAAGTTCCAGGTTCAGGAGTTTCTGTATGGAGTTTGCATGTTCTCCAAGTGCTTGCGAGGGTTTCCTCCAGGTATTCTGGTTTCCTCCCACAGTCCAAAAATATGCACAGTAGGCAAATTGGCTGTTCCAAATTGCCTCTTGGTTTAAGTGTGAGTGTGAAGGGTTGTGTGTGTGTGTGTTGGCCCTAAGATGGCCTGGCAAACACCTAGGGTGTGCCCCGCCCTCACCCTCAGTTGGCTGACATAGGCACCAGCCTTTTCACGACCTGATTGGCTGGTCCAACTTTCTCCTAGGTTCGCGTGTGACTGTGAATGGTTGTGTGTGTTTGTTGGCCTTGCGCTGTGTATCCTGCGCTCTCCCAGAGTCGGTGGATCTGGGCTTCATCCTCCTCTTCATTTAAGTAGGATTCAGTGGCTCAGAAAATGAATTCATGATTGATGTGAAGATAAGTGTTGTAAGGTTTAAATTTATTAATTTCGCATAATGAGTTGTGAAATTTGGCAAAACCAAAACATTTTTATAACAGTTCTTTTTTAAAAGCCTGTTAAACTGTGCCAAGGTGTACATGCTGAGAACCCATCTCTGCTTTAATTCAGGCATTTCAGATGCCGAGGTCGCCGGCTGCTGCTGATTTTATGCGTGACATCTCTAAACGAAAAGCAGTGCTTCTAGAAGGCAAGAATATATGAGCTACAAAGTATAACTTACTGTCATAAAAAAACAGAAAAGAAAACACATTTTCACCCAGCATCTTTCACAACCTGTTCGAATAATTTTCACGAAACAGGAGAACATCGCGTGGCACAGTGGTATAGTGGTTAGCACACCCCACCTCAAGAAGGTCCTGGGTTCGAATCCAAAGCTCGGTGAGGGCATTTCAGTGTGGAATTTCTCCCTAAGCTTGCATGGGTTTCCTCTGGGTACACCGGTTTCCTCATGACCCTAACACGATCTCTACTCTACGACCCTAGTAGGATTAAGCTGCTCAGCGAATGAATTAATGGAGAACCTCCTGTATCTCTTGCTCAGTGCTATTGTTCTTAATAAATGGTGCATTTAACACTCAGCATTCTTCTTCCTAACAAATGACAGCTCGTTGCCAGTGTTGACATGGGCTCGGTACCGCCACGTAACACATTTCTTTCCTCATATTCCTCTCCCTCTGTTCACCACAGCTTTGTTCATGTGCGAAGTGAAGTAGCTGTTATCACTTTCTATCTGATCTCCCACCGCTGGTAGAACAGCCGGCTCCCAGGAACTTAATTCCATGACAGAGAGACAACAGTTCCAATCTCGGAGGTTATAGTGGCCCGAACACAATACACACGCCACCTTAATTATGATTTTATCAAATACAAGAAGAAAACTGAGAATGAGAATAATGGTCGTGAAAGCATAACTTGCTGCTATAATGGTCGCATAATGCTAACTTGCTAGTCTGAAATAAAAGCCTGTTTATTGATGTGGGTGGAACAGCACAACAGGGGGTGTGACATTTAAAATTTCATCCGTCTAATTTTAGAAGTAGGATTTGTTCTTGTAAAATGACTGAAAGTGTGGTCTGAAAGAAAATTCAATATTAAATATGAATATGATGAAAATGTCTCCTTTTTATATAGTGCTGGTGTAGTGGTTAGCACTATAAAATGCTATAACCACAAATGGCAACCACAAACTGGCTCTGCACTGTGGCGTAGTGGTTAGCATGTCAACCTCATAGCAAGAAGGTCCTGGGTTCGAGTCCCGGGCTTGGGTGTTTCTATGTGGAGGTTGCATGTTCTCCTTGTGCTTGCGTGGGTTTCCTCCAGGTACTCCAGTTTCCTGTCACAGTCCAAAGACATGCACATTCACTTAATTGGCTGTTTCAAATTTCCCCTAGGTGTAAGTGTGAGTGTGAATGGTTGTGTGTTCCCCTGCGATGGTCTGGGGAGCTGTTCAGGGTGTACCCTGCCTTCGCCCAGTGTTGGCTCTGATGGGCCCAGCCTCCCTGTGACCCTAATATGATAAATTAATCGGCAAATGAGTGAGTGAATGAGTGAGTGAGTAGTCCTAATTCTGCCCTGGTCATATTTGCTGACTACCTTAACGTGTTCACCTGTTCAAGTGTGCATTCCTGTATTTCTTCAACTATTTTCCAGTTTCTGTGCAAGTCTATTTGTGATGTGTCTGAAGCTGTGTGACATGATAGAATGACATCTATTGTTTTATATTATGCTCTATTGTTTATATTGCCATATAACAAATCACACAGTTTACAGCAACATTTCTCATCATTTAGATGGTTTATGTTCGATTGTCTGAATGACAGACTGGCTGCTAGTAAGTCTGACATGCCCAGGGTACACACTTGCCTGTCCATTTCCCATGCAACCTTAAGCTACATGCACTCTATGTGATGTTTACGATTGCATGGCATTCGTAAACATTAGCAAGGACCTTGGTATTAGTTGCAGATTGGATATATAACTTTAGATCATTTATTAATCCTACGAGAGGAAATTAGGCTCTGTATATAACCTATCCGAAGCAGTGAGGGTGTGGGAACTTTACTGGATTAGAGGATTTGGATTAAGTACCTCGTCACAGCTTTTTGAGGATGACGTTGTCCTTTCGGCTTCATCGAGCCGGGACCTCCAGCTCTCGCTGGAGCGATTCGCAGCTGAATAAAGAACCGCTTTTCCTCCATGTTAAGAGGAGCCAGCTGATGTGGCTTCTGCATCTGATAAGAATGAATACTCCTGTGCTTGCTTGGGTTTCATCTGGGTACTCTGGTTTCCTCCCTTGGTCCAAAGACATGCTATATCTTGCTATATATATAGGCTGTTCCAAATTGCTGCTAGGTGTGACTATTGAGTGGGTTAGCAACGTGGTGGACAGGTGAGCTGTTAATTATGTACCCCACTTTGTCTAAGCCCAGAGGTGGCTGAGATGGGCTCCAACCCCCCAACCCTAAAAGGATTAAGTAATTCAGCAAATAAATGAATGATTGAAGAAATGAATGAAGGAATGAAGGTTCCAGTGTTGTATCGGTGGATGTCTCTCAACTGTATAGACCCCTCACCCAACTTTTTTTTCATTTTGGATTCTCAAATGAATACACCCATGCAGTGTCCATGTTTAAGATAACTCCTCAAATTGCCCTCAGAATGCTTCACTCCTCACACTGGTGTGAAAGCACATCAGTAAAACATATGCCTTTACTGTTCTCTTCTGAGTTTACTTGCCCTCAATAATAATAATAATAATAATAATGGGTGATGCCTGAATTATATATAGCAGGGCAGCTGTGGCATAAAGGTTAGAAAAGCAGGTTTGGGACTGAGGGGTTGCTGGTTGAATTCCCTGAACTGGCAAAGAAAAACTATGTAAGAGGGAGTGGGATTTTAGGAGTAAATGACTGGTGCCTTCCCCTCCTCCTACATTCAGTGCTGAAGTGCACTTGAGAAAGCTACACACGATAACCCCCAACTGTCCCTGTGACATGGCGGCCCACTGCTCTGGGTGTGTATGTTTATCACAGATTTCTAAAAAAAAAGGGAAAAAAAGGGGAAGAAGACTGGATCTTGTGATTGCAAGGGGCAATGTTTTTTGCTAGCAGGGCATTGTGTTGATGCGATGTCAGAATTGTTGATAAAGTTATACTCAACAGGCGTGAAAAGATCATACAAACAGAAAAGAATACATCTGAGATGAATATTTCGTTTAAAAAACTCTTTTTTTAAAACCAAATTTTAGCGATGCTAAGCTGTTTTTAAAATTAGTGAAATTATTGGCAGCGTTAGATGAATTTAAGACATTTTGACCTCTACCTGTGAAATTTTCCATGTTTTCAAGCTGTGCTGTGTTCCAAATGTATTAATCTGTATTGAGGTCTTAAAGCAAGGGGGTCATCATAACATTCACCATGTTGCTTCACAATTGAAACCCTAATGCACAAATCATTCTTTTTTTTTTTCTTTCTTTTTTTCTTTTTTGAGATGGTGTTTGGTCATGTGACTTTCTTGATGGACTACTGAAATATCTCAAATAAAAATATTTTAAATGTACTCTTTAAATAAAACTTACAACATTGCAAAATAACAAAACAACAACAACAATAATAATAATATAAAAATAAAAACTGATAACTTACTGAATTATGTCCATGTTATCTCTACACGGACCGTTATTCTTACTCATACACTTACCATGTATCCTAAATAAACATACAGAGCTATTCCTTAGAAATAAAATGGACTCAGTCATAATGTCTTTCTGAAACCTTTTGCTTACTCCTGTATGTGATAGTCTATAAAGCTCGCCAGCCCATCACACACACAACCATGCACACTCACACCTACCGGAAATCTGGAACAGACAATTATTATGATATACAGGTCTTTTTGTATTGAGGCGTACGTGCTAACCACTACGCCACCTAT
>JAOUQZ010000044.1:12223221-12241646 GCA_028564935.1 Neosilurus hyrtlii
CCACGAAACAGGCTTGTCGGGATGAAATTGTAGTACTGTTATTTTTTCCCACATACAATATATATATATATATATATGAATTTATATGAATAAATTTCAACTTATGCATAAAACAAAGTACAAAATGGAACAACATAAAAAGTACAGAGAAGAGGGTATATTTGATTAAACATAGCGTCTAACTGGGAAGCGTCAATCGGGGATGTGTATATTAGGGAATGATACTGTATGATTTCATAAAGAAATAGACAGGCTTAGGGTGGATCTGGAGGCTGTCCTGGGAACACTATAGGCACAGTTCAGAAAGTCATTCTGGTTTTATCACAGAGCATCACTTACACTCTTATGCAAGTATTGTAGTTGATGAATTAAAGAAACTTGTTTGATGAGGTTTTGTTTACAATTTTTAATAGATGAAATAAACAGATAACGGCTTGATGAAGTATATACTTTATTCACTTCAAGAAATACACATTTTTTTTCCCAGGACAAATGTAGCTTTAGACAAGCTTTTCCATGTTCTTGTACTCGTTTCACTGGCTGGCTTTGTTTCTTCTCAACATTTACTCTCATAAGAACTTTGTTCCATAGTCATGGGCTATTAAACTTGGCTATTAAAGTTTCACGGACTTCCAGAGATGAGACATCTGTTTTGAACTTGAAGGAGAGAATAAATGTTGTCAATTAGGCAATATGAACACTTCAGTAAGCTTGTTTTTCCTCATTGAGACTATATAAATTGTTATATAAATTCATGTGATTGACCAATGACCATGCACTATAGAACCTACAATGGTTCAAGTTCTAAATCTTAAATCTAAATCCCTTAAACTGATGGGCTCTTTAACAGCACCCTTTTTGCTGTTGTTTGTAGGGTCCCACTGCCCTAACAATTTGTCCCCATCCCACTCAAACACTTGACTCAACTTAGCACTTAAGTATTACTAGATGTGTGGAAGCACTAAACTGTGCTCGGCTCAAGCACTTCAGGGCCACGTAGTTCTTTACTTTTTTACCCAATATCCATATATTTGTTTTTTCTTTAAATCCTATTCTCACCTTCAGGTACACTTCCAAGGACCTGTAATCTCCTTTTGCTTTCAACTTTTCTATTTCAGCCAATGTTCCTTTCTGATAATGTAATGCTAACTGGAGTCTCCTTGCTCCAATGATTTCAGAAATGAAGGACATAACCGAATTCCACTTCACCCCCATACACACTTTAAATCTTCCCACTTGCACTTTATCGTTTTTTTTTCTTTAAAGTCAGCCCCAGGTCAGTGTTAAATCTGACCTCTAAGAGCTAAAATTACTCAGACAGCTAGAGGATAAAATTACACAGATCTATCCAGCACAGGACTTTGTACATACACACACACATATATATATATACATACACACACACATACATATACACACACACACATACGTACAAACACACAGCTAAAGCCAGTCTATAAACCTTGAGCCCATTAAACTAACACTGCCAATCAGACTTAAATCCCTTAAAATTAGCCACAAATGTTACACCACACCTCAGATTTCAGTAAGATAGCTATACCATTAACTACCCAAGTTTATTTTTATATATACACATACACCGTGACAGAATGCAGGAATCAGTAGTAGAGCTCAGTAGAGCTTAAACAGACCATAACAGACCTTGATGCACCATCATAGGGGATTCTGATGAATTTAGAAACGATTCGTTTAAGTTTCATCTCTTGGATGCAACCTGCCTCCTTTTTATACCCCAATCGTACTCAAACTGCACAGCTCCACACTTTTTGAATCGTGGAAATCACAGACATCGTGCCCCAGTGTAATCCCAAAGTTAGCAAAATAAAAAGCAAAGAAGAGAAAACTCTGTATAACATTATATCATTTTATTTACAAATTAGCATTAAGGGAACCACATCTGAAGAATGAAGAGAGCCGCTGTGGACACATTCACAATGACCTGTAACACAGAAAACACATAAGATGTCACACAACAGTGAAAGCAGTCGATACATGTAGTAATGCTATTTTACAACTGTATGTTAAATGAATAAATTGTCTGAATTACAGACTGTGGTCCAATAAAAGAATAGAGTGCACTGCATAGGTTCTCAAGAGCCACTGTGTCATGATCTATGTAATATTGCAATACTGTATAAAGTGAATGAAAATCCATTAGGGTTTTTGCCTAACTTCAAGACAAGAATCATGTTTGGCACACTCAATAATGAAAACGTATGGTATTGCTTTGCATAAAAAAAAGCACTGAGAATTCTATTTACAGCTTATGAGTAAATAATACATGTAACTTATATAAACATTAATATAATTCTCATTTTATACAGAGCTAAAAGAAAGTTGATGAGAAAGCTGTTTCTATATAAGTGCCTCTTTCCCCACATGTAAAGTTACAGCATATTTATCTGTAACTACTACACACTACTGAAATTCTCAGTATCTTTATTTTTTAGATAATATAATTAAAATATAATAAATAAATAAAATATATTTATTTTTATTAAATTTAGTTTGAAAGCTAAATCGCTTGCTAACCATGTTGGTATTACTATCCATTTGCTAAGTTTGGAATAAACCAAATACAAAGCCTACTTCTCAAGACCTCTTCTGTCTATTTGTTAGGGGAAAAACATGACATTGTTTATTTGGGTAAAACTCTACAACATACTGTTTAATATTTTCTCAGGATTTTAATCCCACTTCAAATGTAATTTAGGGCAATAATTTGGAGTAACGGCAGGATAAATATAAAAACTCAATTCCACACTAGAACAAACAGAACAATTTATTAAATATTCATTATCAACACTCCTATAATGGAAGTGTTAATGGTGTCTGGTCAGTGCTGCAGCATCAAAAACAAAACCTTTCACTAACAGCAAGCGGCAATGAAAAAGACTAGTGGTGTATCTATTTAAAATGGATGCCCTGTTTTTCCTCTATAAAGTACTGCTGCACCTAAAAATAAAAAGGGAGAACATCTATAAAATACGTGAGCTGCATGACCATTCTTCTAAATGTACGTTGAACTTTTAAAGAACATATACATTGTAGTATATTGAAATACACCTACAACAATGATGTTAAAAGGTCTGTCCATTTACAACCCTTACACTTTTTAATATGAATGACTTAATGTCATTGTCAGTTTAACATACAAAAAGTAAAAAAAAAAAAAATTAATAATAACACCCCACGAAAAATAAAAATACTGTTGCTTCCAGTAAGGAGCATTATTTTGGTTGTTCTAATTGTTGTTAATTCCACGGTTTGAGTACAAAGGCTCATGGAGCTGTTAGGGGTTTAGGGGTTTAGTTTTCATAAAATAGGCATCACGTAGAGCAATGAAAACAGCTTCACCGAGACTCATGTAATGTACAGAGCACAGGAGATTTCACAAGAAGCTGATGTCTCTTTTTCACAACTCAACACAGTATATACTATATTATTTCTCTAACCATCAATACGGTTGCAAGGAAACGTTGGATAACCACCGTGATCTACTTTAACATTTTTACAATTTTTATAGCCTAATATAACCGACATTCTTCATAATTAATACCTTGACATTCTGGTGTGATGTTTTGATGTGCCAACTTCAGTTTGTAAAGCTTCTACCTGCCACCAGTTAAGGTACTGGGGATCTCAATGGATTAGCCAACATTAATATATACAACATGAAAACAGCATGGCCTGAGTGAGCCACAATCTTGCATATGAAATTATTATACTCAGTTTGCCACAGTGATTTGAAGCAGGTGACATGATCAAATTTTCAAACAGACAAATAAAACCTAAAATTTTTTAGTTAGTTTATTTTTCTTGTGCTTCTAGTGTAGTATATACTAGTACATATTTACAGAGCATGGTTTACTTTAGTTCTGTGTAGTATGTACCGTGTTTCCCCGATAATAAGACCTACCCTTACTTCAGCAGAACGGTCCAAAATAAGCCCTACCCGGAAAATAAAACCAAAAAACGCAAATTTTGTCCACATCTTCCCCTCATTTTCTATGAATGCACGCACGCCAGCGCTATTTACAGCAGCGCCGTGGAGGAGAGACAGAAAAAGAGGAAGTTAAGGGAACAATATGGTAAGTAAAGTATTATAAAGCAGGACTGAGGGGCATGATGGGGATAAAGCAGGACTGGAGGAGTATAACAGTTATCATTTTACTGGTATTATCCTGTCTGTTTTGACTCCAGACATGAGTGCAGAAAGGAAGAGCTGCACCGCTGAGTACAAGAAAGCATAAATATATATATATATACATACACATACACATATATATATACATATATACATATATATACATATATATACACACACACACACACATACACTGATACATATATATATATATATATATATACACACACACACACACACACACACATATATTTATTTTTTTAAATTTTTATATACTGTATTAATACCACAAGGGAAATTTTGGCTCTGCATTTAACGCATCCAAAGTGAGCACACACACACACACACACACACACACACACACACACACACACGTAAACAATGAGCCCACACATGGAGCAGTGGGCAGCCACACTGTGGCACCTGGAGAGCAGTTGGGGGTTAGGTGCCTTGCTCAAGGGCATTTCAGCCATAAAGGTGAAGGAAGGGGAAGGTGCTGCTCACTCCCCTACTGCTACATTTTTCCTGCAGGTTTGAAAAGCGAACCAGTGACCTTTCAGTCCCAAACCTGCTTCTCTAACCATTAAGCCATGGCTGCCCCCATTTTTGTCTTTTTTTTTTTTTTTAAGAGACACATATTTTTGATCACTGACACGTCATGCAAATCAGCTTATACGCCTACACACAGTGCTGCTGATCTGGACATGCCGGTCACAACTGTGCTTTCAGTACCATGAAACTGAGCTTACCCTCTGTATTCAATATATTTGTAGATACAGCCAGCGATGACCATGGCCACCAGGGCATAGTACCAAGAGGAAATAAACATCAGAGCAAGACACAGGCTCATTCCCAGGAAAGATAGTGTCCTGTTAAAGAAGAAGGAAACATAAGAACCTATCATCAACCAAAAGGAAGAAAAAAAAATGCTATCATTTTACTGAAGTTACTAAAAAAATGCTAAATGATAAGCTAGCAGGACCTTTACACCAACAGCTTTATAACATTAGTAAATTCTTGTGGGGTAAAGTCTGGTAGGTAAGGTCTGTTGGGCTTTTTACACCCGAGCCTAGTGGCTCATCACGCCGGACCTTATCCCTGGTTTCTGTAGCATGAAGCGACTAGGAGTTCAACTCCTTCTGGATGAGAGGATACAGGTCCATCATAGGTTACCTTCCCAATATTTTTACTGGTACCCATTTATAAAAAAAAAAAGGTGACACTACAATGCACGTGTGTTGCACTGCTTTTTAATACAGACATACTGATGTACTGAATGTATGTTTTATTATTTTAAATCCAACGACTTTAAGTGTTCTATCAGTGATCAATTGCTCTTTAAAACAAATGCTTGATGAATTTGACTGTACATGCATCTCTTATACTGTAATCTCAGGACGTTATTTGTATTTGCATGAAGGACTGACACCAAGGCATAGTGTGACCGCAAGAGTTGGTAATGGGATTTACACAGCATGCTTAGAGGAAAGGGGAGGGACCAGAGACATCCACCAACTCTGAAGCAATGTCAGTAGGCAGGTTGGTACCTTTAGCTTCATCCTCATCCTCCTCCTCCTTCAGTAAAACTGCTCTGCTATACTGTGAAATGTGTGTATCCATAGAGAATGTCCTGAGAGAGATTTGAGCTTCTGTAATTGGAGTAGCTAATAGCACCTGAGCAGGTTTCCATGCCTCATTGCTATGGAGTTCAAAACAACTGTCAGACGTCACTGACCCCTGGGAGGATAATTAGCTCTTGCATTACTTGCTTTACTTGGAGAGTCTATAAATAGGCCATACTCTGATAATGGACCAACACAGTCTGACATCAGTTAGGTCAGTTTGGCCTAGGCACTGTTCTCACCAGTGATAAAACTTAAAGCGAGGCCGCCAGTTGGGGGTGCGCAGAAGGGTCTGAAGAGCACAGGCCAGGTTCACAAACAGATAACACATCAAGAAGAACCTAGAAGACAAACAAACCACATTTGACATAATATAGCTTTTTTAAGCAACCAGAAAAGCAAGGTAATAATAGGTGGGCAGGAAAGAACAGGGAATAATGAGCGAGAGGTTGTTAAGGGATTTGAGGGTCTATTAAAGTAATCATCACCATTAAGGCTTTTGAGGGAGTACATTTAGATGTGGGGATAAGTGATTTCATTTGAATTAGATAAGAACAGAAAGGGGTATGAAGAAGCAGATGTGCTTCAATGGGAGAAAAGAGGAGGATATGGAGACCAAAAATGAATGCTCAATAAAAAGGCATAGGGAAAAATGTAAGGAGAAACATGCATGAAAATGAATGAGAAAGTAGAGATTAGTAGTGTGAAGAGAAAATGAAAAACATGACTAATGCCAAGTAGTTATATGGCACTGTAAATAAAAGATAAAGGATGATAGAAAGACAGTTCCACTCACATGGACAGGATGGGAGCCACAGCATCGAGTGAGGCGATAAGAATGCCAATTTCACAGATACCAGCAGTAAGCAGGAGGGCCCATGTAGGCTCCCCGTTTGCTTTTCCATGTCCAAACACCTGAAAACAGGACCAACAGTATAAGATATATAGGGCAGTGGTGGCTTAGTGGTTAAGGCGATGAGTTACTGACACTATCACCACTGTTGTGCCCTTGAGCAAGGCCCTTAACCCTCAATTGCTCAGTATACAAATGATAATTGTCTGCCAAATGTTATAAATATAAATGTATACATAACAAGGTCCACTAGCAGACTGTTTCAGTGTGATTCTATGATTTTTTTTTCAAGTGATTGTGATTTTTTAAATTTTTTTAAATCACAAAAGATTTGAGAAAACAACATTGTTCAAGATCCTTGGAGAAAATCTGTTGCCTTATTATTTATATAGGTTGCTATGGATTGGCTAGAGATACTCTGATTAATAAGAGGAAATAAATTTCATACACAAGCAGCAGAACCAGTTTAAACATGTAGTTTGATGCTAAACTTGTCCCTGATTTAGCTACAAATAGCTTGGCAATGACAGTAAATCAGGTATCCAGGGCGTATGTGACTGGCAAGTTAGCTGTTATGATCTTTAGCAGCTTCCAGAAAAGCAATTAGTGTTTTCTTGAAAAGAAAATGTATACAGGAAATATCCTAAAAAATAAAAAGATTATGAGGTCCCATAAAGTACTCGTTCTCTTCAGAAAACTGTTGTTCGTCGAGAGAAGGGAATTCTAACAAAGCCCTCACAGACACGGAAGAAGACGCCTTGTTCAGTCGCGGGCAGTTTGAAGAGAGCACCCCAATCATAATGAAAAAATGAACAGTGCCTAAAATGAATTAAAAAGGCTGCCATATTCATATAATAAATTCATTTAATTTGACATATAATTTCATATTTCATATAATAAATAAACTAAACATCAACTTTCGGTACAGATCATTAACCTGAGGTCTTTTTGCACAAACCTCGCCTTTGGTTTGGTCTGTACTAAAGATATTGGGCTAAAATT
Organism: Neosilurus hyrtlii; assembly: GCA_028564935.1. Classification (NCBI taxonomy): domain Eukaryota; kingdom Metazoa; phylum Chordata; class Actinopteri; order Siluriformes; family Plotosidae; genus Neosilurus; species Neosilurus hyrtlii. Next base: position 12,230,867 of record JAOUQZ010000044.1, read on the forward strand.
GCTCTGTACAGACTAAGCAAACAAGGTTAATAAACAGTTTATACATTATGAATAAAATTCTCTTTAGAAATATAGCTAATTAATAATTAACGTGAGGCAAAATTTGTGCCAACATGACTTAACTTCCCCTTTAATTCCTCAATTAATTTCTATCTTAATTATGAAATTGGCCAGACTAATGGCTTTATAATACTTTAGCCAATACTGCCAGTACTATTTTCTTTAGACTCAGGTGCTATTTTCTATTTTTAGGATATACAGTACATCACACCATTGATATATAAGTTCACACTGATGCAAGAACAGCATGGACATGTGTGAGTGTTAAATATAACATGTACCAGATTTTTATCAGATGTTATAATAATGCTCATGTTCCTTCATTCATTCACATTCTATACCACTTATCCATTGGGGGTTGCGGTTGTGTTAGACCCAGTCCCAATTTACACTGGGTGAAAGGTGGGGTACACCCTGTATAGGTCATCTTAGGTTTAATACAGAGACAGACAGCTGTTCACACTCACATTCATGCCTATGGGAAATGTAAAGTAGCCAGTTTAATTCATTCATGTTTTTCAACTGTGGGAGGAAACCAGAGCTCTAGGAGGAAGCCCACACAGGTATGAGGAGAACATGCAAAACAGCAGTCAACTAGCAGGTAACCTGCTTGTGGTGAGGTGAAAGTGCTAGCCAAAATACCACCCTACCTCCTTAATCATATAATGTGTAATTTAAAACAGTATAATTTAAAAATACTTCCTGGGTTGAGATACATAAATGACTGTGGGAACGGATATGAGCTAAGCTTTTAAATATAATACGTTCTACACGCCACCACAAAGGAAGTTATGATGACTCATAATTTTAAATGGACCAGAAACGTATGTGAGTGTGTGTGTGTGTGTGTATGTGTGAGAGAGAGTGTATGTGCCAGTCAGTCAGTGTTACCTCCAAGAAAGGCACAATGCCGTCACGAGCAATGGCCTGCAGCAGCCGAGGGGCGCCGGTGAGACTTTGCAGACCGGCCCCACAGCAGGAAAAGAATGAGCCAATCACAATCACCCAAGGAGATGGCCAAGATAAAGTACCAATCACTAAGTTGTTCTTCACTGAGTCTCCATACCTGATAAAGAGACACATATTATAAGCTAAAATGCCATGTCTTCATTTTAGATTTGACATTCAGAGCAGTTTCACAGGTAGATTTTGATGTGAGTAAACTATTTGGCAGTAGTTTCCTCAACTTCTAATTACCTGCTTCATACTTGCCTGTTAGTCATTAACGACTCCATAAACTTTCACTTTTTAATTAATTGTAAATAATCCTTGACACTTCCAACTGCATTATCGTATTACTTTTAGATTTGCACTCATAGTTTCTGTTTTGTGACACTTTTAGTATTTTTCGATTCACCTGCCCTCAATGTGCATCACTGTGTTTTTTCCGAGTTGAAAATTATTTATTTAATTAATTTAAAATATAAAGCACTCACTTGTCTCGTAGCACCACTCCTTCAATGCAAGCACCAAACAGCACCACACAAGAAAGATCTAAATTACGTAGTTAAGTAAATGTAGAAAAAAGTATATACAGATGTTGGCACTGCCTAAAAACAGAGCTTCTGATAGATGTCTTTTGATAGGTGCCTAAGCCTGGATTTGCTTTTTACTGCACTACTGCTTAGTAATACCTGTGTTGTTAGTATAATTCTGTGTTTAATGAGCTCATGTTCAGTCTACTGTCAACTTTTTATTCCTTCAAGAAATATAAAAGATAATGTGTAATTACTTTAGGAAATATCAAAGATAACGCATTAGATTTTATTTTACATTAGAAGACCAAACTGCTAGCAGACACAAGAGCTAAAGTGGGCCTAAGGATCAATATGCTAATGACTAAAGTACCTCTGGAGGAAGTGAACTCTTTTGTGTACCTTGGTAGTTTGGTAGACAAACTAGGCTCTGACTCTGACTGTGAAATTGCTACCAGGATCGGAGCAGCCTTTAACTCCAATGTGAAAACCGTGTTGTTATACAGCTCAGAAATATGGCTTTGCACCAAAACTTCCAGGTATTCATAAATAAATGCTTGGAAAAGACACTGAGGATTTAAATACAAATTAAAGTCATCAATAGCCTTATGCGCCACCTGGTTGCGACGGGCTTAATGTTTAAATGATAAGATATTGTTTGTAACTACTTCATCCCATGCATCCTGTATTGTGCAATAACAAATGAAAAGAACTTTATGGCAAACTTAAGTTGAAACATCTAAAGAGACTTGTATTCTAAAGCCATAGGGACCACATTAAGGATACAGATGAAGGAAGTAGTTGCTATGGCAAGAATGGTTCCTATGGGAATCGACCTCTGTGCATCCCGTAGATCTCCAGAGCGGTTGGAGCCAGCCATGATACCTAGAAAAGAAAAAGAGAAAAGAGAAAATAAAAACATAACTTAATAAATCATAGGAAACGAATTTCAAAAACATAAAAAAATACAAGAGCAAGCGAGTTGCTGAATCTTTTTGTTCGTACTGATTATACATTTATTTAATGTTTTATATAACTAAATATTCACTTGTCATTTTGTACTTGCATATATATATATATATATATATACTCCCTTGGTTAATCATTTTGTTATTTTATATACTTATGCGTCTAATATGTCCTTGTTTTATACATTTAAAGGACGTGTGGAAATTTCCCATTAATACTCAAGCACTATAAACACTATTGTATTACAGCAAGCAGGCATGAGGCCTCTGAAGGGGGAAAAACTGGCATGAGACATTTTAAGCTGAAGTGAACAGATAAGCATGATCTCCATGCTGGCTCCCTTACAGTCTATGTGTGTTTAAGCAGAAGTCACCAGGCATGAACAGAGATTAAATACATGTGAGAGGAACTGGGCTAGCAATAACCTATGTTCCAGAGGAATGCACAGCTAAAGAACACAGTGCATTATCAAAGTACTGGGAAAAACTTGAAGAAAAAAAAAAAAGAAAAATGAATGGTTCATGGGAGGTGAGAGTGCCCTTACCAGTGACTGAAGGAAAATAGATACCCACTAGTAGTGTAAAGTAGGTGGCTATGTCATTGAGTACATAAGGGTAAGAAGTGTCTGGACTGGACTCCACCGCCACTGACTCCATCTTTTTCTCCACCAACACTCCAGCAGGGCCGTAGCTCGACCACAAGTTCTCTGTTTACACAGAAACCACCACAATGTTTATAAAAACCTAACAGCTCTACAAAAGGTTTACTCCAACAATACATAAGAACAAAACATTTAAAAAATGCCCTTACTTATATACTTTATATCTAAAGAAAGTAAAAAAAAGAAAGTTCTCCAGGGATTCCTGAACAGAGATATGTTTCTGATTCTCTCTGGTTATATCCAAAATGAAACAAGAGAATGCGGACTTTTCATTTTGACTGTGGTGCAGGAGCATCACGGTTATTTTTATAACTTGTATCTGAGCGAAATGTTTATGTTCATGTCTGTTTCAATAAGTAGTCCCCCAGCAACTTGATCAAACAACTTGAAAAATAAAGAAAAGAAAAACATATCTATGACTTTTTTCCTGTGAACACTTGACTTTGGTAGAAAGTAGAGTATGTTATATTCAATCATTGACAAGAAAAAGTAACTGTGCCCTTTTAAAGTTACAATAATGAACAGACACATGTAATTACACACAATTTTGAACACACCCTGTAGATCTGCTTCTCTGATATTACCCGATGGTTCGGATACCTTGATAAATCTGGGGAATAATTTTCCCATCAATAACAGCAACCTGTCCAGGTCCCGTGGTAATAAAGCAGCCCCACATCATGATGCTACCTTCACCATATTTCACCACTGCAATAATGTTGTCCTGTGCCTCTTTTACACCATGTGTAGTGATACGTGTTCTTTCTGCATAATCCAACCTTTGGTTCATCAGTGCACAGCATAGTAGCGTAGTACTTAGCACATCTGCCTCAAAACAAGAAGGTCCTGGGTTTGAATCCTGGGCTCCACCAGGGCATTTCTGTGTAGAGTTGGGATGTTTGTCTCGTGTTTGCGCGGATTTTCTCCAGGTACTCCTATTTCCTTCCACAGTCCAAAGACAGGCACGTTAGGCTAACTGGCTGTTCCAAACTGCCCCTGGGTGTGAGTATGGCCAGTTGTGTGCGTTGGCCCCTGTGATGGACTGTACAGGGTAAACCACATCTTTGCCCAGAGTTAGCTGAGATAGGTGCCAGCCTCCTCATAACCCTGAAAGGGTCTGGAAAATGAATGAAAACATATTTCCTGTAGCGCTGTGGAATGTCAAGGTGTTCTTTGGCAAATTTCAGGCATGCAGCAGCTCTCTCCTCCGTGTCTGGTCATAGACACTCTGCATGTTCAATGTTTAACATATGACTGACTCATGAGCAGCCAGTTCTGATGATTCCTTTAAGCCTTTCCCTGTTACTTTAGAGTTTTTATTTACCTCACTGAGGATTCTACATTCATATTTTGTGTAATCTTGGTAGGACCTCCACTTCTATGGAGACTAGTTATGTACACAGTCTCATTTGACAAAGTATGGAAGGAATTCCTGATTGTATGTTGTCTGAGATCTCTCTTCTGCGGAGCATGATTCAAAATCAGAGGGTTTTTGTGAATAGCCAATTCAAAATGTTTGATTGTTCTTTTATTTTTCATTGGTTGGACACCAGTTTTGCTAACATGTGACTCCAATTACCCTTTAAAGTCCTTAGCCTAGGGGTTCATATTTTTTTCCCCAACATAGACTTTAAACGTTTGAATGATGCATTCAGTATGGACAGATTGTGTTTGTTCATTATTGTAGCACACATAGATGATGACCAGACCCTAGTTGAAGATACAGAAACACAAGTAAACAGTGATGACACTGAAGAATATTTTATGGGATTTCAACTGATTGTAGTCTTCATTTAGGTGTGCTGTATTTTAAAACTACTACTTCATATTCTCCCTACCCCACCCCAATTTAGCCATAGCCAATTCCTATCTATTATGTGTTGCCTCCCTATAACACACAACCATCACTAACCAGGGAGGATGTAAGCATGTATGTGCTTCCTCCATGACACATGATGTTTCCACCTGCAATCTTAAACCCATTCTGAGAAAAAGACTGAGCACACAGACACCCATGATTATCGCTGGTGATCAACATAAGTGGCAGGAAGTTGAGAGTTTGCCACCGCTTCCTCTTGTGGGAGCGTGGCCAGTTAGCTTCCATGGACTCCCAGCAGCAGATGACTGCGGAATCAACTTGATATTCAAACCTGAGGTGTCCAGTTTGATAGTCATGCACCTTGTCCATGCACCACTCAAGAGCCCCATTCTTCTAGTTCAAGTTAAAGCCAGTTTCCAGCCTTCCAATAATAGCATAACTTTCTCTTTGCTAACTGCAAAAGTATGTAATGTATAAGTGATCAAAAGATTGAGTGATATTTACACAAGCCTGTCCATGGGATACTCTGTACAAGAGTGATTCTTCCTTACCTGATATAATGCCACTGGTGAGGCCAGGAATACCATTTATTGTTGTGACATTGTTTTTAAGGAAATATTCATCGCAGTCAGTGCTGGAACCAGTGCTGTTACAAAATAGAGACCCCAGCTTGGTGTTCACAGAAACATTGTTGATGATTACGGTCTTGGCGCATGTGTCAAAATCTTGGTTTTTGAGTGTGCGGTTTCCCAGCAAGCAGACCCTTCAGTGAGCGAACAGAAACACAAGGTTTTAATTACATGTGGTCAATTTATCAGCATACTGTTACATGTCAAAAATGTGAGATGAAAAATTTAGGACAGGAAACATGCTTCTCATCCATAGCTTCCAAAATAAATTAAGCAAGATCAATGTATAGCTATAAAATCTAAACTAAATAAAATTTATATAAAACATTCACTCATCTACTTTTCCACCTGAGCTGCAGCTCACCTGTTGTCTCAAAATAACCTTATATGGAAATTAAAAAGTAATAAGTACCAGACTCTAGATTGTGTAAGAACGCCATAATAACAGACTAAATGGGCTCCAATTACAACAATTATTCTTAAACCTTTCCCATCAGACACCAGAATTCCTTTTTGAAGCCAATACTGGGCATATAAATAACGTAGTTTAAAAGCACTTCCCGTGCTTGTGTGGGTTTCCTCAGGTTACTCTGGTTTCCTCCCACAGTCCAAAAACATGCACATTAGGCCAATTGGCTGTTCAAAATTGCCCCTAGGTGTGAGGGTAAATAGTTGTGTGTATGTTGGCTCTGCGATGGTCTGGTGAGCTGTTTAGGGTGTACCCTGCCTTCGCCCAAAGTTGGTTGAGATAGGCTCCAGCCTCCTCTTGACCATAAATGGATTAAGTGAATAGGCAAATGAATGGAGAGAGTGAGCACTGTTACATTCTCAGCTCTGACAGAAAGAAAAACGTTGCTTCCCTAACAGTGGTTCTGACAGTAGAATCGACTGCAAGGCAAATTAAAGGTTACTAATGACTCTGCTGATTCTAATATGTCATTCTGCTTATAGTAACTGGAAAATGGGACACATAATCTAAGCTGAATAACATGTTATTGAACAAAGAAAAAAACAAAGAACCATTGATATGGTGACGAATTGTCTAAATGTATGAATGGCGTATCAGGTATCAACACTTGTGTAATTATAAAGAATTGCAATCTGGAGTTACTGAAACTCAAGAAACCTGGCCTGAGCATCTCTACCCCTTTAGAAACCCAAACTATGTGTAAAACTTGGATCAAAAACATCATCCACATGCATAGCCTTTTTGTCAAACAATAAACCATGGGTAAGAAAAAAGGGTCAGCAGCCAAAGCTTGCATTTTGCCACTCACGGAAAGTCTGGTGGAGCAAAGATGGTCTTGATGACTCCAGCATAGATGGCCAGAATAGAGAGGATGACGCAGGCCAGGAAGACTAGCGCTAGCTTGTTGACATACTTCACTCCCACAAACACCACCAGCGCCATGAGGATTAGGCAACAGGTGCCGTACACTCTCATGTTGTTCAGCATGGCAGCTAATTCGAACTCCTTCTCCTCTGCTTTAAAGATGGCAGCACTGGGCACTATGTAGGTCTGGATTATAAAGTACACAGGCACTTTTAGCCAAACATTGTGGAATTTAAATAAATTATTTTCATAGTAAAGAATAACATTGGCGAGACTAAGATTATGACTGTAGGGGTTGTAATACTTTTATGTATAACTGGATGCACTACCTTCTTGTAGGTGTTTGGTTGTGTTCTTTTAATTACATGTTGACAGGAAGTTTGGCTTGCAGCAGGGGGTGCTGTCCAAATAACAAAGACAATGACAATGTCTTTACAAAAGACTGTGATGATGTATGGGGTTTGCTTCTGGTATGAGATGCTGGCACCCTGAATATTCCCAAACTTTCCAAGCTTGACCATCTACCTCATACTTCAGCTGGTAGATGGTATTGTCTATGACTGATGACTAATGGGTTTAGTGATAACTGCCTACAGGAGTAGGCTGAAACCTCTAACCATACTACAAATCTTAGAGGTAGGGTATTTTTATTATTTTCATCCTTCCTCTGTTGTATGATATCCCCTTTACAGTTCCCAAAATTAATCAGATTAGTATATAATACACATTACAGGTACCGTCTCATTGGTTCACTATTTTCTGATATTACACAACAAGCCGATTTATTCATTATAGACATCGGATAAGTTGAATGATTTACTGCATGATTGGCATGCAGCAGGCTATGCCTCGCAGCAGACAGCTCTACCTGTCTGCCATCTTGGTTTGTAAGCTAGTACAATTCAAAGTGAAGTACTGTGGCCCTGAGCTGTCAAATCTTCACTTTATTGTCTCAAATTGTATGCTGTTGTAAGGCATACCTGAGAGTGAGTAGCGGCTATCAAGAGTGCAATGCAAAGTTTCCTTTTTGCAGTCTAGCCTACTGGCTCATCAGGCCGGAGCTTACGACGGTTTCTGTAACTTGACGCGACTAGGAGTTCAACTCCTTCTTGATGGGATGCCAGTCCATCGCAGGTTACCTTCGCAATATTTTTACTGGTAACCCTTTATAATGCTAGGTGGACAGCGGCACACTTAACAGGGGTCTTAACACAGTGGGGGCCTAACAGGGATTCAAACTCACAACCTCACGATCATGAGTCCAGCACCCAAGCCACTACACCATTGGCCTCTATGTATATCTACATATAAACCTTTCAAAAGTTTTATTTAGTAGTGTTTATTTACTTTTATTATTTCTCTGTCTACGACAACAATTATTCACCTCAGGCTCAGTGGATATCGCTGAACTGAACAGTATTCAGCCACATCCACCTTGTTTTCTGTGTATAATCATTAATTATGGGGGTAAATACTGTTATGTGGGGAATTGTGGGAGCTATGAGTGCATGGGTGCTTTGGTTACTTCGGGTTATGGCCTGAGTGAGCACAGGTCATAACATTAATAAACTCACCAGAAGTATCTCAATAGTACCAAGAATGTACATTGCTCCTGCAAATGTGGTGCCCAAATAGAAACACAGTCCTACAGCTCCTCCAAACTCTGGACCCAGAGACCTAGAGATCATGTAATAGGATCCACCAGCTATGATGAGAAAACAGAGACAGGGAAAAGATTAGCTGTAAACATTTCATAAAGTACATCAACACATGGTTTCTTTCCTTCACTACAGTATGCGTGAATGTAAACCCTGGTTTTACACTGGGGGCACGAGGTCTGCGATCTTTGAAATTCGAGAGAATCGTTATGAGTGTGGGGGGTTGTGGGATCTAATTGTGATGATCTTGATGGGCCTTGATGGATTCGTGATGATCTTGAGGGAACCTGGTGGATTCTTGATGGTATGGCTGACTTGCCGCAATTATTACGATGTTGACGCCAATCATGACAGAACATGGAAATCATAGTACAGCTTAACAGACCTTTAGAGAATGTAACAGACCTTGATGCACCAATGTAGGAGATCTAAATGAACTTGGAAACACAATTCCTTCAAGTTTCATCTCTTGGCTGCATCCTGCCTCCTTTTTATAACCCAATCGTGTTCAAAGTGTTCTCATAAATCATGGCGTGCCACGCCTTTTTTTAATTGCGGTGATCGCCTGACATCGTGCCCCACTGTAAACCCAGGGTACTACAAGTGGACACAGTGATAAGGAAAAGAATGCCATCTTACCTGGAACTACTCCATTTGTAGCAATGGCACTCATAGATATGGCTGTGAGCATTGTCTGAAAGAAACAACAGATCAGAACACTTTAGAAAAGAGTCCAAACCCACGGGATGAAGAACTGACTCATAACTTGGTTAGACTTGAGTGGAAGTGCTACAAAACAGTACATTAAAGGTATAACCCATGATAACTTGGGTAAAACTGAAGTGGAACTCCTTACATCCTTAATCCTAAACTCCTTACAAATACAACTTTTCTTCCAAATCCACACCGTAGACCACATGCACATATTTAGAAAACCCTATTTTTGCATTCCATCCATCTCTTAGTGGTAAAATCTTTTTTGTTGCACCAGTCGGGAGTCCTGGTCTGCAACCCTTTTATGTTAAAACAACACTGGCCTGTTTCTTGGGCTCATAATATAGGCTAGAACTCCTGACAGCGAGGGTGGGACATGACCAAGGCAACATGATCTAAAAAGAAGTAGAAGTACCTTTTCGTTTTGACTTCAAGAAAGTAGACTGACCAACAATACATAACCAATCATAGAGCTATAGGACTCAGATGTTATCCTCCAAGTAAACTTTTTATTCCTTTAAGATTGAGAAAAATTTCACCAAATGCTAACAAAGCTTTTAAAAGCAATAAACCACTACTTTGTAATCATTTAATTGCTTTTTAAGGAGATTTCTATCATCATTACATAATACACACCTGCAATCTAGTGTCCTTGAGCTAACTCGGACAAACGATCGGTATAAATCCCTTCAGCAGCTTGAGTCTCAGTCATAGTCCAAAAGCTGCCCCAAAGCCACTTACTGGTCCATTACCTTAAACAGGAGCTTAGTGATTACAAGAGCATTGCTGAATGAATGATTCTGTGATCTCTGGCAAACATTACCTGGCGTATTAAACCCGCCCAAATTTATTCAAAAGCGCTATTGTAATCGCTGTGATCATTCAAGCACTTGCTGAATATAAATACACCTTGATCGTGGATTTTAATGGTACATAAAATGACTAGGAATTGTTCGATCATATAAAATTCCCTGAGAGTCACTCTTTGATAACCTTAATGCCAGGACTGTAGTATTCAGAAATGCAGAATTATACTATTGTAACATGAAACAATCCAGTGTGACAGCAGTGCAAGCTGGGCAATGTAATTAACTTCAACCTTCTATTAATCCACTTTATTAACATGCCTTAAAATCCAATGTTTTCTTAAAACTGACTTTACATTAATACATTCAAACTAAATTAATATATTATATAGGCCAGCACCCTGGCATGGTAGTTAGAAAATACGCCTCACAGCAAGAAGTTCCTGGGTTCGAGTTCAAGGCTCGGCATTTCTGAGTAATGCATGTGGTTTCTGTGCTTGTGTGGGATTCCTCCAGGTACTGCGGTTTCCTCCCACAGTCCAAAGACATGCAAATCAAGATAATTGGCTGTTCCAAATTCATTTTCACACATATATATATATATATATACATATATATATATATATATATATATATATATATATATATATATATAT
>JAOUQZ010000044.1:12241746-12254386 GCA_028564935.1 Neosilurus hyrtlii
CAATATATTTAGCTCTATTTCGACGTATCGAGCACTGTTCTACGGAAAATCGACTCAAGACCTTATATATATATATATATATATATAAATCCTGAGTTGATTTTCACATATATATAAATATATTCCCACAAAAGTGCAATCTGGATATAAAGACAAGAAGCTCATTGCCAGACTTAAGTAAGTTAGTAAATACGTGTTCCCTCAAAAAAGATGACGGCTCCCACTGTCCACGCTGTTTCTTCAACAAAGATTACACACCAAACTGCCAAGAGGCATAAAATGCTAGTGGTCTGTTTGAAGAGGATGGCAGACTAAACTTAAGCTTCTTTTTCTTTATCCCTGCTGTACACAATCTCAGTAAAAAGTTTCGATTCACCCAAAAGGAATATAACGTCTTTTTTTTAATTAACTAAATTTAACCCCCAATGGCTTGTGGCAAAACAGAAAATATTACAATTCATCAGAATAAAAATTGCAATTCCTAACAATTGAAAAGTCCATTTAATTAAAAAAGCAGACTATTAGAGTACAGCATACTTACACAACAGCAGCACATTGATACGATGGTGAAGGACTCCAGGATGCCTGCAGTTCCCACAATCCAGGTCATACGTAGGAACAAGATAACCCCCAGGATATTCTGAAGGCAGGGCAGGTAGACGCCCATGAACGTCCCCATTTGTGGACTCGTCTTAGCAAGCCAGAGCACAAAACAAACTCTTTTCAAACTCTTCATAAAATAAGCATTGGATAGCAGAATAAGGGGTATTTTATTTTGAAAGTATTGCATGACCAATGTAAGTTTGGGAACTCACTAAATCTGGTGGTGCAGTGATGCAAAACTGAAAGCACTGTAAAACTACTTTGGACATCTGCATCATGAGCATAGCTTATATGAAGTAACTATTTCCAATATTTTAAGGAAAATACAAAGAAAACTATTAGTAATAACCTGATCTGTGGTGGGATGGCTGTAGCCTTGGATGCCCATGATAAGCAGATGTCCAGGCTAGGGTTTATTAGTTTATTAGTGGGCTACTTATTGCATCTGTAGAGGCTTAGAATAAACCAAGGTCATGTTTATGCCTACCTCGAGTGTATCCTAAAGGAACGAAGGCTTTCTTCGTTCAGTGTAAAATCAAAGCCATTGTACAACTCAACTATAGTTAAGCTTTGAATCATTATTTAAATAATTCATAATATCAACAGTACGAGAGAACCATTATGCAATGCATTGAATTATTATCAAATAATTAAATTATTAATATCATGCAAAGCATTATGCCCCCATTGTCATATGTGTGTCTACAGCCTGAGCCACCAGTAGAAACAGTGCTACTGTTAGCATAAAACATGACAAAAGCAATGAACCTCATCACTGTCACCACAAGGCACTATGCCCAGTGTGTGGGTTTTATGACATGAGTAAGCAACTATTTAGAAATTACAACGATATTTCTATAGTTTTAATGATGGACATGAATGTGAATAAACTATTATTTAAAATATTAATACAAATTGTGATGGGAGGGTTTGCTTTGCAAACAGTTCCGAGTTTCACCATAAAATCTCCATTCACCAATGTTTATTATTGCAATTTTTCATAACAAGCTTTCCATTTACACAGGTCTGAGACCTGAGGGTGCCAAAATATACACAAACCAAACAAAAGAATATGTTTTCTGTACACAGAACTTGAAGACAAACACTTTAATATGATATCCTATTCTATAACAAAAAAATTACACCCTGAGCACAGAACCTAACATTTTTTAGAAACTATTAAATTCCATTAAATTTAAAATCAAGCACTTTACTATTGAAAAACAATAATACCAAAGAACCTCTTATGAGAGAGTGCTTCTTACTTTGACGGTTTTTTTCTTTGCTCCCTCCTCCTCGTCTGCCTCCTCATGCTCCCGAACTCCCTGTGTAAGGTTGGTGTAATTGGCCAGTTTGCTGAGAAGCGATGATACCATTGGGTTGCTGTCCATCTCTTCCTATAAAATGTAAAGCTTGTGTACTTTATTCATTCAAACAAACAAAATGGCATCCATCCAAAGCTGTAAATTATATGTCAGTGATTACACCTATGACACTCAGTGGAAATTTGTGGTTGGAGGCCACAAATAGTGTTTTTTTTCCAAAATCAAAAGAGATGTGGGGCACAACACAACACAATTGCTATACCAAACATGCAGGCTATACACCAAAACACAAAAAAAACACACTGTACAACTGTATGAATGTACTACGTATGCACATAAACATTCTAACATATTTTAAACCCATTAAGAAGAATTTCCAAATGAATAAGAAAAACATTTAAGTGATCATTATTAGCTTGATTAAATAGATAGGATACCTCAAACAGTGCCATGTTTTTGCCATCGTAGAGGCTGCCCCTGTCATTGTCTGAGTTGATAAAGGGACTATTTTCCTTTGGGTTTCCATCACCTGAAGCAAAAAACAAACAAAAAAAAAAAAAGAAAGGCATGATGTTACACTTCTAACTTTTGCTCTTATATTACCTATATTTACTTCTGCAATCTAAAAAACACATGGTTTCTAAAGAATATAAAGAACAATCTACAGAACACAAATAAACAGAAATATATGATATGTAGCCCATCACACATGTTTACAGTGTACACTTCCATGTGAAGCACATTGCTGTTTTATCATGTTTTATACAACATTGCTTGCTTTGTCATCACTCACTCATAACACTAGTCATAAAGACTAGCAAACAACAAAAACTAAAATCGCAAAAATAGTAGGAAGACGCAATAAATAATAGCCATAATGTTTTTTCAAAGATTTCCTTCTTCTGGTTTAATTAGTGATGTGATGACATGTATTATTAAAAAAGCTTTTTAAAAAAAGTTTTTTATTGTGTAGATTTTTTTTTTTTTGGTATTCCATTTTGTTGAATTTCTAGGATTTCACAATCACTGACCATGATAGACTGTGAGTGTTTGTCTGCCATTTTGATTTAAGCATTATTCTGAGTTTGCAAAATGGATAATTATCCAAGAGAGTGAACCAATTTGACTGTACTGATGTTGTATACAGTATACTATAATTGTACATCCAACCATGTTATTTATATTTTGTGTGCTGTTTTAATACACCTGACCCCCAACTGCTCTCCGGGCACTGCAATGTGTAGCAGTCCACTGCTCCAAGTGTGTGTGTCTGTGCTCACTTTGGATGGGTTAAATGCAGAAGTCAAAATTTCCAACAAAGATATAATCATGTTGCATGTGCAGAGATCATTTTCTTCCAAAGTGTTACGGTGGTATTACAGGAAACTTGTACCTTCTACAGTGCCAGATTTGGACTGACTTAAAGTCTGTTCAGGCTACGGTTTTAATAATTTACATCCAAACCTTTTATATTTCATCTGTATGTTTCACAGGCCAAATACATTTTTCCATTCAAGAATAAAAAAAAAAATGAATAGACAAGATGCAAGACCAATTGCAGTGGAACTGAAAAAGAGAATCTGACTACACTGAGCGCAGTCCAATCAGTCTGTCAAACTCTGCCACATTGATTTTCCTATAATGGGAGTGTAAAGATGATCGATGCCATCCCTCTGGCTCTGTGGGTCATTACATCCAACACTACTGATGCCCTACAGTGCAGCTTATTATTTGATGTCATGGATTTTACCTATGTATTGCTCATATGCCTAGAAGCAGGTAATAACCATAAAGTACAGTACACTTTCATACAATATGCATTCTATGCTGTACATACTTTACAACCTCTAAGGAAAAATATCCATCAGGGTGTTTATAAAGCACTCCCTACCATTCCCTACCTATCAAATCAGCAGGATAACAAAAGTTTCTATGCAGGATACAACCTTCCAAGCAAGAAACAAGAAAGCCACTCAACCCTAAAGAGCACCTTCCTCACACCTCTTGGACTATGACCTAATCAGACCAGGGTCCATGAGGCAGATCCATACCTCAGTGCCTCAGAACACACAAGAACTGAAAAGAAAAAAAATCACCTTCCAGAGCTACGACTCCCACAAGCCAGGGCAGTGCATCTGATTGGATCACCCCTTCAGAACAAGAGTTGGAAGATATGATGGGTGGTACCAAGGACATAAGCGTGTGCTTCCTGTTATTAGATATGTCTGCTATGCAGCAACAGTAGAGGATGCACCTCTGACATACCAAATTATCCATGAAGTTATCGCTGCATTAAAGGAGCTGAAGCAAGATAACAAAGAATTCCGGTGACAGCTCCGAACAGAGAACAAGCATATTTACAAAGCATTAACACTGTTACACAAAGAATAACTTGGCATGTATTATAATATATTGTATTAATCAATTGTCCATAGGTACACCAAATAAAAAAGGAGAATAGCTTAAGTAAGAGGAATGCCAATTATGGTCAAGATTTACGTATTAAACAACTATTTGCTGAAAAATTAAGCTTTGTTTAACACTAATCAGCAATTATTCATTTTCTATGCCGCTCAATCCTAATTAGGGTTGAGAGGAGGCTCAGTCAACTCTATGCAAGCTATATATACATACTGTATACTATGATACACACTTACATCCAGGGGCAATTTGGAACAGCGTATTAGCCTAAAGTGCACGTTTTTTGGACTGTAAGAGGAAACCAGAATACCAAGAGGAAACCCATGTAAGCATAGGGAGAACATGCCAACTCCACACAGAAATGCTTGAGCACAGGAATCGAACCCAGACCTTCTTGCTGTGAGGCAGACATGCTAACCATTACACTACCATGCCGCCCTAAACAGCAATTATTTGTAAATAAATAAATACACGTGTTGTAGCTTCGTCAATATATGACACACAATTTCCTTTGGGATCAGTAAAGTATTCTGATTCGGACATTAACATCTATGCATCCAGTCTGACTTCTGTTCCAAAGTTTGAACACATAACGTCTGCTTTCTCACTTGTAAACATTCACACTTGATTAGTTTCTCACTTTCCACATAAAATTATTAAGAATTGACGTAGGTTCTTACAAACATACTTTATGCTGATATCCACTGCCATTATTACAGCAGGTGATTTAAATAGTATGTGCCTTTATGATCTGCTAATTAGCTTTATTTTGTCTCAGTAAAAATACTACGAAGACAAACTGATCATGTTCTGTTCCAAAGAAAAGTCAAGTAGGAACTAAAATAATCGGAAAACAACATTCTTTAAATTGTGGGGTTAATTAAAAAAAAACAAGAGTATGACAGGCCAGATGGAAATGAAATGATAATATGAACAGGGTAATATGAAAGTCTTAACAAAATGCGAACAATCACAGTAAGGTAAAATATGCTAGGGATCAGCATCCGGTCGCCACTAGCTACTAAATCCTCTTTGAAACAGAACTTAATGTTAAAATCCTGTGTCTAATCCTGGTCCCTAGAGTCATTGTTGCCCCAGCCTCGACAACAGGGGTGACATAACGTGATATTTGAAGATATTACTATTATACACAGTATAAAAGTTCAATAATTCAATTAAATCTGATCAGCTGCTTCCATATCAGTGCGGATAACTTTTATTAAATCTTTATGGGACCTAATCAGATGATAATTGTACTTATTACTGTTGTGTTACTTATCACTGTATATTCAAACCAATTTAGTTTTATTGGTATTGCACCTTTAAAGATAAACACTCTCTGTGGAGTTTATTGTATATGTTCTTCTTGTGCTTGTGTGGATTTCCTCTGGGTACTCTGGTTTCCTCGACAGTTCAAAGACACGCCCATTGTGTTACACAGGTGTAAGTATGAGCGTGAATGGTTGTGTGTGTTGCTCTGGTAAGCTGTGCAGGGCGTAGCCTGCCTTCGCCCAGTGTTGGCTGAGAACTTTAATTAGTAGGATTAAGCGGTTCAGCAAATGAATGAGTGAGATGAGAAATATAGCCATAATGAGGAAGTCAGAGGCAACGACAGCAAAGAAAAACTCCCTGAGATGACAAAGAACCAAACTCAAAACGGAACCCATCCTCATCTGGGTCACATGGAATAGTGCGATTACAAATGTCTTCCCCTCTTCAACTTAACACTCGATAGTCAGGCAATTGTGAAAAAAAAGTCTCTCCTTGATTAATTTGTATTTTTAGTTTAGGAAGATGTGTGAAATAATAATAAGAAAAAAACAAGATTCAATTTATTCATTCACTCATTTGCTGCAGGGGGCAAGGGTGGGGTACACCCTGAACAGCTCACCAGGCCATTGCAGAGCCAACACACACACACAACCATTCACTTTCACACCTAGGGGTGATTTGAAACATCCACTGTGGGACTGTGGGAGGAAACCGGAGTTCCTGAAGGAATCCCACGCAAGAACGGGGAGAACATGCAAACTCGAGATTCAATTTAAAATATTATTGATATGCATAGGATCTTTTTTTTTTATGGAAAATTCAGTGGCTCTGTAAATTCTGCATTCGACTGGTGCCCTGTCAAGGATTCTCGTAAACGGTTTATTTCAAGAAACAAGTTAGTTGCTCATCTATGTGTTGATATTGTTCATATATAACTTATTTGAATTATGAAAAAATATATATTTTATCATAAATCAGATGTAAGATTTTATTTTTAGGTCATATCGCCCGGCTTTACTTGTATCTATATAATTATAGATGTAAAGTTCATATAGACGATACTTCAAAGGCTTTAGAAAAAAAATGTAAACCTGATATAATTAATGCTATTACTATAATTACTATTCAACCCTCTTTTTTAGGTGAAACCTCTTTAGAATTACACACTTGATCTGATGCCAACCTTTCTTTGCTTAAAGCTATTTGAACTGTGGAGCAAGGCAAACAGCAAACGGCATGCATGCTGCCTAAAGGAAATTAAAAAAAAAAAGACAGAGAAAGCAGCAGCCTGGGCTGGTTTTTAGTATTACAATGTAGTCACACTTGAGATCAAGCAGGATCCTTATATATCATCAACAACATGGCTGTCCTACTGGTGTGTAACACAATGCCACAATCTGTATTGGGATTAAAACGCCAGAATTTATATATAAAAAAAAAAAAAAAAAAAAACAAACCACTGTCAGCACAGTCTACGGATTCAGACTCTAACAGCTCCTCAACTTCAACCATATCACTCGAGGTCAAATAGAAATGTGCAAGGAACTTTTTTGTTTGTCCTTCTTGTTCAGTTTTTATTTTTCATCATAACCTGTGATATTTTTACTTGCTGATTTTTTTTTCAAAAATATCATTAAACTGCTAGCATATTTGAAACCCCTGTAACCCTGTCAAGGTGGTTTTCACCTGGTTGATGTTACCACTAGCTACTACCAAGCAAAAAACAGTTGCTTGCACCCAAAATGTGGCAACTTTACAGACATCTGCACAGCTATCTAACATTTTATAATAATTTCTATTCTTTGCCATTCTTTAGTAAACCATATACTGTATTTCACATGAGACATGTTCTACTTTCGTTTACCAGGAAGAGGACAATGACCCAGTTTACTGACCTGTTTGCATCATTTCCTGCATCACACTCACACTTATTCAAAGTATTAAGGACAGTACACAGTGTCTCATCTGGCCATGAATAAAGCTCTATGCAATACTGGCCAAATGAAAGAAGTCTATTAAAAATAAAAAAAAACAACAACAACAAAAAAAAAAAACATAAATAAATAACTGAACTTCTGACTTTGGGATCATGAAACCAGTCTACTTCAGGCTTCTTGTGAACAACTGGCAGCCTTTTCGTGACCGTGGTATGATAGCCAGTAATAACACCCATAGGATTCACTGCCTTTTTCCCTACACTGATCACAGGCAGCTCTCATTCCTAACTAGCCAGTGTAAGTAACCATGATCTCAGTGTGACCACTGTAAAAATGGTTAATCACTTCAGTTGCAACAACCTACTAAGAATTAAATTCAACATCACAATTTTACATGAACGTGATCTTTGATTGTATTCAGGTATCACTGAGGTGAGTTTGGAATGCAAGTAAATGCGAGGTCTAAATAAAGATTACTGTGTAAATGTGAAGCCCTTTGAGTGATACAGAAGAAAATACAAATGTACAAATGCAATTAAAAGGAAAATGCTAAATTACTGCCACAGCGGTTTTGCCACATTTCTTTAAGAAACAGCACACAGATGAAAATGTAACTAGAATGCATTACAAACTAGTAAAAAATCCTGTCATTAGTCATTACCCAAATATATTTTGTTATTATGTCAGGAAGTCTTGGTTGTGTCCAGAATTCTGGAAGTTTCCTATTCTTATAAAATCCAAAGTTTTTTGAGGGAGCAATATGGTGGTGCGTCTAAGCCCTCTTTCTGTTTTCTACAATATACTTATACTGAACGTCCTTTTAGCAAACTTATGAATTTCTGCTGCAACCCAAGAGAAGGCTATTTCCTTAAAAGTCTGGTTTCTTCCTCATGGGAGCATTTTATTTGTCTGTTTATTCATTTATTTATTTATTTTTATACCATTACCTCTGGTTTGCTCACTGTAGATCTAACTCTAGATCCGGATTTCAGCTAAGCTGCTTTTGTAACAAGGTCTGATGTGAAAATCATTGAAGCTATGTGACTATGTATTCTCTTACTCTTTCTGTCACCACATGCAAAGTTCCTTAATGCGTACTAGCCTATAATCATATACTAGGGCATCCATGAAGGGCAGATCTGCTGCAGTACTCACTGTTGCATAATACAGAAAAAAGTAGCCTGCTCTTATTAACAAACTGCTTGCATTTGTGTTTTATACACCAGGGACTATGAGCTTAAGGCTATGTCCACACACAGAAAAAAAATTATGATTTCATATAAAAACCCTCTCCATTTGATTTTTTATTTTACACCATTTCCCAAATGTTCCACATCCACAAAAAATGACATGTGCAAACACAAGAGCAGCATTGACTACATTTTTTCCATGATGTTTGTTTTGATTTCTTGAGCACAGGTTTTTTTGCTAGAGGCAACATACGTAATCATTTCTGAAACTCTCCATTCCCACCTTTCAATGTGAAAAGCCAAAAGTATTGCTTAAGTGATGGAAAATACTGTTTTAGAGTGGACAGAAGGGATAAAGGAAGAAATAATTTGAGATTTTCAGATTTTCCTGGGTGCGGCACAGTGGCATAGTGGTTAGCACGTCCACCTCACAGCAAGAAGGTCCTGGGTTTCTGTGTGGAGTTTGTATGTTCTCCCCATGTTTGCATGGGTTTCCTCTGGGTACACCAGTTTCCTCCCACAGTCCAAAGACATGCACAAATTAGGCTCAATCAGTTGTTGTGTGTTTGCCTTGCAATGGTCTAGTGAAGGGGTTTAGGGTGTACCCTGCATGACGCCCAGTGTCGATTGAGATAGGCCCCAGCCTTCCCGCGGCCCTAGTAGGTTTCTGCAAATGAGTGAGTGAGATTTGCAGAACATAGCCTGATAAAATTTGCATTTTTAAACATACAGAACAGAAATCCACATATAATTCTCTAAAACACGTGATGAAAATCTAAAACAATTGATTAATCTACTGGTAATAATGGGAATATCTACTGTGAAGCCGCTCATAAAACCTACTGCACTAACCCTTTACCAATGTCAGTGCACAACCTACTCGAAGGCACCATGATAACAGAAGTGTACTAAAGATCAAATAATATTCATCCAAGGACAGCATTAGACAATAGTCAAACAATCAAGACTCTCAAAAATATGTGCTAAGCACCAAATGGCAAAGGTAAAGAAAACTATATTTCCCGAAAGCATGCAGTGGTAAGATAAAGCAAATAGTCATACAAATATGATGCAGCTCTTACTATTTGTGAGCCAAATTAGAGATCTTAGGTATCCATGCTGCGACTAAAATCACTCCCTCACATTCACTATTTACTATTTATACACTGTCCTATATAGAGAACAGTAAGACAGACACTGGATTAAGAGTAAGGTTGGAATTTACTTCTTACAGATCTAATACAAACTATTATCTTTTCATGGAGGGACTCAAGCATGTATGAGAAATTTTGTGATTGCAGTCTGTATGAAATGTGTCTCATAGAATTCCATTCATACCAAATCCACACCAGTCAAAAGTCATGCAGATTAGATCAACTTGCATGAACTCGTTAAACGGATAATTGAACTCCCAAGACAGATGATAAAAATGAACACGGAAAATCAGCTAGTGAAAGGCAGTGAAAAGAAAACTCAGTGTTAGGCGTTCCTGCTTTTGCTTCAAACTGTAGCCAGGAAACAAAGAGGAGATTTATTTATGCATTTCCTCCTTGGTTGAAGTTGATTTGGACTTTAAAGAAGTCGCTCTACTCTTTTAACACCAGCCTCGGACACCTATCAATAGAGATATCTCTATTATCAGGAGCTAATCTAAAGTATCACTTTCAACTCAGGATTTGTCATTTTGTGTTCCGAGATGCTATTCTGCTCAGCACAATTGTATAGTGTTGTCATTAGTGTGTTTATCATAGACATCCTGTCAGCAGAAACCAGTATGACCATCCTCCTCCTCTTATCAACAACTTGTTTCCACCAACAGAATGGCTACATACTCCATGCTTTTTCGGTTTGTTTTCCCCTCACCATTCTATGTAACCTCTGTTGAGTGTGGAAATCTCAAGAGATCAGCAGTTTCTAAAATCCTCAAACCTGACACTAACAACCATACCAAGTCATAGCAATTATGTTTTCCACCCGTTCTGAGTTTAATGTAAAAAGTAACTATTTTTTTTAGCTCCCGCTCCCGTCACACTTTAGTTTCCACATATTTACTTGCCGTGCGCTGAAGCTGGGGCTTTCAAACTTGGTATGCTGGCTCACTACTATGAGTGCTAGTATGAGTTTGTGATTGAGTGACCTTGACCTACTTTTCAAGGTCACAGAGGAAAACTGTATATTGGGTTTCCGGACGTTTACTTTCTGCGCGCTAAGGCTGGGGCTTGCAAACTTACTATGCTTTTTCTATATTGGCATGTGATGAAATGGTCCTTTCGGTGTGAGCGTCTGGACCCCCGTAGTCTATTGTTAATTGGTTATCTGCATGATTGTATCCATTTTGATGATGTTAATTTTAACAGTGTATAATGCCATGAATGTGCACGCGTACTGGTGTTACAATTAAAATGGATGCAATAAATAAATTATATAAAATATTCTAAATAGACTACACTGAATAGGCTGTTGGGACAGGGAGTCCCTGGCAGAAGTTACGCTTATAATAAGGTTAAAGTGACATTTTATTATTATGTCTGCACTCATCTCCCACACTGTACACATTGTAACTGCATCCACATCCTTTGTATCAAAAACACAAATATCTCAGTATATACAGAACAGTATATTCTGAACTCCTTGCTTGATGAAAATGAGTCTCACAACTGGTGACACTTGACGGTATCTAAAGAAGCTTTGAACGAGTGTTCACACAACGCTGCCCGATTTACAGCTGTGAAGCCCTAAGAAGCCGCACTGTTTTCATTTGTGCTGAATTTGCTAGGGGTTGCACCAGTCTCAGTGATGAATGACTGCAGGTGTACCTGAGGTGGAATGCAGTGGAGTCCTTGAGCTGGTCCATCATTTGACCAATAGTAGCCCTAATACTGTAAAAGTTACTGCAGAGGAATCATATCATTCTAATCTGTTTTTCCTCCAGAACCACAACTCGCCTCTTTACATTACCTTAATACCTTTCAGTTGTATAGGCTTCTAACATGTAAGAAATGACGGTCACTAAAAAAAGATTTACATAAAAAAACTAACATACTTACATATTAACTATTAGTCTAGTCTGGATGGATGTGTGTTAATTAAAGACCTTTTATGATTAAAGAGCATGCATATTTTGTAATTGAGCATGCAGTCTATTTATACCTGTTCAGCTCAACCTCTAAGCTGCCTAACATACACCTAGGCAAGTGTTCCCTAAAAATAACAGTGCCAGAAGCAATAGACAGAACAAGAAAAGAAAAAGAAAGCTGCATTTCAATCTTTCACCTAACAATTAAACTACAGTGCTAAAGCAGTATAAGCAGCTTACAGTAAAGATAAACCATGTTAAGGGATTTGCATAGCAGCTATTAAAAACCCACTTAAATATTAAGAAACATATCACAAAACACAGAGGTGCCAAATAAAAATTTTCAGAGGTAATAAATAATGCTGAGGCAAACATAGATAGATAGAGAGATACTTTATTAATTCCAGAGGGAAATTCACAAAACATATCGTCCAGCGTAACATTTCTGGAAGTATCATACACAAAATTATTAAGAGAGACAGCGGAGACTGACCCCAGGCACTTACCCTGGCGTTGGGAGCTCTCTCCTTGCTCCATGCTTGATGGAGAGGAGAGGGCTGTGATTTAAAGGCGGCTGTGTTCAGGTTGACCAAAGCCTGAGCTTAGGAAGGTGCTATGCTAATCTCTGCTCTGATGATCAGCTACTGTCACACGGTCAACCTGACGGCAGTGACACATCAGATGCTGATCCCTGAATATCAGCACTAACAGAGAGGGAGGAGCCAAAGGATGGATGAGGGAGAGCGAGAGAGCGAGAGAGCGAGAGAGAGAGAGAGAGAGAGAGAGAGAGAGAGAGAGAGAGAGAGAGAGAGAGAG
>JAOUQZ010000044.1:12288555-12299329 GCA_028564935.1 Neosilurus hyrtlii
GAAACCGGAGTACCCGGAGGAAACCCACGCAAGCACAGGGAGAACATGCAAACTCCACACAGAAATGCCCAAGCTGGTAATTGAACCCAGGGCCTTCTTGCTGTGAGGCAGACGTGCTAACCACTACGCCACCATGCGGCGTTGGGAACGTAAACTCTGAAAAATACATTCCATTTTTCAGAAATGCCTCTATTCTCCAAAGGTCAGTTGGACAACAATCGCACCTTGTTCATGGAAGATGGCGCACCTTGTCACAGGAGGAAAAAAACACAACAATGGAAAGAACAAAATGGCATCCAGAAGTCTTGTGGCCAAGTCGGGTTCAAGCCTGACATGAACCCAATTGAACACCTTTGGGCAATACTGAACAAACGCAGTAAAGAAAAAAGATCAAGAAGACCAACATGAAGAGAGGAATTGCTGAACTGTTTGCGGTCAGAATGGTCTGACATCCCACAAGCAAAAATTGCATAGCTGATTGATTCCATGCCTAAGAAAATAAAACAGGAACAGCCAACAAAATACTAATTTCTACATTTCATGTATTTTTGTGTTTTATGAAATCATTTTTGGGGGAAAATATGGTCATTTTGAAATTTTGGGTGTCTATTTACTTATGTCCCATCTCTGTATTTTCTAGAAGGCCTGGTTATGTTTTCGCTTGTAAATAGAAGTTGTTATGCTTGATTTTTCAACATTACTTTAAAAGCCAGAAGTATGCTGGTGCAATAATGTAGTTATATGTTAAATCATTTAGGAGAGTTGGTAGCTGTAAAAATGGCTAGAAAAAAAATTGAGCTAGGCTGTATGTCTGACTGGGCAGTGGTGGTAGGGTGCTGGATTACTGATCTCAAGGTCAGGGGTTCAAGCCCCACTATTATGAATGAATGAGTAAGTCTGACTGGATTATCAGTAGTAAATGTGTAACTTATACCATATAATAGAGCTAGTATGAAAAAAAAAGTCAGACATTTTTTATTGTAGTAGGTCAGACAGCCTGATGACCATAATCAGAACTGAGTTAAACATAAGTCAGAATCAAATAGTAAAACCGAGGCATCAGAATTCAGACATCTGATGTGACTATGGATTTAAGCACTATTCAGACAGTTGCAAGGTTATATACACAGGACTGTGACTTAGTTATGAACAATTTAAAAGTTAGTTCGTGTTTAGGCTTTGGCTTGGGCAAGTAATATTTTTGGCATATTTTTGAATTATTAGAAACAGCAAAATTTGCATTATTTTGTTAATGTTTCCGCTGAAAACTACAAATTAAAAGCATGTGAATGTAGCCTACATTCCCTGCATGCTCATTGCATTAGTTGACTACACATAGTTCACTACACATAGTTTGTTTAGGGGAAGCCATCATTTTTAATGAAAGCACATTTGCCATGATTTCTTTGATAATTACAACTAATGAACTTTAATCTAATGAATGAACTAATGACAACTAATGAACTAATAAATTTTTTGTTATTATTTGTTGACAGCAAGACACCACAACAGGTTATTATTTAATCTGAACAGGGCATTAATTATGCTATTAATGATACCACTATGTCACTGTGCCGTGAACAGGGCATTCAGAAAATAGAATGAAGCATGTTATAATGACTTTTGGATGCAAGTTTCCAAATCTATTTGTGTGTTTGTGCACTATAACAGGTGAGAGGTTTGTGTGGAACATTGACTTGGAATCAACACGATGACTTCACCACACCAGAGGGGGACATTGAGAACAGCGTGACCGCCTTTGCTCCAAAATTTAGTCTTGGACCATGTCATTTGCCCTCATCAGTGACCTCTGACCCCTGTAGTATCTACACGCAGCGCAGAGAGTATGCCGAGAGAGTCTGTGCTGTTATCAACAGTCCTGTGTTTCAGGTTAGTATCGATTTATGACTCGGTTCAAGAGTCACTAGTTGTCTGTCAATGGTTACTAGAGTTGTATCTGTTAATATGCAGTTGACAAAGCCAATAATTGTTCGTGGTTGTAAATGAAAAAACAATTCAAACAAACGTATGACCTAACAGTGCGAATAGTAAATAAACAGTTATAGCTTAGATGTGCGTACAAGGAATTGCACCCTTTTTTTTTGGTAATTTTTATTTATCTTGTTTCACAACAAGATTCTGTCAATAGTCAGTGGTGGTTCAGACTCCGTAAAAATACAAATGAAATGGACCCCCAACATGTAGCCAGTTATATCACAAAAACATTTGTACATCCATTATATTAACTGTTGCTTTGCAAGCATTGCCACGTAGACTAATTGTGTATGAGAATGTGTGTCCAGGATGTGGTTTTGGAGAAATATTATAAGAACATATATTTGTTTCAATGTGGAGTTGTAAAGGAGCTCGCTATGGCTAACATAAAGTAAAATTACTGACTATGAGGCTTTCATCCATCACCCAGAGTTGCCATGATGTGGTGGAGCGGGAGCCATACATGCGGCAGTGTCTGAGCGAGGTGTGCGGCTGTGCCCCTCACACACAGTGTCAGTGTACCGTCCTCACTGCCTATGCTCAGCATTGTGCACAAGAAGGGGTGCTAGTGAGCTGGAGAAACCATACCTTCTGCCGTAAGAGTTTACACGATCATCATCTTTTTTGACGTTTCAGCTGAGTATGAATGTTAAATATGAATTTCAGATAGTCTTACAATTGTTAATTATAGGAAATAGAAAAGACAGAAAAACAGCATCAGCCCCATTATGAAATAAACATAACTACACATTTTGAATCTATATTTTTCCATATCTAGCAATGCAATGTTCTGGGGGGCAGGTGTATCAAGAGTGTGGCCAGCCATGTGAAGGCTCGTGTAGTGACCTGCAGCAAAACTGGAGCTGCCAAGTGGATGCAGGTGCTCGGAGCTGTGTACCAGGCTGCCAGTGTCCCGCAGGTCTGGCACAGGATGACCAGGGCCAGTGTGTGCCAGTCAGCATGTGCCCATGTGTTCATGCCGGAATTGTCTATCCACCAGGAAGTTCCACGCAAATCAACTGCAATACCTGGTATGGGGAAATGGAGGCTTTCATAATACAGTATCTTTTTATTTTCCTTGGTGGAGTTTGCTTAAGTAGCAATCATGCAAGGGGAAAGAAGCAGTAAGCTTCAAAGCTTCTATTATATATTTCAAGGGAAATATACTACAAATATTCTCTTCTGTATAAATGCATGCCTTTAAACCCAAACTCAAATGTTTTCTATGTGGAAGTTTAATTTCAATGACAGGAAATTGATTACTAGCTAGCTATCATTTTGTGTACTTTCTGACCAACAAAATTTATTACTGCATTATCCAATGTTTTTTTTTGTCAAGCCAGATCTTGATCTTAATTAAAATAATACATATATCAGTTATATAATATATAATTATGACTTATACTAGTCAACAAGTCATTAGATGGACCAGGACCAACATGCAACTGAGGTTACAACTCCACAGCAGTGCATCTATTAAAATCTAATAAAAAGTAATATGTACAAAATAAGCAATATTTACAACAGTGAAATATGTATTTAATTAGGTAAAAATGCATGAACTGTGTTCTAAGTCACTTTTGTTTGTTCCTGGTCAAGCCTTGCATGCACACACTCACATCCACACACCACAGGGAGATTTTTAATTTGATTTGATTTTTTATTCTTGCTATACTGTATTAATTCTTCAAGGGAAATTATTGCCTCTGCATTTAACCCATCCAAAGTGGGCACACACATTCAGAGCAGTGGGCTGAAACACACATTGAGGGTGCCCGGAGAGCACTTGAGGGTTAGGCGCCTTGCTCAAGGGCACTTCAGCCATGAAGGTGGAAGGAAAAGTGCAGCTGACTTGGGAATCGAACCAGCGACCTTTTGGTCCCAAAGTCGCTTCACTTACCATTAGGCAACAGCTGCCCCCATCTTGTAACTTTTTTTATGTTACATTTTGTACTATTAGAAGTTCTTAGCAGTTCACACTCTTTCAATATTATTTATGCACTGCATAGTTTTAGTGCAACATCACTAGCGTTGAGCTAAAAGTCACAACTGTGTTTAATTTACAATCAAGACAGAAAATAATTACCCAATTTAAAATATTTATTATGTTGCTTTGCAGCCTGAAATGAATATAAGAAAACTTTTTCACCTGTATTTACTCAATGCAATTTATAACACCCAAGTAAAAAATATAATAGCAACAGTACAGGAGAAAAAAACAAAACAAACAATGCTAGTACTTTGTGGAATTACATTATGCTTTGATTACAACAATAGGATTTCAAGTCATTCCAGGAATTTTCATTAGGTTTTAAATCTGTGCTCTGACCAGACCAGGCATTAACCTTTCACCTTCTGCCACTTTTTGGTCAACTTTAAGTTATTATAATGTTGGAAGGGCAACTTTTTCCCCCAACTGACAACGTTCTGGCAAAGGGCAGCAGGTTTTCCTCAAGAATTTGATGGTATTTTGCCCCATCCATTTTTTTCTTCTATCTTGACAAGTGTGCCAGAGAAACCCTTTACAATAGAACACTATCACCTCTATGCTAAATCTTATTTATGTTGTTCTTTGGATGGGTAGCTGTATTGGTTTTCTGCCAGATATACCACTTGGCATTAATTGTTGGATAGTGTAAAAGGACGTCAGATAGAGAGAAAACTTTCCATTTATTCAAAATTCATTCATCTCTATTTACATGTGTTACTTATCTGTTTCTTGTTCGGCAACTCATTTCTTATCAGGTGAGGTCTGGCTTTTCAAGCACAAAACGTGGAATAGACTCTACCATGCAAAGGCATCTACTGGAGGTACGGTAGTTGTAGCCTGGTTTCCTCCTTGCTCTTTGATCCAGATGCTTGATCATGGAAGTATCCTAGTAGTATTAACTACTCTATTACGGAATTTTATTATACTCAAAACGATTGATAAAGCCTTTGAATTCTTTTATCCATCCACTGACTTTTACATGTCCACAACTTTATTCCTAAGATCTTTTGACAGTTCCTTGCTACCCATAGTTGATTGTTGGCTTTTAGTCACATTCCGAGCACTGGAATGCACTACGATTCACTGTTTTTATGCTTTACTAATCAGAAAGATTACAATTTAATTACCGGTGGTAGCCAATATGTATGTGCAATTGAGAAGGTGATTAGTTACACCTTACTTCACTGATTTACCTTTTTATTATGAACTGAACTGTTTTTTATTATATCGTTAACTTGGCTGTTATAAATTGCAGAGTAATACAGGTGATTTTTTTTGTGTGTATATGTCTTCTTTTCAGGCTGTAAAGCAATGAATGAATAATATTTTAAAGAGTGGTGATTCTATTCTATAGCCACAGTGTGTAACTGTGACACATGGTCAAGGAAGAATAATTTAAGGGCCCATAGCCAAGACAAGGGCTCTGGGACATATGTTAAGCTAGTAGACTGTTGAAGCAGAATGGGCTTGTAGGACTTACCCCTTCATGAGAATACATTATTCAAAGGTAGAGAGGAAAAGGGAAAAAGAGGCTTATCCCACTTTCTCAGTGATTACATGTTTACGATATATTTTTATGACATCTAAAGGTAGCTTTTTATCTTATACTTGATAAGACACACTGACTCAGCATACACTACATTTAATTATTTTTTATGCTCATGAAATATAAATGGCCCACCCCCTTTTTAAATATCAGGAAGGCAGACTAACCATGGATTACTATTACAGTTATACTAAAAATACTAAATACATGACAGCCAGTGTGTGGTATGAAATTGTTTTTGTGTAATTTTGTTTTCCATCTTTGTCTATATTGTTTGCCTAATGATAGAAAGATAGCTTAACTGGTTCCTGTCTCTATTTAACAGTTACTCCATGAGCTCGAGTCTCATGCAACTACAATAACCTCTCCTATATGTGTGTTTCTGTGTGTGTGCATGTGAAATAAATGAAATAGCTGAGAATTAGCTAAAATAAATGGAATAGCTTGTCGGCTAGTGTTGCCAATTAGTTTAGTTTGGACTTATGACTGATACATTGTTCTTTTTTTGGAGTGCTGTACCTAATAATGGTATATGGGATGATATCCTAGTTGTAGGTTAGCCGATCAGAGCATGTGATAGCTCACGTACAGTGGGTATATATAGGATAATATCCATTATTCTTATCAAGTCTGGCCTCATGATGTTAGCTCATGGAACACATTTCTTAGAAAAGAAATGTCACTATTATAAAGCATTATCAGTCACTATTATACAGCAGTTCAAAGATCACTGTTGACTCCTGAGAGTTTGTGAGGTAGGAGAGTTCTGATCAAGTCACTCTATAGCCTGCTGCATTTCTCATCAGGATAGGCTGACTTTGCAGCTTTTTTATCTCATTACATGGAAAACAATGGGTCGACCTACTATATGTGCCAGTAAAGATATTCCACTGTGTGGGGGCATTCTTTTCTATTTACAAGCTTTTATTTAAATAAAACAATTTAAAATTTGATGACAGAGGTTATGGGCCGCACAATGGCCTAGTGGTTAGCACATCTTCCCCATAGCAAAAAGGTCCTGGATACGACTCCCGATCTTGGGTCCCGGGTGTTTCTATGTGATCGCATGTTCTCCTCGCTCTTGTGTTGGTTTCCAACATGCGACAATCCAGAGACATGCACATTATGCTAATTGGCTGTTCCGAATTCCCTGTAGGTGTGAGTGTGAATGGTTGTGTGTGTGGGTTCAGTGGTCTGTTCAGGAGGTACCCCGCATTCACCCAGTTTGAGCTAAGATGACCCCATGACCAGAATAGGATTAAGCGGTTCAGCAAATGAGTGGGTGAATGAGTGATTACAGAGGTTACTGAGGTTATATTTAATTATTAGTTGATTGTATTAATAATTATGTCAATGGAACATCCTGACACAAAAAGCCACACACGTGTGCGTGTATGAATGAACACAAGCGCACATCAGAAAAGCTTGTTTTACTGGTTTTCATCTAGTTCTATAACATGTTGGATAATGCTGGAATGTGATGAATTATAATCATTCTCATTAGATTAGGTAGTATTAGTTTATGTCTTCTAAGAGCAAGATACAGTAGGCTAGCTGTGTGGAAAATAATAATACACACTAGGTGTTGGCACTGCTTTGCAACTTTTACTGGTGATTCATGTGGTTGTTCTAAATACAATACAAACAAAGAAACAAACAACAAAAAGCCCTATTGATCCCATGGTTCTACTGCATGTACAGTGTTGTAGAATGAAGTACGTGTCAGTACACTGGTTATCCCTTAAGGTATTTCACTCTTACTGTGATTCTGTCTCTGTAGTGTGTGTGGACATGGTGTGTGGAACTGTACTGATCTGACCTGCCCTGAGGTAACAGAGTGTCCAGGCTCTCTGGTCTTTTCACCTCGATCTTGTTTGAAGACCTGCTCTAGTCTGGACAAGGGGACCTGCGCAGAACCCATCTATGGCTGTGTCTGTCCTGAAGGAACTGTGCTCATGGTGTGTCAGCTAATTCATTAGTCTTTTTTAATAATCCTCTAAACCAGGCATATAATGTAATAATATATGCTTACATCTGTTTACCCTGATATGATGTACGCAAGAAAAAGGACACAAATAAAAAAAATACATGTATTAAAATAAAATAATTTAAAAGACCAAATATATAAAGAAGGTTAGTTGATGATACACAAGTACTTACAGGATGCAAATCATAGCAGTTTCTTATTAAAATGTAATAAAATAAATATTATACTTATACATTAAAGATTAAGGGTTGAATATTCAGATGCTAGAAACCTAAACCAAAGCAAGCGTGGTCTGAAATTTATTGATTTGAAGTTATACGTTTAAAAAAAAATGTCAATTGTTTTAAAGACTTACAAGTTGATTGGGCATAGCAAATAAAGGCAGATCTAAATAAGCGAAAATAAATATAATTACATTGACAATGTATTGTCAAAGTGTTGAGATATAATTTCTGTTTGCTGTACATTCAGCATAATGTTTACACTTTTACACTTAATACTGTCAACACGTTACATTTAATACTGTATTAATCCTGAAAGGGAAATAATTTTCTCTGCATTTAACCCATCCAAAGTGAGCACACACGCACGCACACACGCACGCACGCACACACATAAACAGTGCGCACACACTCGGAGCAGTGGGCGACCACACACTGGGGTGCTCGGAGGGCAGTTCGGGGTTAGTGCCTTGTTCAAGGACACTTCAGCCATAAAGGTGGAGGAAGGGAAGGTGGAGCTCACTTCCCCACCGCCACACATTTTTCTTGCTGGTTTGGAAATCCAACCAGCAGCCTTTCAGTCCCATACCTTCTTCTCTAACGATTGAGCTATGGCTTTCCCCAGTGATCTTGTGAACTTCAGCTGCCCCCAGTGAACTTGTGAACTTTCCAATTCATGTTGCTCTGTTGAAGATAACAATAGTGTGGCAACAATATTTTTATTGTTTTATATGTGTATATTTATATATATTATTGTTTATACATGCTCATATACTTTCCCATAACCACATTAAAACTGGTATAGCAGTATTACACTGTGAAAACAATAATCTTTTTTTTTTTTTTTAATTGACACATACTTGCATTCTTTTTAATACCACAAACACATTCTGGGTATTTTTTCATAGGGTGATCGGTGTGTGTCTCCTGATGAATGTCCATGTCATCACAATGGCAAGCTCTTCTTCACAAATGACACTATTTCTAAGGACTGCAACACATGGTGAGCATTCTGGCCAATAAGGAAGCTTTCCAAGCAAACTGTGGAAATCACACATTTTCTTATGTTTTCATCACTTACATGATTAGAGACACTATTTTATAAGTTATTATGGTAATTAAAAATATACATAAATTTAGTATCTGTACAATACAGTATATGGATGCATATGGAAAAAAAAAACACATATGAAGATACATCTCAACGTGTTATACCCTGAAGTTTTACTGTGAATTCTGTGAAGTAAACATTGTTTGAATAATATGTAATCACATAAAAAAGGAATAAATAGATAGATAGATAGATAGATAGATAGATAGATAGATAGACAAACAAAAACGGGCGGCACAGTGGCATAGTGGTTAGCGTGTCCGCCTCACAACAAGAGGGTCCTGTGTTTGAGTCCCGGACTTTCCAAGGGCATTTTTGTATGTGGAATTTGTGGGTTTTTTTTTTTTTTTTTTTTGGGTTACCCCCCTTGGTTACGTGGGTTTTCTCTAGGCACTCTGGTTTTCTTCCACAGTGCAAAGACATGCAAATTAGGCCAATCGACTGTTCCAAATTTCTTCTAAGAGTGAGCGTGAATGGCTGTGTATGTGTTGGCCCTGCGATGGTTTGGCGAGCTGTTCAGGGTGTGCCCAGCCTTAGCCCAGTGTCGGCTGCGATAGGCTCCAGCCTCCCCGCAACCCTAATAGGATAAAGCAGCTGAGTGTGTGAGTGAGTGAGGGAACAAATAAACAATAAATAAATAAAGATAATTGGACTACATATGAAAAATTACCATGTGGAAACAAATTAATTGTTGATTTCACATGGGAATCCCTTGACTTTTTTCAAGGGGCCTCTCTATATAAATGTAATAATCCTTTGTTGATTATCAAAGGCATTATCACATGTGCATCAGTTGTCATACCCAAAATAATAACAGCAAAACCACTACAAAGACTGGATTAGACTTTTTTCTGTTATTTTAAAGTATAGTTTTGAGGATTTCACCATATTCTTTCACCCAGTACTCTTCTTTTTTCTACAGTGTATGTAAGCAGCGTCGATGGCACTGCACCCAGACATTATGTGCTGGAACATGTGTAGCTACGGGTGACCCACATTATGTAACCTTTGATGGCCGATGTTTCTCCTTCCTTGGAGACTGTGAGTACATGCTGGTGCAGGAGAAAGAAGGATTATTCAGCGTGACTGCAGAGAATGTACCCTGCGGCAGCACTGGAGTCACCTGCACCAAATCTGTCACATTAAGCATCGGCAACACCGCCATTCATCTACTCCGGGGTAAGCCTCCTAAATGCACCATCATATTCTCACTGCATAAAATCTAGACCATGTCTGGAAAAGCCTAGCCAAAGTAAAACTTTTCACATATTAGGTCTTCTGCATTTCTGAGAAGCATGTATTCCATTACATTCTGTCTTAATATCTTCAATATTCTCTGAAATGTTGAAATTTGAAATTTTCATAAGCTAAAGTTGTGAAGTGTTATTACCTTTGGGAAGTAATCAACACTTTGTCAAAACATGTCTTTATCTCGGAGAAACACTGAAACACTGAAAGTCCCTGGCCTTGCTTGACTCACACTGCGACTGCACCAGTCTCAGGAATCTAACATGGTTACATGGTTTGCATGGATGTGGAGTCCAATGCATAAGTACTCTATAGAAAATCAGAATCAGAATACTTTATTTATCCCAGAGGAAATTGTGTGCACACAGTTGCTTCATACCAAGTAAGAATAAGATAAAGATAAAAGTCTCAAGGCTTATTAAAATTAACATGTCGAAAAGGTGTTTCGTTTATGATTTGATTTAATAAGTCTCACTGATGGGCGCCAGCCTCCCCGCGACCCTAAGTAGGAATAAGCGGTTCAGAAGATGAATGAATGAATGAAGTCTCACTAATTCTACTCTGGTTTAACACCTTAAGCCACAAATGTCACTGAGTGAAGGTCCATTTATTATTGTAGCCTTTGATTGCAGCAGTAAACCAACGTTAAGGCGATATCTGTTTGTACTAATCACAC
>JAOUQZ010000044.1:12327578-12342505 GCA_028564935.1 Neosilurus hyrtlii
TATATATATATTAACCTTTAGCAAAAATGATTTATAGGATTGTGGAACATAACAACACCTCATGATGGCGGTTTACCCAGAGTACTGTGTATAGAGGGCCAGTTTTCCTGCAAGAGCGTTGGCTGTGTGGATGCAACACTTGTGTGTAATGGAAGAAAAGACTGTCCAGACGGCTCAGACGAACATCACTGCAGTACATATATTCACACACACACACACACACGCACGCATGCACACATGCACACACACACACACACACACACACACAATGTTCAATATGCTTAGTTCACTAACAAATTTCTAATTACCATTTTGCTGGAGTGCAGCATGGTTGCGTGATGTTTTTAGCTCGTCCACCTCATAGCAGGAAGTGTTTTAATCTCTTGTCCAGCAATAATGTTACTGTGTGGAGTTTTGCATA
Source organism: Neosilurus hyrtlii (assembly GCA_028564935.1). Classification (NCBI taxonomy): domain Eukaryota; kingdom Metazoa; phylum Chordata; class Actinopteri; order Siluriformes; family Plotosidae; genus Neosilurus; species Neosilurus hyrtlii. The sequence continues at coordinate 12,328,000 of JAOUQZ010000044.1, forward strand.
TTGTCCCTGTAAGTATCTCCTCATGGATGGCACTTCACCAGCTGAAGCCTAATCCCAGCAAGACGGAATTGCTGTTTATCCCAGCGGACTCATCCCCAAGATCTTGCAATGTCTCCTTCAGTCACTGCACGAAGCCTTGGAGTAACCATGGACAATTGCCTGTCCTTCTCTTCCCATATAACTAATCTTTCTCGATCATGTAGATTCCTCCTCTTTAACATTCGAATGATTCGCCCATTTCTTTCCACTGAGGCCACCCGGATACTTGTTCAGTCCCTTGTTATCTCAAGACTAGAGACTACTGCAACTGCAACCTGCATCTAAACTCTTCTCACTTTTGGCTCCAAGGGGTGGAATGTTTTTTTCAGACAGCTGAGTCACTGGGTATCTTCAAATGATGGCTGAAATCTTTTTCGGCAGTACTTAGATTAGCACACACACACACACACACACACACACACACACACACACACACACACACACACACACACAAAACCCTGCACACAACACCTATCCACTGAGTTTTTGAATGATGGTATACTTAGTCTGTGTCCTGACAAACCAGTATAAGAATATATTCACTGATAGTGACTGTAAAGCACTTCTGTACGTCGTTCTGGATAAGAGCGTCTGCTAAATACTGTAAATATAAATGTGACCCTAATAAAGGATACATTTTTGATTTAAATTTAATAGTGAATAAGTGGAAAATATTTTGCTAATAAAGTGCACTCCGAATATTACTTCATCTCATCTCTTAGGTTTCTCCACCTTCCCTCCACCAACACCTACACGTCGCCCTCTGGTGCCAAGTCCCTGCTCTGCCAAACAGTTCACCTGCAGCAGTGGAGAGTGTGTGCGTCTCGACCAAAAGTGTGACCTTCACAAAGACTGTGCTGATGGCTCAGATGAGAGAAACTGTGGTATGTGCATCACTACAGTTTTCAGATCAGTTAAACTTTAAAGAAATAAAGCCCTTTTGACATAGCACACACACACACACACACACACACAAAAATTTGCTTGAAGTAGTGAGAATAGTTAAAGTATATGGACTATAATTTATTTTAAAACCATTTCTAACACTGGTTAATAATATGACACAGTACACTATATGTAAACTGAACTATAGTGAGCTCTATGCAAACACTGGCTGGCTGTTTGCATAGCAGGTAATATTAGATATACACTAAATGAGCAAATTACTGAGTTAAACTTAAAACATGTTAATGTGTAGTTCATTCTCTTGTTATTGTCACTAAAGCAAAAAAATGTTATTAAGACAATATAGATGCATGGCAGTGAGTAAAATCTTTCTTCTGTGGTCGTGTCTTTGCTTTGGCCTCCAGTGGACTGTGTGATGTCTGCGTGGTCAGCTTGGAGTCAGTGCAGCATGTCTTGTGGTCTGGGATCTCTGTTCCGGCAGCGTAAGATCCTGAGGGATGCTCGGTCTGGGGGCTCTTGTGGGGGTGCACAGTTTGACAGCAGAGCCTGCTTCCTTCAGGCCTGTCCTGGTGAGGCCTAGTTTTCCAAAGGATTACTACTACTACTACTACTACTACTAGACTACTACTAAAAATAATAATAATATCCCTCGGGTGGCTTGACGAGCTGTCCAGGGAGTGCTCTTGCCTCCCCCAGAGTCGGCTGAGATGGGCGCCAGCCTCTACGCGACCCAAATTAGAATTAAGCGGTTCAGAAAATGAATGAATGAATGAATGAATCTTATTTTTTCTTACTTTTTAAGTTTACTTCTTTTTTTTAACCTTTTTTTATATTACCGATTTTGACACTTTAGTGGATAGTAGTATGCAGAATGATGCCAGGTCCCACTCTTTCGTGCTACAGTATTATTTTCTGTTTTATTTTCTCTTTTCTTTCTCGAGTCTATTTTAACATTTTTCCTGTCCACACATTTCTCGATTTCTTTCTCATCCCTCTCCTTCTCCCTCTCTCAGTGAATGGACAGTGGGCTGAGTGGAGTGAGTGGTCAGAGTGCGATGCTGAATGTGGTGGTGGCTTGAAGATAAGAAGCAGATTTTGCTCAAACCCTCCTCCCAAAAATGGAGGTAAAGACTGTGAGGGGATGACTATTCAGACCCAGAGCTGCAACACACACCGATGTGGAACAGGCACAGACTCACAGACAGGTGTGTGAGCGTACCAGCTGCTTGACAGCTTTTTTTTTTTTTTAATCATTCACCTTGTCTAAAATACACTCCTTACTTTTAGTGATTGAGGGGCATTTATTAAATTGTTAATAAAATATAAACCACCTTGAATTTATTTACTTTCTCTTTTTTTCTAAAATATCCTAACTACTAGTTATTGGAGTATTTTATGAACAAAATTGACTGATATAATCAGTTGAATAAACATACTTATGAAAGCAAAGATATATATCTTGTAGATGTTATGTGCAGAAATTTCCAATACTTCTCGTGCTGCTTAGGAATAGGTGTCTGCAAATGCAGAATGTATTAATAGCGGAGCTCCTGAGGGGAGCCCCATGACTTGGATTGTTGTCCTGTGCCACCACAGGAAACCCAATAAGGTTGCCAAGTCACTGATTAAAAAAAAACAACAGATTTATTATTGATAAAGAAACTGAAACCCAAAAATACAGGCTCAAACATCACCATTCAGACTCGCACAGAATAATAAAAACATATGGAATCTAACTCAGGCAGCCAGACAATCTTTCACCAACCAAAACATCACCAAACATTAATGGAAGCACGGAACATAAACTTGTCAAACAGATAATTAAACTAACAAGACAAGTGATACAAATGAACACAGAAGTCAGCTAGTAAAAGGCGGTTAAAAGAAAACACAGTGTTAACCTTTCCTGCTCTATTTGCTTCAGGGCTGTAGTTAATTCAGCCCTTAAAGAAGTCACACTACTCTTTTAACACTGGCCTCTGACACCTATCAGTAGAGATATTAGTGGGCTTCAGCGGACAATGTGCTAAACGAGGGGAACCTATGACACTACTAAAAAGTACTACGGTAGACATGTTCGAAATTAGCAAACAAGTCACTTACTACATTGCTAGACATAAATTGATATAACAACATAAATTGTTCACTTTGTACCAATGCAGACAGATGTTTGTCTTGCATCTGGGTATACATTATTGCATTGGAGACTGTCTGTGTGTGAATTACTTTTTAGCTGTGAGGTAATCTCTCTTGTTGTAATTGATATTTGTGGATTGGCTGTAGGCTGCACGCAGGGCATGGTGCTGGTGACTGATGCGGACTGTGCGGCAGGTAGAGTGGAGCCGTGTCCTTTCACCTGCTCAGACCTTAACTCTGAGAGTAACTGCTCCTCCAAATGTATAACAGGTACCACTGACCTAACAGACAAGTTCTTGTTGTTCATACAACAAATCCACCTACATACAGCATTAAACAATAGGTTATTTTTAACTACTCTTTTTCACTAATGTTTCAATTTTTTCCTTCAGGGTGTCGTTGTCCAGTTGGTTTGTTCCTTCAAGATGGCCAGTGTGTCAACATGAGCAAATGTGCATGCTTATGGGAAGGATCAGTGCTTCATCCTGGTGAAGAGGTCATCATAGACAACTGTACATTTTGGTGAGTTATGCTTAGTCTTAATTTCTCTTACCTAAAAGTCTAATAGAGTTGAGAATATTGACCAAATTAATTACACTTGTGTTTATTCTGCAGTGTGTGTCGAGATGGTCATGTTTCTTGTGATAGCTCCATTTGCATCCCCAAATGTGATTGGTCAGCCTGGTCCTCATGGACCTCATGTGACAGTAGCTGTGGAATCGGCATACAACAACGCTTCAGGTAAAATGATCTTCCAGTATTAAGTAGATAATTTGAAACATGTTTAAACATTCTTCATTAAATTATAACTATCTTTCGCAAAAGGTCAGTTCTGAAACCTTCTGAAGCTGTGAATGTAGAGCCGTGTGTTGGAGACTCTACAGAGGCAAGACAATGCTACACACCCTGCCCACCAGGTAAGATTCCAACAATTTATGATCATTACCTGCTATTTCTCCTAATCCAACATTTGCTGAAGACAGGAATCATGAGATATTGGGAAATTGAACAGATGGCGGGTTCATTCACACATTAAAATTGTTATACATTCATTTATTGTTTAATTTGTCAATCCTACTATTAGGGTCGTGGGAAGGCTGGAGCTATCTCTACCCATAGGAAACCCACCCAAGCACAGGGCGAACACACTCCACACAGAAACACTCCCGCCAAACCCAGGACTCGAACCCAGGACCTTCTTGTTGTGAGGTGGACGTGCTAACCACTCCGCCACCATGCTGCCCATTTATATATTTATTTACAGCCAAAACTGTTGAACTTGTGGCAAGAATCATTGCAGGAAAAGCATGAAAACACAAGAACGAAAAAGTATATCAGATTTCTTACCCTTACTCAGAAGGGCTGTGCAAGCATTTGTACATGTCATTGATGCTCGTCTTCAGGAACTTGTGCAGACACAGACTAAATACCAACATTACAAGAACAATAGAAACACATAAGCTATACTAAGAAAAACAGAATTGATTGTGAAATAATCCTCCTTTGCAAACATGTACTGTGATCTGGGGAATGTGGTTTGCACACAGGAGAGGGTGACCTCTACTGGTAATGAAGTGTAATGTCCTGGGCCTGTATGACATTAGTGATGGGCAGAATCATTCCTGGAGGGCACAATGATGTATTGGTAAGCAAATTTGCCTCACAGCAAGAAGGTCCTGTGTTTGATTTCCTCGGGTGCTAGGGTGTTTCTGTGCGGAGTTTGCGTGTTCTCCCCGTGCTGGAGTGGGTTTCCTCTGGGTTCTCAGGTTTCCTCGCACAGTTCAAAGACATGTACATTAGGCTAACTGGCTGTTCCAGATTGCCCCTAGGTGTGAGTGTGAATGGTTGTGTATGTGGCCCTGCGATCTATCTAGAGAGCTATTGAGGGTGTACCCCGCCTTCGCCCAGTGACAGCTGAGACAGACAAAAGCCATCCTGCGACCCAAAGAGAATTAAACGGTTCAGCAAATGAGTGAGTGAGTGAAAATCAACGAGAGAGTGAAAATCATTGCTGTTATAATATATTTCAGCAGGTTTTGCTACAGTTATATGAATCACACCACATACAAAACTGTCAAAATCTCACTGGTGACATATGGATCTGATCGTGAAACTGGTATTGAAATGTGTGACACTGACCTGGAATTTTCTGAAGATTTAGAAAAATATTGTTTTTCCCATTTTTTATTGTATCAGGCCAATATGCATTAAACCATGGTAGATGCGAGATAATAATTCTTGGAGGAACGTCATTATAAAATTATCAGAATGACAACTCAAAAAGCCAGTATGTCACATGGACCTAATGAATCATTGACCAATTTACTAAAACTAAAAAAAATTGCTTATAATTGTCTAAACGGTTACACTATGCCAATTGATAGTGCTTGGTATGTTTCTCTATTATGTATTATTATATAATGCCAATACATCAGTAATCGGTCGATGCACAAGATACAGTATGTGACATGGACCGGAAAAGTTATGTATATCTTCGATCCCATTTTAAGTCTGGTGCTTATTTACAAATTTTGCCATGCACATCCAAATATTGTGGTTCATTGTGCATGGACCTGTGCTCCGTTTCATGTTGTTAGGACATGAAAATAATGAGGTCTTTCTCTTGTCACAAAATTGAGTGTGAAAAGGGTGTAAACTAGGAATGGACATACTTTATGTATGGAGGGGAAAAGGTTGGATTTATTTGGCAGGGGAACTTGGGGTAGTTTCATTTTTGTATCTTCATGCCTTTAATAGAGTAAATTACAAGCCTAAATTAATAAGCCCTTATACATATATATACATTCTTACTATCAAATACTTGAATTCCATATGCCACTCTATTTGACTTGCCTTTCATGGAATGAGTGTAGACTGAAAAATCCAGTTTGCAAGTGGAAATAGCAAACCGAAATAGCTAGCAGTTCTTGCACAGAACAGGTATGACACCGGCATTGACCCACACCAAAGCCTGAAGGCCTTTTTCATGCAAAAACAGCTGGAAAACTGTCTAATTCCTGGCTTGTGAGCTGAGAAAGAGTCATGATCATTTTTGTTTTTATTTTCTGTAGTAATGTTTAAGGTCACAGGATATGAGCTGATATCCTAAAAGTACATTAGCTAATCAGAGCATGCAAACTGCTAATATCAAGTGACCTAGGACAGAATAAAAGATTTACATCATTTCTAAAAGGTGCTCCATGGAGTGAGTGGTCTTCCTGGTCTGAGTGCAGTAAGACATGTTTCTATCATGTGGATGATGTTGGCTTGAGACGCCGCTTTAGGAGCTGTAACAGCACTCACTCCACTTCCTGCTTGGGAGATGGGGAAGAGCATGAGCCCTGTAACACGTTGCACTGTCCAGGTACAAATTGTCCTGAACTACTTTTGTCTCCATGTTTAGCACTTAAATGGGTTACGTCAGGATATTTAGGGGTTGTATTTACCTTTGCCTTTACAGTACATGGTGGTTGGTCAGCATGGTCAGCATGGTCTGAATGCTCATCAGAGTGTGATTCTGGGGTTCAGACTCGAGAACGTTTCTGCAGTTCACCTCCCCCTCTGTATGGCGGCAGCAGCTGCGTGGGACCTCACATACAGACCCGAGACTGCAACTCTCAGCCATGCACAGGTTTTGCTGCTCATTATTTTGACTTTTCTCCCCCAGAATATTCCACACTTACTAAAATTGAGGCGAGATACTGTAGATAGAAATTGTTTTTTGGAGTATTTTTTCAGATTGTTGGCTATGCTTCTTTTCATGTCTTCTCTTAAAGATAACCATAAATAGCTTATGTGCATTATGTGCTTTATCAGTTAATTTTGACAGAATACAAAGGTTTACTGATGAAAACACCTCAACTCAAGTATAGTCTCACTTATTCTGGTGAATTTTACAATCACTGTTGACCGTAAAAAAAGGAAATTCAAGGTTTTGTGCAATTGGATGCTGTTTACGTCCACTCTCAGAATGACCCACAGTACTCCTTAGTTGAAAATCAGAGAAGTCTTTTTTCTGCTCCTGGTATTCACGGCATAGCTAGTTGCTCAATTTATATACTGTAATTTAAAAAAACAAACAAATAAATAAAAGTAATAATAATAATATAATAACAGGCTAATGAGTTAGCAGAAAATACACAGCACCCCTTTTGGGACCTGCTATAGTAAACATACTTCGGGAAAAAAAATTGTCCAGTTCCACAATGTTAAAAAATACTTAAAAAAAACCTGAATCCAGAATTTGTTCCGGATAATCTTCAAAATCGAATGGAGTTTTACTTGGGCCATACTCCACCCCTCTAAAAACATTAAAATCTGTTCATGGACATTCAGGACCAAACAACCAAAAGAACAATCACAGCAACACCGACAAAAATATAATAAAAATAAAAAGTGTATATAAAAACATAGTTTTCCTTTTTGCTGTAGTATGTTTGGCTTCAGCAATTAGATCACCATGGGTTTACTTTGCAGTTAAAACCACAGCACAGCTTACCAGCCTCTTATACAAGTTATGCCCCTCAACTAAACAAACAAGCAGACAGACAAACAGACAGACAGACAGAGAGACAGACAGACAGACAGATAGATGGATAAAGTAAGGTAATTTTTGGACAGGTTTGATCCATGCCACACAGGTCCTTGCAGTAATCACTTCTGTTTGGATTTGCAGATGTGTGTCCAATAGGTATGAGCTACTTGACTACAGAGCAATGCCAGGCACAGGGAGGAGCATGTCCACGTGTGTGTCTTGATGCTATGACTTCAGTAGAATGTGCCACTGAGTGTTATGATGGTTGCCACTGCTCTCCAGGCCACTATCTGTTCAACAACTCCTGTGTGCTTCTCAGCCACTGCCCCTGCTACCACCAGGGGGTGCTCTATACACAGGGTTTAAGTGTGCCGTATGATGCCTGCAACAACTGGTATGCATTCTCATGACAGCCTGGTTTGACTTTTTTTTTTCAGGCAGGTTTGGCTAATTTTTTACTTCCTGCTGCATTAAAATATATTTAAAGTTATGTATATGCTTTTTATGATTATTTATTAACAGCACTTGCATTAATGGAGAGATGCAGTGTGGCACAGCTCCATGCCCTGGTATGATGGCTTTTCCTTTCAAGAATTTGCTTAACACAAATTTATTGCCATGCTGAAAGTTTCCTCTCTCCCTACATACATATTCTCGTCTAGTTGATTGTGGGTGGAGTGAGTGGACATCGTGGAGTGCATGCAGCAGAACATGTGATGTTGGCATCAGGAGACGGTACCGCTCTGGCACCAATCCTGCACCAGCATTTGGGGGCCTTCCTTGTGTTGGTGACCGTGCTGAGCTGGATACATGCAGCATCTATCCTTGTGGTGGTAGGTCTTAAAGAGATATGCAGTTACAAACTATTAATCACATCTGATCACATTTTATTTATTGGCCAGAGAGTGGTCATTACCTTTTTTTTTTAACAAAAGCTCTGACAATAGCTTAATTCAATTCAATTTAATATTGTTTGTATAGCACCTTTTACAACTGACATTGTCACAAAGCAACTTTACATAGTAAAAGTAATTTAAGAAGGAATTTAAAATTTTTTCTACAACTCCCTACAATTCTCTAATGAGCAAGCCCGTGGCGACAGTGGCAAGGAACAACTTCCTCAGTTGACACGAGGAAGAAACCTTGAGAGGAACCAGGATCAAAAGGGAAACCCATCCTCATTTGGGTGAAACCATAAAATACAAACCATATAAGAAAACTGCATTACAGTCCAACATGTAGTCTGGTTGGATATACCACAACTGTAAGTCTTAAAAAAAGAGTTTATATAACCAGCAGTGAAAAGTCGTCTTCACAGTTGCTGAATGGAGATCTTAGCCCACATCGATCTTCAATAGCAGGAGCGAGGGGCTTCCAAGATGAGAACTCCAGCCAGCATCAGCACACCAGGACAGACCATAGGACTCCCAAAGCAGAAGGATCAGGAGGATGAGGATCACCGGCATCCAAAAAGTAGCATGTGTACCTCAGCAAAAAACGAGAGAGAAAGAGAGAGAGAGGAGGGGGGTGGGGGGTGTTAGGTATGCTCATAACAGTAAATTGGTAAAAGAAGAGTTTATTATTGCTGGGTGCAATTAGGGACTCCTGCATGACTAACTATGGCAGTATAACTAAAAAGAGAGAAGCCAGAAGGAAGGCAAACATGAGGGCACCCTGTAACGTTGGGCAATCAGCCAATCCACTGTCAACGGACCTGGGTGAGCATATAGAGTGAGGGAGTGACAGCATCCCAACACTACAGTTCTAGCTATAAGATTTATATTAATAGACCTGTTTTAATACATTATTATTTCTATTATTTAAAAGTATCCTCTTTGGAAAGTTCTCCACATTACCTGATATGTGATAGGTGTATGCATGTTTTTTGTGTTTTTGTAATTACAGGTGCTAAGGGCCCATGGAGTGCATGGTCTGAGTGCTCAGTGCCCTGTGGTGGTGGATACAGAAACAGAACTCGAGGTCCAATCAAATTTCATGGCACTTCCCAACAGTTTAGCGCCTGCAACTTGCACCCATGCAGTGAGTACATACTCACAGTGATATGTTTGTATACAGTACGCATGTGCGTGGTAGTACTTCAGAATTTTAAACAGTGGCATTTCTTTCATTAATTCTTTTTTGCTGTGTGTTTACTTTGTGTGTGTGTGTTCATGTGTGTGGTAGGTGATGGCAGTGGCTGTGCTGGTGGTCAGGAGTGGACAGCATGTGTGAGAGCAGAATTGCTCTGCTCTGATCTTGGACTGGAGACTGATGTGAACTCCACCTGTTCTCCAGGATGTCAGTGCCCCCAGGGTTCTGCATTACAGGTGTGTTAATGTTTCTCTGGGTATCTGAAGTCCTGCTCCACACCTGTCCCTTTACTAATGGTGTTGTGTGTCCTCCAGGATGGGAGGTGTGTGCCTTTGTCTGTGTGTCGCTGTGATGTAGATGGTGAACAGTATGAGCCTGGAGCTGTGGTCAATGAAGATTGCAACAACTGGTAATTATTTCTTAATGAGTGGTTTTATTACTATAAAGTGAATTACTCCCTCACTCACTCACTCATTTCCTCACTCACTCTTTTGCTAAACCGCTTAATCCTAAAATTAGGGTCACGGGGGGTCACAGGAGCCTATCTCAGCCAACACTGGGTGAAGGTGAGGTACAAGGTGAATAGCTTGCAAGACCATTGCAAGGCAACACATATACAACCATTCACATTCACATCCAATTTAATGTGTGTGTCTTTGGACTGTGGGAGAAAACCGGAGTACCTGGAGAAAAACCCACGCAAGCATCAGGGGAACATGCAAAACTCCACACACAAACACCCTCAACTCAACTCAAACTCAGCACCTTCTTGCTGTGAGGCCGATGCGCTATCCCCTACACCACCGTGCCACCTGAAGTGAATAAAAATAAAAATTTAAGCTGAAGCCAAAACATCTCAGAATCTCTGACTTTATGACCATGCAAACGTTCCTAAACCTGTGTTTTGTAGTGGATTTTTTTTTTTATGGAAATGGTCGGTCTACTTTCCCAATTCTTAATGTTAATAGGGGTGGTTTGCTCAGCTATTCTGCTATGCGCTCCCAGTGCTAGACCAAAAACAATAGCAGATGAATGAATACAACGGTGCATCAGTTTTACTACAACTTTCACAAAGGAGGAAAACTTTTATTGACATACGCCAACTATAAAGCATTTCACTGTCGATCTTGCTGTACCTGCATTAACGCTTGCCTGTGGTGTTACAGGCAATGATTTATTATTACAATTACACGCACACTTTCCATATATGGCAGCACTTACCAGTGGTCACAACCTGGAAGTAATGATTATAAGCTTTGAGGTTTCTCTGCTGGGTGCCCGGGTTTGCTCTCTATGATAAAGTAATGAAAGTGATGACTCTTAACAAATTTGGGAGACTTGGAATAATACTGCTGCTTCTAGAATTCTACCAGGTATGGAGACCCCAAGGAGGACCAAGTATCTACTGGAAAGCTTCTTTTAGTCCTCCTTTAGCTGCCCTATGACCTTGAATGAGCTGAAGTTCCCATTCATTATTTTACATATATAGATTCATTATAGATTCATTATTTTTCTTTGGAAATTTTCTTTGGTCTAAGTAATGCATGTTGCAAAAAAAGAGCTAATGAATGAGTTAGCACTGATACACCCAACAGGACATTGGCGATTTCTTATTTTATGCATTCTGTTATCCTCGCCTGTCATTTACCTTAAGTTATCTAATATTTAGTTTTATTACATTCGCTGTCTGATGCAATGTGTCCTTTAAAAACATTTTCCTGAAACATTTGGAACTTGATTGGTTGAAATAATTTCTTCTCAATCACCCTGTCCTACAGTACATGTGAATCAGGAAGACTGATCAACTGCACCCAAGTAGAGTGCAATGGTGAGATTAATCTGGGATTTCTCTGCTTTACCATTGGAGAATTTGAAGCACTCATGTGTTTATAATCGAGTGTGTAACTCCTTGCAGTGGATGGTGGCTGGTCAGCCTGGACTCCTTGGAGTGTTTGTTCAGAGTCTTGTGGTGCTGGGCTGCAGTCTCGCTATCGTTTTTGCTCCAATCCTGAGCGTGCCGGGGCTGGATTGCCATGCTTTGGCCCAGACCGCCAGGATCAAGCATGTGTCCAAGCAGCATGCAGCCGTGAGTGATCCTCCATGTGTAAAATTAAACAAGTTTTCAGACCTGTTCTTGGGAGTAGATAGAGGGATGCAATTTAAAATGTCACTGGTCTTTTTAAAAGGCAATGGAGGATGGAGTGACTGGACAACTTGGACAGAGTGTACAAAGTCATGTGGAGGGGGTGTACGCAGCCGGCGGCGTGAATGTGACAGTCCAACCACTGAGGGAGATGGAGACTTCTGTGAAGGCCTAAAAACTGAGCTTGTAGCCTGTAACACAGAGCACTGTCCAGGTACTAGCTTCTTATAGTTTTCCTTGTGGGAGACTGCTATGTTTTGTCAAAGGGGTTGTGAGATGGCCGTGCGTCTGTCTGTGACCACAATTACTTGGAAAGTAATACACAGATTTCCACAAAATTGTAACCAAATGTGGGTCTTGGGCCAATGTAGAACCGAGAATATTTTGTGCATCATGCATGATCTGGATCTTTTGAAGGTTTTATTAATTTATTTGTTTGTTTGTTTGTTTATTTATTTATTTTTTGTAACAATGCATGATATGTAAAGGAGGTGGAAATCACCCAGAATGTGCTGCGAAACAAACATACCGAACTAAAAACAAAAAGTATGGGACAGGCCACATGGGGCACTGTAATCCTGCATCATTTGCCACTATAACTTCACTAAATGTATTTGTAGTTGTACTGTAGATGTTAACTGTGTGTTGTGTTTACAGTGACTCAGTGCTCAGACATTCCAGGCACTGTGTTCAGTAGCTGTGGACCCTCATGTCCCCGCACCTGTGATGAAGTGACTGTGAGTTCAAGCTCTGCTTTTATTACATCACCCCCCCCCCCCCCCCCCATTTAAATGCGAAACACCATCTGGTTAAATGGGTAGGGTACACCATGTAGAAGGCCATCGCAGGGCAACACATTCACAACCATTCACACTCACTCTCACACCTAGGGGGTGATTTGGAACAGCCAGTTTGCCTTCTGTGCATGTTTTTGGTCTGTGGGAGGAAACTGGAGTACCCCGGAGGAAACCCACTCAAGCACAGGGAGACCATACAAACTCAACATAGATGTCCAAGACCAGGTATCAAACACAGGCCTTTTGCTGTGAGGCGGACATGCTAACCATTGCACCACTGTGATGCCACAGATAACTTACTAGGAAAAAAAACCCCTATAATGCTATGCTGCGTTGCACTTTAGAATGCATCTTTGATAAAGTCTTGAAGTACAGCTTATAAAAAATGGTTATTCACTCTGCTTAACTTTCACAATTAAATAATTGCCTAAACAAGATTTTGGGAACATTTTTAGATGCCTGCTAAAGATCATGATAATATTGATGATGATGATGATGATGATGATGCTGATGATGCTGATGATGATGATTCCTTAGCACTGTGAGTGGCGATGTGAGCCTGGCTGTTACTGCATTGATGAGAAAATATTAAATGTAAATGGTACAGCATGCGTTGAGAGAGAGCAGTGTCCCTGTCTGGACCTGACTATTGGACAGCGTGTCGAGCCAGGAGAGACAGTCCTTACTCCTGATGGCTGCAACAACTGGTAAGGACAGAGCTAAAAAAAATCAGGGGTGTTTGGGATCAACGTTTAATGCCATTTTAACACAATATGTGTAATATTTCCACTTTTCAATAAATTTTTTTGGTGTTTTGTGTCTATAGTACGTGTGTTGGAGGACAGCTCAAATGCAGCAACAACCCATGTCCAGGTTTGTCAAACAGCTGTTTTCATTGTGTTCACATTTATGCTCTTTACATTATAACAGCAGTTTGTAATTTTATATTTAAAGGGCTTTGCTGCCTAAAATTGTAATTGCAGTAAAAGAGTCACAAGTTGTTGTTTTTTTCCATTACTCACCCAGTCCCTTCTGTATGTACTGTCTCGGTATAACTTCCTAATATTAAAAAAAAAGAGGACAGAGCTAATTTATAAATAATAAGAAATTTCAATAACAAATGACTTCATGGTTACTTTTAATTCCAGTAATAAAATTTTCTTATCAACTGAAAACATTGTTTCTCTTCTTGAAATAATTCATCATGATGACTGATCTTGGCATGGTTGTAAAAACATTTTCTAACTGTGAGAGATGTGAGAGACACCTTGAATGAATTATGAAACATTTTGATTTATACTCGATTTCAGTCTCTCTGACGTATTCTTACAAAACCCTTCAAATGATCATATTGTCTCTGGTTTTCAGTGGATGGAGGCTGGTGTGAATGGTCCAACTGGACGCCGTGCTCTAAGACATGTGGTGCTGAGTGGGTCTCTCGCTACAGAAGCTGTGCCTGTCCTGTGCCAGTGGCAGGAGGGGCAGCATGTCCAGGCCAGCGAGAGGAGCACCAGGGAATTGGAGTGCAGATAGAAAGACAACCTTGTGCTTCAGTCACCTTTTGCCCAGGTAACCCACATCTATTACGTAAACACTAATAATACAGGTAGTTTGTTAAAGAGACAGTGTATCGATAATTCAAATTTATATAGGTTTGATCACACAAATAAATAAATTTTGGTTAATATGTTCCAGAAAAAGGGGCGGCACGGTGGCGTAGTGGTTAGCACGTCCGCTTCACAGCAAGAAGGTCATGGGTTTGGTTCCCAGCTCAGGCGTTTTGGTGTGGAGTTTGCATGTTCTCTCTGTGCTTGTGTGGGTTTCCTCCGGGTACTCCGGTTTCCTCCCACAGTCCAAAAA
>JAOUQZ010000044.1:12360550-12377420 GCA_028564935.1 Neosilurus hyrtlii
TTTGGCCCATTTTTCCTGAGGAGAAGAATCTGCCTAATAATTATGCACACCTTGATATAGGGTGTTGATCTCCTTAGACCACACCCTCCCTCATTACACAAATACACATCACCTGATATGCATTAAATCCAATAAATATTCAAGTTTATACAGCTTGGAGTTGGAAATTATGGATAAAATGATGATATGTCAAAATAATCACTTGCCTAATAATTGTGCACACAGTGTGTTTGTATCATATAACATGATGTGATATCATTTCCCCTGTAACAATACATACTTTTTTTTCACTTACATGCATTATTTATTACATATGAGTCAGCCTTAGAAAAAAATTCTTATAATATTATCAATTTCATGGGTTTTCCTAGGCAGTCTATGTGAAAAGTGGTTTGAAAGATTGTGAACAAGAAAAGTATTCAGGAAAAACCTAGTCTTTGAGGAGCAAAAGCTCTTCAGTTTGTCAACAAATGCAGGAGAAAAATATTAAAATGTTAAAAATCCATGTTTCCCAAAAAAATAGGAAGAGATGTAAACATCTTACCATGTGTGGAGCATAATATCATTAAATGTTTTATGGAATCAAGAGAAATGCTGTTGCATCAATTTCATCATATGATTTTAACTTTTCTAATGGACATGTAAAACCATTGAATATATGTATATACATATATTTGTTGTTGTTATACCAAACCACAGCATGGTTGCATTTAAATAGTAAGGCCTACAGCACTTTTTGTTTTGTATCTTCTAAGTGGATGGAAGTTGGTCTCGCTGGAGTCCGTGGTCACACTGTGATAAGTCTTGTGGTGGTGGCCGCTCTATTCGCACTCGTTCCTGCTCCAGCCCTCCACCCAAAAATGGCGGTCTCAAATGTCTTGGAGAGAAGAACCAAGTCAAACCCTGCAATACTAAACCATGTGGTATGCCTCACTAATGCTCTCATTAAGATTTATGGACTACAAGGTTTAAAATGAAAGCTTGCTACAGACCCGTGCACGAGAGGAGGAGGAGCCAAATTTTATGCAGATATTTATAAATTAATTTACTGCATACATGCTGTCAAGGCTGATTAGTTAATGTACTGTATATACATCAATGAGTATGCAGTGTAGTGTGATGAAGCTGGTGTTTACTCAGTTTCTACTTTCCAGATGAGCGGGGATGCCCACTGGGTCAGGAGATTGTGCCTTGTGCCAATGAGTGCCCGCAGCGTTGCTCTGACCTACAGCAAGACATTCAGTGCCATAACAATACTGAGTGCCAGCTGGGCTGCCGTTGCCCTCAAGGTAAACAGGCGATGATATCACTAACATACAACTCAAAAACCACTTAATGAGCTTTCTACAGCCTTTCTGAGCCTGTTACTTTAGTTGTCATTAATATACATGTGTTTATGTAGGTGAGCTGCTGCAGGATGGGGTGTGTGTGAAGCTTTGGCAGTGTGACTGCATAGACGCACTTGGGCAAAGCTGGGCGGCAGGCAGTCAGCACCAAGTTGACTGCAACAACTGCAGCTGCACAGATGGAGTACTCCTCTGTAACAACCTCACCTGTGCCGGAAGGAGCAGCTGCTCCTGGGGCTCATGGTCCAGCTGGGCCTCCTGCAGTGTTACCTGTGGGGCAGGACAGAGAACGCGCTTCAGGTGAGGAGTTACAGAGGAAGGGTTTGGTGAAGCTGGGACTGAAGAATAATGAAGGAGTGATAAGATGAAGGAAAGCTGTAGATGAGACATCAGTGATGAACAGGGAGGAAACGGGACAGATACTGAAAAATGGATGAGTGAATGCTGAGTAATGCACTCAATGTCATTTCAGGTCACTTATTCCCGAGACTCCAGATGCTGACTGTCAGTTCGAGGAAGTTCACCACAAGCCATGTGACCCAGGTCCCTGCCCGCCACTGTGTCTCCATGGCAACCAGACATTGTCTGTTGGTGACACATGGTTAGAAGGGGAATGTAAACAATGGTGAGTTATATACATTTGCCTTGATATTTATGTGTAACTTAGTTTTCAGATTTTCCCAACTGTAATTGAAATTTGATACACGGTGTGAATAAATAGCACCCTGTAAATAAATACTATGATGCATGCATATACAATGATTGGACACACAAGGATACTGTATTGTGTGCTATCTGATCTTAGTTATTTTTGTATTTATGTTTTTTTATTCAGCACATGTATTCCTGAAGGAGAATATTGCCAGGATGTTTACTGTCAAGGTGGGTACTTCGTGAAAAATTACTTAACCTCATCTTAAAAACAACACACTGTATAATCCAATAATAATAATAATAATAATAATATTAATAATAATGATGATGATGATGATGATGATGATGATGATGATGATGATGATGATGATAATGATAATATTGGGTGGCATTCCCGGGCTCGGGTGTTTCTGTGTGAAGTTTGCATGTTCTCCTTGTGCTTGGAGAGTTTTCTCCAGGTACTCTGGTTTCCTCCCACAGTCCAAAAACATGCACAGCAGGCTAACTGGATGTTCCAAATTGCCCCTAGGTGGGACTGTCAATGGTTGTATGTGTGTTGGCCCTGCAATGGTCTGGCGAGGTGTTCAGGTTGTACCCGTCCCTTGCCCAGAGTTGGCTGAGATAGGCTCCACCCTCCCTGGGACCCTTAGAGAATGCTTAGAAAATGAATAAAAAATGAAACGGCAATAATTAATCATGATAATGATAATAATAATGGTAATAAGAGGGAATTTGGAGCAGTTAGTTAGCGTATGAACTGAAGACCGGAGAACATGCAATCTTTACACATACACGCCCTCACTGAGCCCGGGACTCGAACCCAGGACCTTTTTGCTGTAAGGGGGACCACTATGCTGTTGTGCTGCATAGCTGAATAATAAATTTACACTTTTTATATTTAATTCCATTTTTTAGAAATCACATTTTCCACAATTCATTATTTTGTATCAGTGTAAAGCAACTTCTTTCAGATATCGATGACCCTAAGTTATTTCTAAATTATGCTAAATAATCACATTAATTTTGTTTTTCAGGTAATGTTTAAATGTTAAATATAAACACATTAGTATGCCCTTTCAGACATGAGGAGCTATCTATTCCAAAGTAAAGTCAAAATAATCCTGATGGCATTAATATTGAGAACACTAGTTTTCTTTCTCTTGTTTTTTTAAATAAGAATGCTAAGAAAGCTTTTTATTTTCTCAGTGGATGGAGGCTGGACTCCATGGTCTGTCTGGTCTGACTGTTCTGTGACGTGTGGTCGAGGAATTCAGATCCGCACTCGGGCCTGTATCAACCCTCCACCTCGAAACAATGGCACAGCCTGTTCTGGGGCAGAAAGAGAGATACAGCACTGCCATGTTGCTCCATGCCTCGGTAACAAAATCTTCTTTACATGTGCTCTGTATACATGCAAGTTGTGGGGCTGTCGATGTTAATGTTGTCACCTTTAATAATGCATTGAAGTCCATGAATCTGGGAGACGGAGCTTTTTTGTCCATCAGCAATCTTTCTCCAGAAACCTTGACTTATTTAAAAGTGCAGTGTCATGATTGCTCGAAGAAAAGAGACTAAATATCATCAGTGACGCTATCAAACAAGACCATTCATATAGATGGGAATTTGGTTTAGGATACTAGGTATTGGTTAGGGCTTTGCAGTGTGATCTTAATTTCTGAAAACTGTTCAGTTCAACAAGATTAAAAAAAAATTAATTTACATCAACTCCACATTGGGCTCAAAAACTCTAGACTCCATTTAATTTGCAAGCTGAAAGACTATTTAACAAATACTGACAAGTATTTTCAACATTTATTTATTTTTTTCATGAGTTTTTGGCAGCTGCGTTTGCATTAAAATTATGACACGAGTCATTGGACATATTTTTATTTAATTAATTATCAGATAAATATTAATGTTATTATTCATTTATTTTCTGAATCACTTATTCCTAATTAGGGTCGCAGGGAGGCTGGCACCTATCTCAGCCGACTCTGGGCAACTCTGGACAGCTCGCAAGGCCATCGCAGGGCCCACAGTCACACAACCATTCGCACTCACTCTCACACCTAGGGGTGATTTGGAACAGCCAATTAGCCTACCATTCAGGTTTTTGAACTGTGGGAGGAAACCGGAGTACCCGAAGGAAACCCACGCAAGCACAGGGAGAACATGCAAACTCCACACAGAAACGCCCGAGCGGGGAATCAAACCCAGGACCTTCTAGCTGTGAAGCGGACGTGCTAACCACTACACCACTGTGCCGCCCAATGTTATTATTATTTTTTTGTATTTTTTGAAAATCAGGCAAAACTATAAATAAATAAATTCCTCTATGAAAGTGAATTGTTGTTGTGTTTTCATATATTTCTTTATGCATAAAGTTGTCATCCATGCCATGTTATTATGTTTATCTACTTTCTATATATTATATGTCCTCCAGCTTTAAGTGAAAAATAACACTTTTTTTATATTTAACTCTGAACTGTTATATTAATAATAAATAATTAAAGATAGTTATTCTGAGTGGGGGTGGCAAGGTAACTTAGTGGTTAGCAAAACTGTGCGTAGTTTGCATGTTCACCTTGTGCTTGCGGGGCCTCCTCCAGGTAATCCAGTTCTCTCCCACAAGCACAAAGACATGCACATTAGGCTAATTGGATGTTCCAAATTGCCCCTAGTTGTGAGTGTGAATGGTTGTGTGTTTGTGTTGTCCCTGCAATGATTTGGAAAGCCATTCAGGGTGTACCCCCCCTTGGCCCACTGTTGGCTAAAATAGGCTCCAGCCTCTCCGCAACACTAGTAGGATTAAGCGGTTTGGCA
Source organism: Neosilurus hyrtlii (assembly GCA_028564935.1). Classification (NCBI taxonomy): domain Eukaryota; kingdom Metazoa; phylum Chordata; class Actinopteri; order Siluriformes; family Plotosidae; genus Neosilurus; species Neosilurus hyrtlii. The sequence continues at coordinate 12,365,374 of JAOUQZ010000044.1, forward strand.
AATGAGTGAGTAAGTGAGTATTCTCACTGGATAAATGCCTTTTAGAACCCACTCTATACCTTGGCTTGCTCTGTATGTTTATAGAGTTACCTTCTGGCAAAGTCTATTGTCAGTACTGCTGTATGATTATTTTGTGTAATATTTCTGAGTGTTATCCTGATCCTGTGTGTTTTTTCTTAGATGACCTGTGCCCATGGTCCAGCTGGTCTCCATGCTCACAGAGCTGTGGTGCAGGAGTGGTATCTAGGCATAGGCATTGTGTGTGTGAAGAGGCAGGGGAGCATGCCTGTCCTATTCCCATAGAGACAAACAAACACAGTGAAGAGACTCGTCTGTGCTACAAGCGGCCATGCCCAGGTGAGCTGGCACTGATGATGGTACCAGATGTAGAAAATCATTCATGCTGACAATGGGATGGTCTCACATAATTATCTTAAAGATTTGCACTTCCAAAAACATCTTATGTCTGTCTCACTCTTTACGTAATAACTGCTGCTTTGATCATAAATACTGTCATGTGTATATCCCAGGACTCATATTGAGCAACACATGTAGTTCTGTTTGACTTTTTGACTTTTTGTTTGCCATCGGCGACATCTGTGACTTATTATTTATGCTATTACTGTTAAGTATAATTTAACTTTCATCTTGAATAATATTACAGTAATTTTATTCTGTATATTACTGGAGTAGTAGTTTTATTGTATATCTTCAGTGAAGTTAAAATGTCTTGTCTGTGAAGTGTGTATTTGTTTGGCTGTTTGGATATCAGCATTCTTCATTCATTTTTTTTCAGAATTGAATTAGGAAAGGTGGTCAATAGGTTTTCAGTGAAGTGCATTTGATCTCTCATTTCTTCATTCTCCTTTTCACCCTCTCACAGACTGTCCCATGTCTGAGTGGAGTGAGTGGACAGGGTGTTCCTGTGTGTCACAGTGGCAGCAGCGCTATCGTGTGCCACTCACCATGGCCACTAAGGGGCAGCATTGTACAGATATTGAGAAGCAGAGCAGAGCCTGCAAGCCTCAGGAGTGTCAGGGTGAGCCTGCTGGAGTGTGTGTGTGTGTGTGTGTGTGTGTGTGTGTGTGTGTGTGTGTGTGTGTGTGTGTGTGTGTGTGTCCTTGATGCGAAAGTACTGTATCATTAAGGTCACTTCAACTTCGCCCTGTTTTTGCAACTTTATATCTCACTGTTGTCCACATCTAGAGAGAAATCTATCAAGGGTGTAACCTTTGCTATCATATGTATTTGTGCTCCTGGTGTGTGTTTGTGTACCTTAGAATGTATGGAACCATTCCAGCCAGACTGTGGATCTCCATGTGAGAAGCAGTGTGGATTGCAAGGGCAGGTGGATGCATGCATTGGTCAGTTGAGATGTACAGACGGCTGTTACTGCCCTCAGGTCAGCACAACCTTCTACACCTTATAATTCACAAGGCCAAACTGCCTCTTTAAATGTTTGGGGTTTAAAATACTGACCTGCAAAAAGTGCTGACCCTCAGACCTGACTTTTCTTAGTGCATTAAGAGAAGTACCCCAGAGTTGGTATCTGTTAGTTGTATCTGTAGCATGTCTGCATTTAATAGTTTGGTTGACTTGATTGTGCTGAGGGGCAAATAGCTCATTTATATAAAAATCACTTATAAAGGCAACTGTTGAATCTTAGTGTGGAATTTAGTTCTTGTAGAATTCATTCATTCATTCATTCACAGACATAAATGAAAAAAAAATTTAATGTAAGTAAACTTTAATGTAAATAAAATGTCCATGGCAAAAAGCTAACAGAATTAGAATCAAGCATGACCCAATAGAAAACTCATGCTTGGAGAGTGCAAACCTACACCAAGCCACAAAAATAACAGAAAGGATGCAGCACCCCTGCTGGGCCTGTTGTAGTACCACCACCACCACACCCCCCCTTCCCAAAAAAAAAGTCCAATCTCACAAAGTTAGAGTCTTTAAAAAAATTCCTGAATGCAGCATTTGATCCAGATCATCTTTAAAATCCACTGAAGTCTTCCTCGTCCAAAGTCCCCCAGTAATAGAAATTTCATATAACTCTGCACCAATGTTTTTTCATAATTCTTCTACCAAGCAAACACACAAACCCAGTTACAGAACATAACCTCCTTGTTGAAAGTATTAGGATTGTAGGCTGTGGCCTAGGTTTCTACTCACTACTTTCTACTCACTCACTTACTAATTTGTTGAAATGTTTAAACCTGCTAGGATTGCAGGGAGGCCAGATGACACCGGGCGAAGGTGGGGTACATGTTGAACAGCTTGCCAGACCATCACAGGGCTAACACACACACACACAACCATTCACACCTAGGAGCAATTTGTAACAGTCAGTTAGCCTAATGTGCATGTCTTTGGACTGTGGGAGGAAACCGAAGTATCCAAAGGAAACCCATGCAAGCAGGGGGATAACATGAATACTCCACACAGAAACGTGCTTGCCAAGCCTGGGACTCAAACCCAGGACCTTCTTGCTGTGAGGCAGGTGTGCTAACCACTACACCACCATGCTGCATCCTCTTTTTCTTCTTCTAGTTAAAAAACCCATGAAAACAAAAGGCAGGAACTTATTTAATTAATTTCTCTTTATTTAATGATTTATTGTGGCCTGGGATACTGTGAATCCTATCACACTCATTCATACTTAAAGGCTAATTAGTGCAGCCAGTCCACACACTAACATTTTTGAAAAACAGCCTAGCACATTTAACTATCGACACAAAGTGACTTTGTTTCCAGAGATTTAGATAGCAATGAATAAGCCAGGGGAAAACAGTGGAAAAACCTTCCCTGAGATGACACAAGAAAGAAACCTTGAGAGGAACCAGACATTAAAATTTATTACAGTATAGGGCTGAAGGACTCAAGTACAGGCTCCAGATGTCATCTGTATTGGCTTGGATGTGTCCCAGACTTATTGGAATTAGCACTTGGGCATCCTTAATATGGGTTTGGTTTTAACCAAATGTTTTTGAACAATAATGTTATTATTGTCTTTTAAAAAGTAATTCATTCTTTTAGAAAACAGCCTAATGATCGCCTAATCATAAACAGCCTAATCACTGGCATAACGAATTGACATGAAGGCTTACCCTTTAAATAGCTTTGATGTTTTTTTCTTTCAATCTAGCCTGGCTTTCATTTGCGTGTAATCTTGACTTGGCTTCAATCCCTTTGACGCTCAGTCGTGATCTGATCTGATCCTGGACTTAACAGTAGTACTCTTGATAACAGGGCTAGTGTACAGTTGAGAATAGTTAAGTGTCAAGATACTGTGTGTAAAGGATATGAAGTATGAGTGTGTGTGTGTGTGTTGGGGGGGACAATTTATATAATTAGCTATTCCAAATTGCAAAGTGTTAGTGTAAGTGTGAATGGTTGTGTGCTGGTTCTGTAACGGAATGGAGACTGTTCAGGGTCTACCCTGCCTTTGCCCAGAGTCAGCTCCAGATTGGCTCCAGCTTCCTTGCAAACCTAGCCAGGATTAATGGTACAGATAAAAAATGAATGAAGGATGAGTGTAATGTGACCTAACGTGTGGGACAGGGGTGGCTCAGTGGTTAAGGCTCTGGGTTACTGATCAGAAGGTCGGAGGTTTAAGGATGGACGGCCCCAGTGCCATCAATCTGTGACTGTTGGGCCTTTGAGTAAGTTAACCCTCAACTGCTCAGTTGTATAAATGTGATAAAATGTAAGTTGTTCTGGATAAGGGTGTGTGCCATATTCCGTAAATGTAACTAGAATTCTGGAATATGCACGTTTTGAGTTTAGTGCACTTCCATTTGCACATTAAAATTAATATTAATGTTTTAATATGTAGGGGGGGGAGGGGCTAGCTGTCACAGAGAATTCACTTAATCAATTTCCACCAATGTCTGTTACTTAAACCAAGGCGTTTTAATTTAAATATGGAAATACCTTATTACCCTAAACATAGTGTTTGATTTATATTGAAAAGTATTTTTATCTGGGCTCCAGATTCAAGAATGTAAATAAATTTTCTTGTGACAACTAGCCGCAGCTTTGGGGCAAGTTGTCACATCTGCTGAGGCAAGTTGTCACATAACTAGTGGCCACATTGTTGTGAACGACAGCCATCATGGCACACAATAAAATAAATTAATAAGTACTATAGAAGCTATAGAATACTATCTAAACAACATTTTGTTTGTAGTTCTTGGTGAATATAAATAATATAACACACTTATAAAATTGAAAATATAAAACCTTTATAAATGTATTAACGGACACAAATGTTAAACATTTAAAAGTGTATTAACTGACACTAATAGTAAACTTTTAAAATATTTATTAATTACCAGTAATACAAATGTTTGTAATTCTACACAAAATTCAATAATTACAACTGTGACAACTAACCCCGACCCTAGCTAGTCTGATACATCAGTGTATTCCTCATTTACCATGTGCTACAGCTTATAGTCACTACTTGTACCTTTAACACTACTCATTACTCATTCTAAGTGTGTCCAAATAGTTCTTGAACATATAATATATAACAGGGATATCACATTTTTTATAGACTCATAAAATGTATGACAAAAAGTGAAAGACTAACCTTTTTGCTTTGGAACTCTTTGGATGGTTTTCAAACTTGTCTACAATAGGATTCCCCATCTGTATCCTTGTGTTCTCCATAATCAATGACGTCATATTAGAATTTCTCTGTAATGTTCTGAAAGAAATGCCCTGTGATACCCAGCCCCTGTGACAACAAGCCCCCCTCTCTGGTATTTTTAAAGCATTCAACACCTCCCACTCGATCTCTCTTTCAAGTCAGATCCAATTCAATAGGTTTTCTGGTCCATCCTCAATAGAAATGACACCTATGGGGGTTTGAATTTAGCTGGGAAAATTTTCTAGTATTTTTAAAACTGAAATACATCCTGGTGCATTTCATTTACAAGAATACAAGGTTCGTGTCAGCCTGAGCTATTATCACCATGATACAAAGCAGTTTAATTAGCAGAAACACAAAATATGGGCATTTTTCTTCAGTCTATATTTCAAAATACAGTCGGACATGTATGTTTCTAGCATCAGAATTTTTAAATTATGACGAAGTTTTTTCAGAACTCCATATTCCTCTGTATGTCTGCAGGGTCTAATGCAACAGAATGGGACATGTGTCCTTCCAGAACAGTGTGGCTGCGTTCACCTTGTCCACCAGGAATCAAGTTCTCCTGTCCCTGTCACTGTGCCACAGGGAGGAGTACTCAATATAGGCTGCAGCACATGGTAAGACTCTCCACACTCAGCAGTGACTTGACATATCTTTTAATTTAAAGGCTTAAGAATCAGCATTGAAATTTTTATTTTATTATATCTTGTATTTCAGTTTATGCCATAATGGGTCTTTGCAATGTGATTTACGAGAATGTGAAGGTATAAAAATAAGATCTATTTTCAAAAGACAACATATCAGATTACCATGAATCTTATAAGAGCAGTGCTTGTCAATTACACACTTTATTATTCTGTCAGTGTCCCTCAGTGAGTGGTCAGAGTGGACCCCCTGCTCTCCATGTGTTCCTGCCTCCTCTCTCCTCCACTCTGACTCTGACGCCAGTGATGGTGGAGATGTCAACAGAGCTCTAGTAATGCCCGAAACAGCTTTGGTGTCAGTGCAAAGACGCTACCGAGCATGTCTGGATTTGGACTCTGGGTTACCTGTTAAAGAGAGAGGGGGCGAGTGCTCCAAACCCCTGGAGGAGGAGAGGATCTGCCCCCAAACTGATGTCTGCAAAGGTGATCATCACTCACAATTCTCATTACTGAAACCTCAGCCGGGTCATCTTGTAGAAACACTCCAGTTTGCACTTTGCAGTGACAGACAGAAGTGGATGCAGTTGCAGTTCAAAGGGCAAATCCAGTTCAGCATCCACAAACAGTCACAAGGTCAATCGATCATCAGTCACATCAGTAATATGGGCAGGATAATAATCATTTTCTGGCCCATGCATGAACCTGATAACCCACAGAAATCTGAATGCAATAATCTGTAAATTTCAGGTAAGTTAACCAGACAAGGATTTTAGGATTATTATGGTTTCATACATATGCTTCCTTTTAAGCAGAATATTACACTGATGCAATTTTCAACAACTAAGAAAAAGGACATATATGTATGAGGAAGCTTGTGGGTTATCAGGTCAATGCACGGGGGAGCTAAAAACATTATCAGATCATAATAAAGGGCCAAAATCCTTTTGAAATCTACATACATCAAAATACTTAAGTCTATTTAGCACAAAAACATAGCTTATAAAAAAAAAACATATATGTGTGTCTTTATATGCAAACATTTTCACTTCTACAAAAATCTTATCGTAAATCTAATTCCAATATTTTCTATATATTATAGGATGCACACCTTATAGTGAATATCAGCCCAGTAGTGATCATGGATTATTAAATCAGTTGCATCTCTAATTACAACATTTGCTTCTATTGAAAAAATGTACTTATTATGAAAAATCAACCAATAAATATTTTAAACACATGGCAATTTAAAGCAAAGGAAAAGGACATCCATTACTGTCTGTTTAAAAAAGTTTAAGAATAACATGTATGAGTAAAATTTCACTAATTTCCCGAACTGTTTACCCTGCTAGAGTGGCGGGGAGGCTGACATCTATCTCGGTCCACACTGGGTGAAGGCAGGGTACACCCTGAACAGATTGCCAGACCTTGCAGGGCCAACACACATAACCATTCACACCCACACTCACATCTAGAGACAATCTGAAACAGCCAATCAGCCTAATGTGCATGTCATTGGACTGTGGGAGGAAATCGGAGTACCCGGAGGTAACCCACATAAACGCGGGAGAACATGCAAACCCCTCACAGAAACTCCCAAGGCCCGGACTCGAACCCAGGACCTTATTGCTGTGAGATGGACTGGCTCTGAGTGCAGGGTAAACACCCAAAAAATGAATAGTGAGAGGATTACATTGAAAATAGTAGCATATTTCTTCTATTTGTGGATCCAGTAGCACAACCTTATCCGGTGACCAAATATGAAACGCTCCAGTAATTTTGGCAAGATTTTTCACACTTTAGTCACTTAGACAGACCTGATAAGGAAAATGTTAGCACTCTGTGTCAGAGGCTTATGTGGAAAATATGCTTTGCACTATAAACACTTTTAGATTGGCCATGCTTAAGTGTGTGACATTGATGTGTTGATCTATGCAGACCCATGTCAGTGGAGTGTGTGGGGGCCGTGGAGTGTGTGTCAGGAGCCATGTAGTGGAGGATACCGCCAACGTGAGCGAACAGCCCTGGCAACAAACCTCAGCCCACAATGTACAAGCCGGCAAAGTCAGTCACAGAGCTGCAACACCGGCCTCTGTCCAAGTACGTGCATACACACATATACACGTACAAGCTGTACATGTTGTGTGACAGGCAGTGAATATGTGTATATTTATTTAGACGTGCATGAGTACTAACACACACAGAATTCCAACTATAAAATCAATTAGGAGTCAATTAGGTCTGTAGTTTTTACAGATTTTTAATTAGTTTCCGTGTCTGGTTACAGGTGAGCGATGTGAAGACAGGGGGCGGGTCTACGAAGGCTCCTGTGCCAATCAGTGTCCTCGTAGCTGTGCTGACCTCTGGGAGCATGTACAGTGTCTGCAGGGTGTCTGTCACGATGGTACAGTAACATTTTTACATCGATATTTTTCCTTATTTCACTTATTAAAAATTTCAGTAGCGGTGTTTACTCCATGTTGAGTAATTTTTTCCCCCCAAAACACAGACTGGGATTGTATTTTTAAAGGTGTACACTATTTTACAGGTTCTTGCAGCTTTGCAAAATTTCAGCATGTAATTAAAAAGTAAAAATAAAAACAAAAAAATCAGTACTGTGAATACTTACCAAGCATACACCATCAAAGTGGAACTCCAAAGCCTCCAAAACTCCACATTTACTGTAATGTTCCCCTGTGGAGGTTGAGGGTATATACTTGGTAAGTGACAGTACTATATATCTGCTATTACTTCTAGAGGAAAGGTTCAAACTGCATTCATTTGCAGATTCTATTATAGACATCTTATCAGTAAACTTGTTTTGTCATCCAAATGACAGGTACATTTTCAGTTTATCATTGATGTTCTTTATGATTGTGTATGCAGGCTGTAGGTGTCCTGAAGGTTGGTTGCTGCAGGATAGGGAGTGTGTGAGAGTAGCAGAATGTCGCTGTGGGCTTCCTACGGGGAACGACACACTCGAGGTTATGCCTGGAGAGAACGTTACAGTCGAGTGCAACACCTGGTCAGAACAAACACGTAGACATGGACACAAATGGGTTTGGGTTAATGTTTTATGCATGAGGTGAAGTAATTGTAATCCACTGTACAGATGCTAGTAAACAATACTACTACAGAAGACTATGAGTGTAAAAGTGGGTTATAAAAGTAACTTAGCAACAAATTATTTACTACATATTGCTTCTGCTTTGAACTTGATGTTTTAATGTTTAATGCCTACAGTGTGTGTGTGAATGGGTCACTGGTGTGTACGGACCGGCCCTGCCCTGTGTATGGGCCATGGGGTTCCTGGAGTGCGTGCTCAGTTTCGTGTGGGACAGGACAAAGAACACGAATACGTCCCTGCAGACAAATACCCGGTGGCCCTAGCTGTGGAGAGACCATTCAGAGCCAACACTGCACTCTTCTTGCATGTCCAGGTCTGTTAAATGATAATAATTATACGAGGGTAAAGCCAAAAGGTTGTGGAAGTTCTAAAAAGAAATGCTAAAAAGTTGCTGACCCCAAAAATAAGAAGAAACCTATGCATTATGGCTCTCATGTTTTTAAAGTAATAAAAAGCATTTTATTTAAACTTTGAATGAGTGTCGAAATATGCCATCATTAAGCGTGTGTGCACAGTGTGATGGAGCAGGTGGAGTAATCATTTTCACACTGTAAAAAATAATCTTGTTTTAGTTTCCTTTTATTAGGTTTTCACGTAATATATACTAAAAGTTTTATATCTAATAATATAAATAATATTGCAGTGCACCTTGCTTTCAGCGAATAACTGTTAATCGTCCCATGATAGCTGACCAGTCAGATTGCGCTGTTCTGTGGATACTAAACATATATACGACACTTCATGGATGGCTTAAATTATATGGATTATGTGGATATAATTCATTGGGTCTGCAGTAATTAAATAATCTCTATACAGCCCTCAAAGATATGACTTCCACCCTGTGCCTTTCATGTGACCCTGGATTGCAAATACATTTCTTAGAAGAACAATGTCCACCAAATTTAACATTAGACACGTGGACAAATAGTGTGTGTGTATGATTGTGTTCATTTATTACAACTATTTATTGAAGTCACTTGTTTATATCATGTTTATATTATATATTTGGCTGTGAATCAGGGTGGTCTAACTAGCAGAAACCATGGAAGATTTGCTATATATATATATATTGCCCACAATATGATTCAAGGACGTAAGTAAGATGAAGGGACCATTCTCACGCACCCTTATTTTTTATTCAGATTTTGAGAGATAGAACACGGTCACTCTCAGCCCTTCAATTGATTCACTGATTTATTCATCTCAAGGCTTTTTTTTTGTTTGTTTATTTACAAATTTACTTCATGATTCAGATTTTACTACAATTTTTAATTTTAGGCTAAAGTTCCGCTCTGATACAGTGTTACGTACTTTTAGCTCATTGTGTACTGAGTGAGTGGTCATCCTGGAGTGGGTGCAGCGCCTCCTGTGGTGGAGGAGTGTCAATGCGCAGAAAAACTATTTTACAGAAGTCTGAGCCTGGAGGAGAGGCCTGCTTGACTCCTATTGAGCAGCACACTGCCTGCAACACGAACAGCTGCCTGCCTGGTAAGAGGAATATGCATTGACACACACACACACACACACACACACACACACACACACAGACCCTGAAAATGAGATTCTAAACCTTGTTGTAGGCTTTAATGCTTATATTTCTCCTGAACTGAATGGGCCATAAAAAGCAGCCTTACTCATTTCATATTTATAACGGGCCAGCTACATTTTTATGGAAGCTTGCTCGCCAGAGAATAGTGTCATCCTGGGAGATTACAAGATTCCCCCTTAAAGCTAAATCATGAAGTTCAGATTAAAATTCTACTACCTGGTTTTTTGAGAACATCTGTTATTAAAGACATTTCATTCTTCCAACCAGAACATTAAATGAAAATTAAAGCCTAGTGGTAGAATGTGTGACAATATCTAAGCAGATATTAGAAGAAAATAACTTTAAACAAATAACCCTCTCAACCACTTTCTTGGCTTGCTAGGGTAAACAGTACCCACCAAGTTTGGCTCAATCCGCTGATTTATTGAATTAATTTGTTTCTGGTGTATGATTATGGGTCAGTCTTTGGTAACCCAATCTGTCTGTTTGTTTGACCTCTGACTATAGAAAAACCCCAATAAAGTGACTTTCCTCCAAAGTCTTCAGCTACTGTCAAGCTCATAAGTTAAAGTGTTGGAGTATAACGGAGCATTTGACAAGCCAATTTTAAAGCTTTAAGATTAAAAAAAAAAAGAATGATTTCTCAAGAGTAGTAAGGGGAGTACAGTTAGTGTGATATCCTTAACAGTGACTCAGCGCAAGCTTTAAACTTAAATCTTATGCTTTCATTAGATTTGCTTAAATTACAGCTATCAGTTGTCTTATCTAAATAAGATAACCACTGAGTAAGAATCTTTATGAGAAGATTTTTTATATCACAATTTGCATTAATAACATTTCCCCCTCTTTTTCCTCTTTACTATGTATTAGAGTGTCCTCCAGGTCAAGTATTTAGTCAATGTGCAGGCTTGTGCCCATTTTCCTGCCAGGATCTGTGGCCTGAGAGCCAGTGTCTACCAGGACTTTGCAGCCCAGGTTGCTCCTGCCCCCCTACTATGGTGAGAACAGTCTTGTACTAAGACAAATTACAAAATAGCTTTTTACACAAGACAGGTATATACACAGGTGTAAATGAAACAGCTTTTTAGTCAATATACCTTGGAGCTGCCAACATACCGTACAACAAACCGTTTGTTCTGGCAACATCTTTATATTTTACATAAACTCCTTGGAACAGAAGTTACATACCGAACCTTAATCTCTTGGATCAGCTTTATAGTCCACCCAAATCTCCTGGAACAGCTTAATACCCAACTCAAATCTCAAGAAACAGCTTTACACCCAGCTCAAATCTCTTGAAACAGCTTTAAGTCCAAGTCAGATCTCTGGAAACAACTTTATACCCAACCCAGATTTCTTGGAACAACATTATATCAAAAAAGGCAAATCTCCTAAAACAGTTTTATACAATCCTGAAACTTTTTAAATCGCTTTATATCCAACTCAAGTCTCTTGGAACAGTACATATTTCTCATATATCCAAATATCTTGAAATAACATTATGCTCAACCAAAATCTGTTGGAACAGCTTTATACCCAACTCAAAGTTCTTAAAACAGTTTTATACCATCCCAAATCCCTTAAAACAGCTTTTTTACCTATATCAGATCTCTTGGAACAGGTTCATACCGAATCTTAAAACCGCTTCATATCCAACTCAAAAATCTTGGAACAGTTTTATACCAACCCAAAAATCTTGGAACAACAATATACTCAACCCAAATCTCTCAAAAGAGATAATACCATCCCGAATCTCTTGGAACAACATTATACCCAACTCAAATCTCTCAAAACAGTTTTATACCATCCCAAATCCCTTGAAACAGCTTTATACCTAATTCAGATCTCTTACAACAGGTTCATACTAAATTTAAATCTCTTGGAACAGCTTCATGCCCAACCCAAATCTCCTGAAACAGCTTTATACTCAACTCAGATCTCTTGGAACAGCTTTATACCCAACTCAAATCTCGTAAAACAGTTTTATACTATCCCAAATCCCTTGAAACAGCTTTATACCTAATTCAGATCTCTTACAACAGGTTCATACTAAATTTAAATCTCTTG
>JAOUQZ010000044.1:12399142-12412170 GCA_028564935.1 Neosilurus hyrtlii
AACTGGGTTATCAAATGCCGGCAATGTCTCTCACTGTCTATGGTGAGAGGCATGTAAAAGAACCATTGCTGATTTTCGTCAAGAGTAGGCTGTATAGCCATCAGCGTGTTTCTGCCCTGCGATGGCCCGCCGAGCTGTCCAGGGTGTACTCTGCCCTCGCCCAGAGTCAGCTGAGAGGGGCGCCAGCCTCCCTGCGACCCTAATTAGGATTGAGCGCTAAAGAAAATGAATGAAAATAATAATAATAATAATAATAATAATAATAATATTATCAACAAGACATGTATGATATTTTTTATATTGACATAAAAATTTGTTAATTCTCTATTCAGTATGTGTTTCACATTTAACATTAAGTGAGCATGAGACCTGCCCACTATAAATACAGCAAATTCATTCATTTTAATTCATTTTCTAAGCCATGTAATCCTAATTAGGGTCGTAGGGAGGCTGGCGCCCAAAAACTTAACATGGAACACATTAATAAATAAAATCATAGTGATGTAATCTGTGTTAGTCTTGTTTCTTATTCTCATTCAATATTTTGATCACAAAATGACGAAAACAAGCAGACATGAAAAAATAAGTATCTGTTTGAAGTCAGAATAGAAGTGATTATTGATTATTATTCTTGCCAATCGACCCTGATCCCCCTCCCCCCCCTTTTTAACAAGATAACATCAACATAATATGAATACAGCACTTTCTAGACATACACCTGTAACAAACCGAGTCACTACAAAACTCAACATTTTGTATTACATACATAAAAACAATTAAACTTATGAATTAGACATGATTGAAATAAAGCAAAGAGTTTATCTAGCCTTATTCTTGTGTACAAATAGATTATACAACTAAAATGACATCGTGCTCTTAATGCTGAGAAATGCTGGGCTTCTACCTGCTGGTTTTGCATCTTCTTTGCTTCTTTCTTTGAAAACAAACACTAACACATGAATACATGTGTACTGAAAGCTGTAATTGATTCGATCGCATGCATGCCACAGATTAAATCTTAGAGACATGTTATGAATACCAAATACTAGAACATACATCTGTCTGAGTAGAGTCGCCAGATTGGTGTATGTTTGTTTGATTCTTTTTCTGATTTTACATCATTTTCAGAAGGACCATATGGCTTAGGCTGGTAAATGTGCTTTCAAACTACTTTCATTATGTTGAGTGAAAGAAAAAAATGGAAATATTGAGACCAAAAAGTATTAGTGCTATCATAGTGCTGTCTTCAAAAATTACAGCAAATCTGAGACACCACAAATCCCTTTCTAGCTGAGTTAGAAGTGAAACACAGGCTTGAGCTTTCCCACTGCATAAACAGCACTGGTGTGAGTAATCCTGCAATAAACACCTCTATCTGTGTGTGCCAGAAAAAATTGAAAGTGAGGTGTGGAAAACGCTTCTGATGGTGGTGCCGTTTCCCTTCGATATAATTTCCACTTTAACACGGCCCTCGGTGACCAGGGTAAAATAATTCATTTGAGAGTTGCTTCTTGTATGTGTTAAGATCTACGTTTACATTTATTCATTTTACATTTATGTCACATTAAATAGTAATGTACACATAATTAATATATTGAACTCAATTGAGTGTCAGCTTAGTTCTTGACAGTGCATGTGTTCTTGAACCTGATATGAACTTGTCCTCAAGATAGGGACTATCTTCAGGTAGTCAGTCTAAGGATTATTACCAATATGATTTATTTTTTTTTAGTGAGCAGATTTCTTCTGTATAAGGCCAGAAAATGTAAGGAGTTTCACATTGTATTATCTCATTAGTACTTGTGTGGGTAATGTGCTGTTGGTTATAGACGTCTATTGTGTTGACCTGGGTCTTGTGCTATATATTATTCTTTAGACTACAACAGAAAACTGATTCTGGATCAGTGCAGCTGCATTAAGGTTCTTTTTTTGGACTTGAGAAAAAGCCTAGATGTGTTCTGCTTTTATTAACCCTACTTTAAAGGTCCCTATTCACTAGTGAATAACCCATGTGTTTTATCTTCCATCAGTTTTTTTGGTTGAATACAAAGGTTTCCTGGCAAAATCATCCAAGCTCATAGGTTTAGCATCTCTTATTTATCTGATTTACACATTATTTTGATTCTGTGTCTATTTATAGTAACAATAACAAGACCCTGTGACCATAGAAACAATCTTACGCATGCGTGAAAAGTTGGCAGCGTGACACCCATTCCAAAAGAAGGCGTAGAACAGAGGAAGGCATAGAATTTTAAGAGAAGTAAAAAGGATTACTAATGACAGTGGTAAACTAATATTATAGTTCCCATTGCAGGGATTTTTGACACTTTCGTACAGGAGTAAGCAAATGGTTTCAGAAAGATGTTGTGGCCAATTCTGTTTTATTTCTAAGAAATAGCCCTGTATTTCATATCTATGTAAATTCCTGATATGTAAGTGGGCCTCTTTAAAACAATAGTCTTGGCCTCTCTTATGGACGTACTAGAAGTACAATCGAAAACACAAAGTATATTTTTAAGCACAACTTTCAGCCATCTTTTTCTTTTAAAATTTAAATGAGTCAAAATTAAATTATTATTAGTTGGTATGACACATAAATGGTGATAATGTGGTAATGGACTAAATTGCTGTATGTGTGTGGTAGTCCTATTTTATTTAGGCTTTCCTTGCTTGATTTGTCTTTCCAGGTGTTGGCATAAATGTTTTTAATACCTGTCCTACACCACTGTATGCTTAATAGTTTCAATTTCCAAAAGCACGGACCTCAGGGAACATGAATTACTCCCGCTAAAGTGAATTCAGTGAAGTGAAATCTGATTGCTTCTGATTTGTGTAGACATGCAAATAACATCCAAAGTACCTGGCTGTCAGCACTAAATCTTCATCTCTATTTCTTTAGTATTTGGTCATTTACAGTTAGCAGAGCCTTTAGACAAATGTCTGTCATAATGTAAATAAAGCAGTCTAGGCTGTTGTTTAAAATGTTGCATGAAATTATATGAAAAGATACAAAGGCCTTAATAATTAGTCACAAGGCTTTCATGTTTTATTTATTTATTTATTTATTTATTTATTTTTGGAGTAGCTGTAATAGCCAATTTAGAATCAACAACATATAATCAGTATAGCAACTCAGTTTTACTTTGTTAAATGTGTTCACGGTGGGAGGTGGCTGTATCACCATTAACCAGGACTGACAATTTCCAGCAAAATTTCCAACAATGTCACAAGCACAATAAGCACATCTCTGGAAATCTTTATAATACACCTTACAATAGAAACAGTTATGTACAGTACATAACGACAGTGTTTATAGGCACACTATGTATATTTGTACTTCACCTTTGCAGAAATTAATTGGACTTAATTCTATTGATATTCGCTAAAGTATGTTCTTTGGAGTCACAAGTATTTTTAAACTAACTTAATTGGCTATTCTTTTATAAAATGTCTTGTTTGTTGATCTTCCTCCACAACAAATTACACAACATCTAGAATGGTAATCCAATCAACAGAACGTCTGCTTATATTTGTCATACATTAAGTAGTATTCTAATGAAAAGTTATTAGTATGTATAGAATTTATGCAATGTATGGAGCTGTGGATGAAGTCTTTATGAAAATCATCACTGGTTAAAATGCTAATATACTACACAATGTTACCCCAACAGGAAACAAAACCATTCTGTTAAGGTGAAATGAAATAAAATGGTTTGCAATTTGAAAAGCTGGTTCCCAACTGAAATTAAACGATAGCAGTTTTTTTTATCTTGCAGTGGGAACCAAGACAGTAGGCATGGGCATGTGATTAGTTTGGAAAGGAAGCAAAACACAGTAATGGAGAATGTAATAGAAAAGGATAAATCAGACAAATATCTGCAAAAAGAGAGCAAAAAAGATCCTGTTTCCTTCCACTGTGCAATGCCCTTCACTTATTATTATATTACTCACATTATTATGGTTCTGGTCAAAACTAGTGTAAACACAGGCTGCTGGTTGGTTAGCAAGCACCAAGGTTCAACAAAGCATGAACTGAAATAGTTACATTTAAAAATATATATATATTTTTTGATATACTGTATTTATCCCGCAAGGGAAATTATTGCCTCTGCATTTAACTCATCCAAAGTTGAGTGCACACACAAATAAACAGTGAGCACACACACTCGTAGCAGTGGGCTGCCACACACATTGGGGGCGCACGGAGAGCAGTTGGGGGTTATGTGGCTTGCTCAAGGGCACTTCAGCCATAAAGGAGGAGGAAGGGAAGATGCAGCTCATTCCCCAAAACCACAGGGCAGAGTACACCCTGGACAGCTCGCCAGGCCATCGCAAAGCAGAAACACACTGATAGCTATGCAGCCTACTCTTGATGAATTTTTGTTTGATTTTGAACCTGTTACCTGCCCTTATGGACAAGCCACTACTTTAAATGCTACAGTAAAGATTCAAATTCAGTGTTTGTTACACTTTTATTTACAACTCATATGATACCACATGCTCTTAATTCACATCAACCGCATTTGTTTAAATTCTTACTAATACATATTCTTTGTAATGTGTCAATAATATAAAAGTTACAAGATGCTAAAATTGAATATAAATGTATAAATATAAATATAACACTTACATTATTGTTTTTATTTTAGGGGAAATTTTTTAAGGGATTTAAAATGGATTTTAAAATTTAACCTTCCAATATTGATTGGTTGCCGTTGCCAAAAAATAAATAAATAAAAACAAATGAACAAACAAACAAATAAATAAATGGAAAAATCGTTTAAACAAACAATCAAACAAGCAAACAAACAAACAAACAAATTAATAAATGTATTTATTTCTTTATTTTAAGAACTGGAATGACTCTGATAATGAGTTAACGCTGTTCAAGGACGAGATGACATTATCAGCCTAAAATACTGATTGCCACACCTTTGTGCAAAGGTAAATGTTCCAAAAAATCCCTCCAGTAATGCCATTTTTTTTAGAGCCCTTCAATACTGATCCCAAATCCTTTAGATATGTCACACATTACACATAACGCGTATCATGTTCTGCTTGTTATAGTCCTTGTTGCACTATACCAACTTCATTTTGTTACTAAGTTACAAGTTGATTTGTGTTCATATTAAAATGATATAAACCACTGTAAAGCACATCGTTTCCAGATGTCTGAATAGTAAGGGTGGCATCGGCAAATGAAGGATATTCACTTCCAAATTTGGTGTTGATGTGACTGCATATTTCATGATGCATAATTAATTGAGTAGAGGTTATTCACTCTGTCATCGGCTCATGGCGCTCCAGCGATCCTAGGACAGCCGCCAAATATTGATGGGTATCTTTTTATTTGGTTTGTGAGACACTGAGGAGCCGTGCTGATATTATGAAATGGCTTGTGTTGCACATCAATTATTTACAGTGGCTTTATTAATGCATTGATAATGAATACTGTTACTCTTATTGAGAATTTGTATTTTGCAGAAGGGTTTTATTTTAGCACTGCAATAAATCTAGTTTGTCATTTAATCGTTAAAGGCAACATCAGTCTGAAGTACTTTGCTGTTTGACCTTTTTACTGCTTTCGTTTAGCTGTTTATTATATACTGTATTCTCTTCTTAAAATAATAATTGCTTAAACTTATTTTGTCATATGAAGTTGTTTTGAACATAGGTTTAATAGTATGCTCTAGTTTCGAATGCACACTTGAAATGCCAGTTTTATTGCAGTTGAAAGATTTATACAATTCTAGATTCTCAATTTAGGAGGCACTGGGGCACCTCTTTCAATAAGAAGGTCGGGTCCCGGGCTCTGGTGTTTCTCTGTGGAGTTTGCATGTTCTTGCACACCCTTAGGTGTCATTGTGAGTGTGAATGGTTGTGTGTGTGTTGGTCCTGTGATGGTCTGGCAGACTGTTCAGGGTGTACCCCACCTTCACCCAGTGTCGGCTGAGATATGTTCCAGCCTCACTGTGCCCCCAGTAGGAGTAAGTGGTTTGGTAAATGAGTGAGTGAGTAGATATTAATTTAACAGTAGTAAATCCTGTCATTGTTATTTATCGTGTACTAAGAGATATTGCCCCTCACCCCTAAAAAAACAACAACCCAACAAATTTTTATTTAGCATTTCACTGGACTTTTGACCCCATTTATAACTGATGCTTTAAACCCATCCTGCCATGCATGGCATGTATGTCCAGGCACATGGTTATCACGTTAGTGTTCTCCACAGGGCAACAGCTGGAATCACCTGACACCAATTAGATGTGTGTAGCGCAGCAGAGCCACAGGAGGATATTAAACACTGCACCTTGTGCACAAACATACCCATCACCAGGACAACTATTCAGGGCACAGATTCAGTACCTCATTCCCAGGAGAGGGCCATCGTACAACTCTGAATTAATCACCACATTCTCTTCACTACTTAGCAGTATGTGGTAGATATTATATATTATATTACATTATATTATGGTATGTTATACAGTCTATATGGCATTTGTAAAATGGATAAAATCTTTAACACAGTCCAGTTTATCTTATTTTTATTATCTTGGTTGGCCCTGAGCTCTTCAGGGTGTACATTGCTTTCACCTGGATTCGGCTGGGATTGGCTCCAGCTTCTCAGTGACACTAATAAAATATAAAGGGATTCAGAAAAAAAGACAAAAAGTTATTTTCACAAGCTGTGAGTACAAAAAACAAAATAAAGAAAAGATTATATTACAAAGACTAGTAATTATTATTGTTATTTTGTCATTTTGGTAGTGTTTAATAAAAACATCTTAAATATAATCCATGTAATGTCAAAGATATTTCAAACAGTTTTCATAGAAAGTAAGTGAAATTAATAATAAAGATTAAAAGGGGATATTCTGCTAAGTTCACTAAATCTTGAATACTTAATTTTTTAACAGAGCAGATAAAAGGGTTAATATTGCAGTGTCTTTAATCCATATCTCATCAGTCATCTTTGTGTCAGCTTAAATATATTTCTTGTGTTTCTCAACTTGCCTCTTCTTTACAGTTTCTTCTTCTTAACACTCTGTCTTATGTCGTGAACTGATACAGAATGCAATATTATTAAAGCTGGGAGGTGTGAAGAGACAGGGAGAAAGGGACGAGCGCTTTGAAGCTGATAAAGCTCCCAGCCTCTCCACATTTCTTTTTACTCTGATTAAAGGTGTTGTATTTTTAACATCCCTATAAAAAAAAGTAATGGCTCTCTCCACCTCCATGTCTCTCTCTGCTGCTGCCTTGTGTTTGGGAAGTGGATTTGATGGGACTTTTAAATGATGTAGTGTGTAGCTGGAATGCATTTGTGCATGATAAGGCTTAATTGAACTACTAAATTTTTGTGTATGTATACATGAATAAATTTCATATTTTCATTGTTTAAGATTGTGTATTCTACCTTTGGTCACCTAACATAAATCCAATAAAATGCACACACACGCACGCACGCACGCACACACACACACACACACACACACACACACACACACACACACACACACATATAGCCCTAGTCTACACTAGATCAAACCTGGTGGTGCAGTTGTTCTTGGTTTGACAAAAGTAGAAAATGACCTGCTTAATTGGTAGCAGCAAGTAACTGTAAAAAGGGGCTTAGTCCTGCTGTGTAGCCCATTTACACTGGGTAACCTTGCAAAGTATGTTTTTAAGCCCATTGTTAAAGTCAGTCTGTTTCTGTGGCTGAATCTCAGATAGTGTTTTAACAGGCATGTAGTATATGTACTGCATATGTAGTGCCTTTAGAATATTGTACCCTATATGCTGACCATACTAAAGTATGTTGTGAATAGGAATGTTGTGTGTCTTGGGGAATTAAAATTATTCCTTTGTTAAGGCAAAAACTAAAGATTTATGGAAAAAAGGTTATTGCCTTATCAGGATTTTCTTTCTTTTCTTTAGAAGAAAAGAAACATGAACATGCAGCAAAAACTTAATACTGTATTAAAACAAGTTTATAATGGCCATTTTAAGTCATACTACTACTTTTACTACTACTACTACTAATAATAATAAAAACTGTTATTGTATCTGAGTGCATACTGCATAATGCTTTCTATAAACTTTCATATTGGTATAATTTTATTTTGAAATGGGATTATACTAATTTAATACCTGCCCTTTGCTCATATTAATTCATGCCCTTTAAATAAGTTGACCTTGGTGCCATCATGTGTTTTGCACAGAGGTAGAAAATTTCATATATATAAAGGCGAACATGCCAAATAGTTGATCTGTTCTGATCTCACGTGAAAGAATAAATTCAAACGCATATTCAGATGCCCTGGGATATGAAATATTTACCTCCATAAAATTTACCCAATTCTGAATGCACAGCAAGAGTGACAAGACAAGCGACAAAATACAACTGAAATAAGATTCACTTAATTCTAAGCAAATCAGGGGTGTCCGAGTGTGTTAAATGTCAGACGCAAACAACTGATGTACCTGACAATACCTCAGACAAGTCATACAGCACGGGTTGTCTGTTCTATCTGGAAAACTTTAAGTTGACAACTTTAATCTGTACCTGAGTTTTAAAAGCCATGTCTTCTATATCTTAATTTTACTACAATATAAAATTTTAAGCAGTAGGAACAGTCACGCTGTATGCACTGGTGTCATACACATAAAATCCATAAAATGCAATTACATAAGCTATAAGTGGCACGAGGAACTTGTCACTGATTAATATGACATGACATGATTATTGTTCTACAGTTATCATGTACCGTAACATATCAAAAGTAGATAGACACCATCAACAGTCAATCAGTTTTTTTCAACAGTCTGCTTGACAGTACAGAGACACGTGTCAAAGGGCCCAGAATGCTGTTGATTTCTTGCATTTGCTGGCGAATTAAACACATAGTTGATTGTGGCAAGAGGAATCCCAAGGTTTTGGGCAGTCTGATGCTCCTGATATGGTATAGCTAATTACTAGAGATGTGAATCTAACAACAGCTCACAATTCAATTCGATTCCGAATTTTGGGGTGACGAATCAATTCAGAATCGATTCTTGATTCAAACCGATGTTTGATTCATAACCAATACAAACAAAGGCTGCTAATTTCATGAGTAACTACATTCTTCTATAAGCTAGGAACAACTCTTCTATAAGAAAGAAAGAAATTGTAAATGTACTGATCCGCTTTGCTTGTTCAGATTTGGTTGGGAGTTTAGGGATGTTATGGAGTGTGTGTTGGTCGGGAGTTGGTCGTGCTGCTGCTCCGGTTCTTTTAGCTCCGGGTGATGGTGTAAGATGTGGGCTCGGGGATTTGAAGTGTTCCTGAAATATTTGACTTTTATTTTGCGCACTGCATATGTAATGTCAAGCTCCTTCTTACCCGGAAATTGTAATTCTTCCTGGTTCTCTCCTATATTATGTGCGGATCTGGATTTATAGGCTCAGGTTCGTAACATACTATATGTGCATTAAAAAAGTTTTATTAGGAACAGTGTGTGTGTGTGTGTGTGTGTGTGTGTGTGTGTGGGTGGTCATGATGTGTGTTGTATTTCACATGCTATTTTAGCACAGCCTCTGCAGGTTGTTCTCCTAATTGAAATGCAATAACAGCTGCTTACCAGGGTCTTCTCTATGTTCTATTCATTCATGTGTTCTTTAGCAAAGAGGAGACAAGTTTACCTGATGTCGCCAGTAAAAGACTGTGACAAACCTGCTTTTATTTAAAGGCACATTAAAATGGATGAGTCACACTCAGTGACATGTTACTGTCTCTAAACTCAGGTCATGAATGAAAAGCTACATTATCGCTATAGATTATACAGGAGACGATGTATTAAATAGTTCCAGGAGCAACAACAACTTTTTTATCAGCTAATACGAGCTAAATGTAAGTCAGGACTAGCTTGTGATTTTCACTGCAGGTTTTAATTGTGTGCTTTTCTAAGATCATTTTTTAAGTGTTTGGGTTAGACAAACTCCTGTTGTCATGGAGCTGAAAGTAAGACGACAATTCCGACAGATGCCTAGGTTAATTATAGAGCTTCAAGTGTCTCATTACATTGCTGCTGATGCTCCCTCTTTTGCTTCATGCCATCAACACACACCTCTTTGTCCTTCCTTTGTCACTCTTTATCACCCCCTCTAGTCTGTTCGATGAATCGTTTAAAGCCTCTTGCTTCCCCTCTCTCCACCCTCTCACTTGCACACAAATATACTTTGTCTTATGCTACCTACCACTTAACCAGTCTATTGCCTGTTCTCTTTAAAAAGCCCTTCCTTTACTGTACTGCTTACTTCTATTACTGCATATCAGCTTTTCTACCTATTTAGCATACTATCAGTACTAAGTAAGGAATAAAACATGATAGGATCTGCTGTCTCAGTAAAATAATCAATAAATGGTTCATGTGATATGAACTGGAGTTACTGTTATTCCTATAACTTGTTAATTATTACAATTTTCAGTAACACTTTAGACTTATAAGTGTTTGCATTTAATGTTATGGAACATCTTCTAGACAGCTTTGTTCCTGTTATCACATTTTGGCAGCTATTATATGTGTCTGATCATGAAACTGGTACTGAAATCTGTGATACTGATGTGAAATTTTCTGCAGATTTAGAAATAATTTTTTCCCAATTTTTAATGTATTAGGCCAATATGGATTAAACCATGATAGATGTGAGATAATATTCCTTGGAGGAACAGCATTACAGTATGACGACTCAAAAAGTCAGTATGTAACATGGACAGAACGAATGGCCTTCTATTCACTAAAACAGCTTTAAACAATAATTGTCTAATTATTTACACATCAGAAATCAGTTGGTGCACAAGATACAGTATGTAACATTGACAGGAAATAATAGACATACCTGTATCTTTGTCCCTTTTCTGTCAGAATTGCGTGCCTCTAAGAATAGGCGATTTGAATTGGTAAAAGTCATTATGTAACATGCCAGTTTTGTGATCAAACCCATATCTATCTATCTATCTATCTATCTATCTATCTATCTATCTGTCTATCTATCTATCCATCCATCCATCCATCCATCCATCCATCCATCCATCCACACACATACACACAACACTGGGTGTATATATGAATATATCCTTTTTTTCTTTCTTTTTTTTTCTGCACAAAAATGAGATACACCCCAGCCTTCCTGTGTCCCTAGTAGGATAAAGTAGTTTGGCGAAAGAATGAATAAATTAATGATTAATGAGAGAGAGAGAGAGAATGTGTGTGTGTGTGTGTGTGAGAGAGAGAGAGAGAGAGAGAACACACCTGAAACATCCCCCCCCCACCCCAGTGTTTTATGTTTGTTTAACTTGCTTTAAAAGTTTTAGTTTACCCACTCAGAAACATGAAAAAGCAAAATAAAATGAGACCCTTACAGTTTATATTTCCATATTTTAACTATGACAGAGGTAGGTAAAGTAAACTTTGCGTTTCGAGTCAACTTAAGCATTGTGTAACTACAGCAATAGCGTCTTTTCAGTGTACTCATTCAGAGCTTAGTACACTCTACCCAGAAACCACTCTATGGGTGCTTCAGTCTATACTACACTAAAAGGCAAGAAAAACAAATCAAATAAGAATTTTTGTTTTATTTTCCCATTGTTTAACATTGCCTGCTTCAAGTGACTCTGATAAACTGTGAGTGTAATTTTGATTCAATCATTAGTCACTCGGAATAATGTTTTTTTAATTCTGAGATAACAGTCCAGTCAGATCAAACCGATCTCTTCTAGTAGAGTATATTAATATTAATTGCATGTTTACCTCCAGAAAACTTCTCAATATCAAATATGATATGTCTTTGTGAAATTGTTTTATAAATATATTTGTTATTTAACTGTTAAGCTTCTGCTCTACAAATCTCTGTGAATTAGTTGTGACTACAGAAACAGTGATATGTACTAATAACACACATTCATTTAAACATTGATGTGAATTACAGTCATCAGTGCAGTTAGATTTCACTAGTGTAGAAAATGAATAATCACTTTCCTATTTCAGAGTTCAGCAGTGCTGTGGCATAATGTACTGTCATCAGCTCCACCCGTCTTATACATATTATTTTACTAGTAATGTTACAAGTAAAAAACATCTCATAAATTATGTTCTTATCACATAGTCAATGAATAACACATTGTTTTAAATTCCTTCTTAAAAATGGTGAGTTAAAAAAAACATTGCTTATTTTGTGTTAAATGAGAGTCCATGGTGTTGGATTGGCTTTAGTGTTTTCAACTGTACAGACCTGTGTGAGTTTGTTGGCCTGAAGTAATAACAGCGAAACAAATTGGAGACAACCTAAACTCTTGGTTCAGTTGGATCATAATAAATCAACAGTAGAACTCATGGCTATGTTCTGTAGTGAAAGTAAGAGCATTTACACACATAATGCGATCAGAACTCACAAGACTGGGTCTGAACATCTGTGTGGCCATAAAAAATAACACCTGTTCATGAAGCTATTCAAAATAAAGTCCTACAATTTGCTTAAAGTTTGGAGCATAAAGTTTGGACTCTGGAGCAATGTGAAAAGGTCATGTGATTTGAGGAGTCCAGATTTACTCTGCACCAGAGTGATAAACGTGTTCGAGGTAAGTGAAGTGCATGAAGTGATACATCCATCATGCATAGTGGCCACTATACAAGTCTCTGACAGCAGTGTTATGATCTGTGGGTGCCTCACTTTTCAGGTTGAGGCTCAGCAATATTATGCGACAATGAAATAAAACCAGCTGCCTTCCTGAATGAACTGAATGACCAGATTATTGTATCAGTGTTGTTGTTGGTAGTAGTAGTAGTAGTAGTAGTGGTAATAGTATTGTTGGTAGTAGTAGTAGTACTAATGTTGTTGGCAGTAGTAGTAGTAGTAGTAGTAGTAGTAGTAGTAGTAGTGTTGTTGGCAATAGTAGTAGTAGTAGTGATAATAGTATTGTTGGTAGTAGTAGTAGTACTAATGTTGTTGGCAGTAGTAGTAGTAGTAGTAGTAGTAGTAGTAGTAGTAGT
>JAOUQZ010000044.1:12438288-12455141 GCA_028564935.1 Neosilurus hyrtlii
TGTGTGTGTGTGTGTGTGTGTGTGTGTGTGTGTGTGTGTGTGTGTGTGTGTGTGTGTGTGTGTGTGTCTGTGTGTTGTTGAATCTGTGTCTGTAATGTACCTATAGACCCTGATTTGAGTCCTTAGCTGCTACAGGATGAAGACAAATGAGTTTATTCTTTGACATGAGGCATTTGAGTGTAAAGATAAGTGTTCCTTATAATTCAGTGTGATGTAATGATCAAATCTTCCCAGTACAGTATCCCAGAATGTTTTCATTACTCTCAGAGATAATGTATTTGTTTTACAGGAACCATGATGAGGAATTTAAATTCACAGATGTGGAATATATAAATATATACAAATATGTTAATCAACTCCAATGGCATAATGTTTGTATGATTAACAACCCAAGCTTAGTGACTTGAAGCCTTTTTCGTTGCTTTTATGAGGAATAGATACCTGACTAGATCATTAATATACCACCAACTATAACATATAAATTTAGATTAAAATTGAAACTTTCTCTACCTTTTCCATAAGAACAAGTTATGTTCTTCTAAGCCAACAAAACACTAGTCAATCTTTAAAGGCCGGATTTATTTTGATGGACCTTTGTATTATTGAAATGTTTACTATTTTATTAATAACTCAGTGCCATATGAATACGTTACACAATTTGAATTGTTATATTTTAGGGATCATCCCATCGGAGCAAGATAGTAGTTTTTTATGACTCCAAACCCATCTTGGACTCATTTGGTGAGTTTGCTCTGAGCGTCACGCTTCATGTAATATGAGTTCTGAATGGAGACTCAGTTTCAGCTCCTTGTTTGTTTTGAAGTGTCAATAACATAAAATGTGTGCATTTAGGAAGTGGTCAGATTCCCTATAGAAAGAACAACCAGAATGCATAGCAATAGCTAGTGGAATCTTGACCATCCCGCGATTAACACGTGACCAGCGCAGCTGTGCCGTAGGCCTTTTGGAGGCCGGAATCTCTGCTTGTGCTCAAAATGGGGTGCAGTGCTTCCACAATTGTTCGTTTGCATAAGCGCCAGGTCGAAACTGGGTCAGTGGCTGATAGACCGTGTCCATGTCAACACTCCAGAGCAAGACCGGTGCATCATGCTCGAGCACCTGCACGACCGGTTCCACACCTCCACCCAGACAGCACAGGAGACTCCAGGCAGACGCCAGCTGCGCACATTGGCAAACACTGTCAGGAGGCGCCTCCATTGATAGGACTTATGAACCAGATGACCCTATCGCGCGATGATCCTGATGGTGAAACGTCAGAAAAAATTGGCTCCAGTGGGCACAGCAGCACAACAGATGGACATTACGGGAGTGGAACCATGTCCTATTCTCTGACGAGTCCCTGTTTTGTCAATCTTGAGGCAACGGCCGTGAGAAATCGTGGGAAAGACGGGAGAGCGGTTTGCCCATGTTGCGTCCAACAAGTCAACCGATGGGGCGGCGCAGGAGTTATGGTGTGCTTTGGAATCTCTTTTAACTACAGGACCATTGACTTATCACTGACTGCACCTTAACGGCCAAGCACTATATCATAAGGTCCAATAAGTAACACTCTTCTTCCCGGACCATTCTGATCTTCAGGTGTTCCAGCAGGACAATGCTAGCCCGCATACTGCCTGTATTACAGGCATGTACCTGCAGCAGCAGCCATGTGACATCCTGCCCTGGCCTGCTTATTCGCCTGATTTGTCCCCGACTGTACACCTGTATGACCAGCTTGGACGGCGCGTCAGTGTCAGCTTAGGGATATATGAAATTAATTAGAAATCTTTGATGGACCATTTCCTGAACTAAAATTTAAGATATATAAGTATTTCTGAGTGCTGAATTTTCATTGGCAGTGAGTATATAAGAGAAAAATAAACAC
The DNA here is from genome assembly GCA_028564935.1 of Neosilurus hyrtlii. Lineage (NCBI taxonomy): Eukaryota > Metazoa > Chordata > Actinopteri > Siluriformes > Plotosidae > Neosilurus > Neosilurus hyrtlii. The sequence continues at coordinate 12,440,174 of JAOUQZ010000044.1, forward strand.
CAAAAAATGTAAATAATATAATTAAAAAGAAATTAGGTAATGTAAGATAAAATAAATATATTTAGATTTTTACACAGCTTTAATATTATTCATACCCATCAGCTTTAGCACATCGGCAAACGTGTGTGTATACAACAGGTATTATAATTTAATATAATGATTATACACGCACACACACACACACACACACACACACACACACACACACACACACACACACATATATATATATATATATATATATATATATTATATATTATATATATATGTGTATATATAATATATAATTATATACACAATATAATTAATGTGTTTAATTCATTATGTATTTTTCTGATAATATATTATGTGTAGTATCATAATACAACAATAAAAAGATTCTAGAACACAAGTTTTTTGGGCATTGAGGGTAAAAAGGAGGGTTATCTCAACACCATGTTCACATGACAACAGCATCTAAATGGCACCTTTCTATTGAAGTTCAACGTGCACTAAAAGTTTGAATAGGTGCTATAGTTCGTTTCCACTGGCACTGCAATTCACCCCATAACATGAGGACAGACGTTACGTGAAAATCATTCACTTTTTCTTAAATTCACTTTTAAATCATTCACTTTTTCTTAAATTATCAGCAATATATTGAAGCAGGATTATGCAAAATGAAACCTGCCTATATTGTATTATTTAAAAAAAAAACTAAAATAATCAGAGTTGTCCTTCACGTAGTTTGCCATGAAAGTCTAATATTTACACAACGTGAATGGAACGCCCATTTTTTGCTTCCATTTTTAGTAAAATTGAAGGGGTGATATTATCTTTATTCTGTTTAACACCCGTGTAAATGAAAAATATATGAGTTATGATTAAATTCCACAAGAATTATTTAAACTGGGTTTTTAAAGCTTTGGTATTACAATAGACCAAGAAGCAAACTTACAATCATATATATACATAAATATAAACGCCACACGCAAGAGGTGAAAATATTCGCCGTTTAGAGTGGCCTTATTGTAGCCAGCCTAAGGCACACCTGTGCATAATTCACGCTGTCTAATTGCCATCTTGATAAGCCACACATGTGAGGTGAATGGATTATCTTGGCAAAGGACGATGCTCACTAACACAGATTTAGACAGATTTGTGAACAATATTTGAGAGAAATAGGCCTTTGGTGTACATAGAAAAAGGTTTGTCTTTGAGTTCAGCTCATGTAATGGGAGCAAAAACAAAAGTGCTGCTTTTATATTTTTGTTGAGTATAACTGGTCATACTTATTCACAAAACATTTATTTATATGCCACTATAAAGATAAATATCATATTTGATGACTTTTTATTTAAGACATTTTATGATTTCTGTTTTTTTATTAAATGCCTACATTTTATTTATATAAATATAACATTTTATGTTTCCTGTTGAAATTAGGGAAGTAAAATAGATACAGATAACTGTGGTTGAGGGGCAATTGTGTCTAAAATGACTTACAATAGTACAGTCCTACTTTTCTTCTTCTGTGTCATGGTGTAGTGGTCCAGGCCAAAGAAAACGCTTTCATTAGTGCCTTTAGGGGCATGATACAATCCAATTCCACAGCATCACATTATCATAAAAACAAGGCTACACCTTGAGAACAGACCAGAACACATTGTGCTCTTAATAATAGTTGAAAAATCCACTAAAATACCTCCTTTTTCACTTTCAACAACATTTTAGTGCTCTAAATATGTGCTTTTCAGATCATTTTTATATGACATATGACCCACAGCTATCCATTCCATCTCAGAACACTTTTCAATCGAAAAGCAATGAAATTCAAAATCAGAGAGGCAACACACCATGTAAAGTTGCTTGCTAAAAGTGATGAGTGCTAGGTTTTAGTTTTAAGAATTGTATTGATATTGGCATAGCATAAGGTTATAATTTTTGTTTAATTCTTATGGGTTGAAAGTTTGATCCAGTTGATTTTTAATTGGATTGAGTTATAGATGGTTTGTTGGCCTTTAAACAGATTGAGGTACTTTTCCTGAAGAAAAGTTTAACACTCTTGGCTTTGTAGCAAGATTCATAATATCTTGAAAAAAATTAATTCATCATCATTAAACTTATTTTCTATTGAAAGAATGTGAAACAGGTTCACCATTTCCAACCTGTATATCTGTGCACTGGCTGTTGCGGTAATGACTACCTTCTCCCATGGATTTTTACCTAACAAGCAACCCCTTATCAGAAATAAATGGATAGGTTTGATTGTTTTCTTCATTAAGTCAACTTTAAATGTTTCATTAGAATGCCACCAAATGACAAAGAAGTCCCAGCATTATCTCACTGGCCAAAGCAGTGGGGTTCATCAAAAAGTATAACTTTTATCCAATCATACTCCATGATTGCGTTTATTCAAGCCACTATGACACTTTTTTAGGATTGCTTTTATTTAAGCCACTATAGCAATTTGTAAATGTTTTCATTTGCCTATTCTTTATCAAAATCCCTTCACATTCAGCCAGTTTCTTACAGTTCAACCACAGACATTTACTCCTGTTCTAATATTATGGTCTATTCATAGGTTGTCTTTTATAATCTTCCCATTTTGTTTATACTTGTTGTCTCAAAGAGACACAGCTGAATGGGAACAACCAACATCTTTTCCCACATTTTGTGGCGGATTTCATTCTGGAATATGTTTTATAATTCTTACCATTTTTCCATTGTTTTAATTGAAATTGGACAGCTTGTCAGTCTGCAAGTACTTTCCTACTTTCTAACTGCAGACTAATTTGCATTTTAGACTTGTGCCAGTATTTGTTTTAGAAATGCAATGAGTTGATTCCATTCTTTTTTTCTCACAAATATGCGTGCTTTCATAATTTGTTTGTTTTGGATCAAATCTGGCATTAATTGAATAATTTGATTAGAAATAGTTTGATGTAGTTTTCCAAGAAGCTAGAATGTTCAGCTATTGAAGACGATCATTTGGTGTCATAATTAGGATTTATTTGCTATGAAGTAAAAAAGCTTTGAGAACATCCTCTAAGTGTGGTAATTTCTTCTTTATTCCTCCAGGGGTTGTATTTTCTAGATCCATGCGTTTTTTATACATTCATTCAATGCTAATGATGAAGAACACATTTATACATTATTTATTATAGATATGGCCTTGTGTTTCATTTGTGTTTGGGCTTCATTTTTGTTTGTGTGCTGTTATCTCAGGGAAAATTATTTTTTGAAAGTGGATAGTAGCCTACAGTCATGCCAAGGGAAGTGAGAGATTACTGTGGACTTTGTAAGACTCCCAGTGCACAGCACAGTAGATCTTTTTTCTGCTTTCTTTCCTTAAGAATTTCTCAGTGTCTCATGTTTTGTTTGCTTTCCTGCAGCTTTATGTGTTCCTTACAATTTTTTTGTTCATTTTTCTAGCAATTGTACTGGAGTACACTTGCACTCAAACAAGATTTTTTGTAAAAAAAAAAAAAATTAAAAAATAAAGAAAGAAAGAAAGAAAGTACAGTATGGCATTTTTGCTACCTCTGTCTTGATGTACTTTAGCAAGATTACTGTCACAAATCCAGAGAGTTTGATACAAACATTGGAGCCCTTAGGGATTAAAAACTAATAAATAAACAAAAACTGGAAAAGAACAAAACAAAACCCCCCCAAAAAATACAACTAGATACAGAATAGATAAAAAAAGAGAGTACAAGACAGGTCAAGGAAAACTGAACATAAAAATAAAACCACTGATGGTACAAATATTATGTAACGGTAGCCATACAGCAAGATATCATGCATGTAAAACCCTGAACTTTATTCATAGGGTAAATAATTAGAGGGAACACAAGACAGGTGTTCTCAAACAAGCAAGGAAAGGGGGGTAAAAAAAAAACATTAAAAATGGAATGAGGGTGCCTTTTAATGATCTAGGAGGAATTGTTTGTGGTGAAAGTGAAATAGCACTCAGCCTAAGGCTTGGATCCTGAAGCACCTAAGTTTAAGAGCGCCTGGACCCTTAGGTATAGCAACATCCCTATTGGTGCCAATATGGGGGGGGTGACAAATACAGCAAAGCTGGAGGGAGAGAGTGACGACAACCAAGAGGCCATGGGTGAGTGAAGATAATGGAAATGCAAGGAGGCGGAGCGATTTCATCAGTCAAGCTGGGAGGCGGACCCTCAGCCTTGGCCAACAACTGGATCCCTGATCTGGGCTTGTACCCCCTCATCTGACAGCATTTCAGTGATTCAGTTATTGTAATTGCTGGCCAATTTTTGTAGTGGCTGCTGGTGCTGCTTAAATAGAAGGGTATGTTTCTGCTTTAACAACTCAATTCTGCTGCATCCGTACTAAAGACAACAATTTTGTCATAAATTCAGAGTGTCAGATGCAATTGCAGAATTCTTTAATGGTTAAATAACTCCTAAGCAAATGGGAAAAGGGCCCGAGAAAAACTAGAACAACCACAGTCTAGAGGAAGACAGGGCAAGACAAGGTACATTCAACAATAAAATAAAAAAACCTACACATGGTGAAGATACAACATAATAACCATACAACAAATCATGCAAAAGTAACTAGAATTTCAATAAGATAACCAATTAGGGGAACACAAAAGAGTTGTCTACAATCAAGACAGGAAGTGATGCATACAACAAAGGAAACAGTAATATGGGAGGAAAATTATCCATGGAATATGTAACAACTGTCAGCAGAAAATATTAAAATGGGACCAATATTCAAGAACAAGAGAGATGTATGAAGCTGCAGTAAGTACAGAGTTATAAAGTTGATGAGCCACACAGTGAGTAGTGGAAAGAGTAGTGGAATCCAGGCTAAGAGGAGAGGTGGTGCTCTGTGAACAGCAGTATGGTGTCATGCCACGAAAGGGCACCATGGATGAAATATTTGCTATGAGAATGTTGATGGACAAGTACAGGGAAGGTCAGAGAGAGTTGCACTGCATGCTTCTGGACTTGAAGAACATGTACGACAGAGTGCCACGAGAGAGGTTGTGGTACTGTACTAGGAAGTCCGTAGTGGCAGAGAAGTATGTGACAGTGGTACTGGATATGTATAAAGACAGTGTGAGAGCGCTGAGGTTTGTGGTAGGAAGGACAGACTGTTGCAAGTCTTGTAGGGCAATTCATTCCTCACTTTCACCACTGTTGGGCCCTTAAGCAAGGCCCTTAACCCTTAATTGCTCAGCAAGACACTTAAAGCTCAGTTGTATGAAAATTATAAATTTAAGTCGCTCTGGATAAGAACGTCTGCCAAATGCTGTAAATATAAATGTAAATGAGGTGGGATTGCGTCAAGTATCGGTTTTGAGCCCTTTCTTGTTTGCAGTGGCCATGGACAGGCTGACCAGCAGTGTTGAACAAGACTCTTCTTCTACATTAATATTTGCAGATGTCATTGTGATCTGTAGTGAGAGCAGAGAACAGGTGACTGAAAAAACTCTACAGTATGCACCCTACATGTTCATGTATGAGAAGGACGGTGATGAAAGGGTGCAGCTATAAGCAGTAGCTGTAATGAAGGCAGATGAATTTGAATACTTGGGGTCAGCTATCCAAGGTAATGGAGAGTGTGTTAAAAGTAACAGCTCAAAGTAACAGTATAGCACAGTTATAGTACCAGTAAACACAAGTTGATAACTGAATATATTCAACAATTTATTAACATTTTATTCAAAAATTACTTTTGTGCTGTTTTGGGCATCTTCAGTATCAGAAGAGTGATTTAAGACACACAATTTTTTCCCTATTTAATCCAATTTTATCCAATTCTCACAGTTTTGCCTTCCTTATCACACGACCACCACCAACCAGGGAGGGATGTAAGCATGCACATGCCCCCTCCATGACATGCGATGCTGTCACCCGCCTCTTTACGAACTGCTGCATATGTGTATTTGGGGGGCAGCCTAACACACTCGGAGGAAAAGCTCTATCTGCCCCCTTGTATGAATAAGTTCACCGACCCCCATGATTGGCTGATGATCACTGTGAGTGACAGGGAAGTGAGCGTATGCCATCCCTCCCTCCTGTGAGAGCTCTGCCAATTAGCTCCCACGGACTCCTGATCATGGATGGCTGTGGCATCAACCTGGATTCGAACTTGCAATTACCAGGTCACCGGGTTGATAGTCAGGCACCTTCAATCTTGCAATCACCGGGTTGATAGTCAGGCACCTTATCAATGCGCCACTCGGGAGCTGAAGCTGGAATATTTTCATAATGAACAAGTGAATTAACATCTGAATATATTTGTCTGGGGCAGCATGGTGGCATCATGGTTAACACGTCCGCCTCACAGCAAGAAGGTTCTGGATTCGAGTCTCGGGCTCACCGAAGGTGGAGTCTGCATATTCTTCCTGAGCTTGCATGAGTTTCTTCCCAGCATCCAAAAACATGTACATTAGGCTAATTGGCTGCTTAAAATATCTCCAAGGTGTGAGTGTGAATGGTTGTGTGTGCTATGTGTGTGAACTGGCAAGCTGTTCAGGGTGTACTAATCCTTCGCCCAGATTCGGCTGAGAATGAATGAATATATTTGTCTGAAGCTGAGTGAGGTAAAGTTAATCATGAAGTTAGAATGGCAGTAAATAATATGGATTTGCAACACAGGATGACATCTCATTAGTTACGATGGACAGAATAGTGTTTGTGTGTGTGTGTGTGTGTGTGTGTGTGTGTGTGTGTGTGTGTGTGTGTGTGTGTGTGTGTGTGTGTATTTATTACATAGCACACGTGACCTGATTGGTTCACCTGACTGGTTCACTGTTTCTGGATAACGGACATATATCAACATATATCAACAAATACAATATGGACTTCACGTTTTCAAGGTTTTGAGGCTTTGAGCTTCAAAGGATGCTGTAATGGAGTGTGTGTTTAAAAATGTTAAAAATTAACCCTAAAAATGCTTTATACACCACACACACACACACACACACACACACACACACACACACACACTCACACACACAATCACACAGACACACACACATACACACAGTGATTCAAAATATTAAGAAGTATGAATCACTGTAGTGATACAGGCAGCAGTAGCCTAATGGTTAGAGATGCAGCTTTGGGCGAAAGGTTGCTAGTTCGATTCCGGAACCAGCAGGAAAAATTTGTGGTGGTGGGGGAGTGAGCTGCACCTTACCTTCTACCACATTCATGGCTGAAGTGCCCTTGAGCAAGGCACCTAACCTCCAGTATGTGTGGCAGCCCACTGCTCCGAGTGTGTGTGTCCTCATTGTTTGTGTGAGTGTGTGTGCTCACTTTAGATGGGCTAAATGCAGAGGCAATAATTTCCCATGAGCAAAAATAAATAAATATAACAAATTCTGCCAGCATATTTGAACACTTTCTTCAGTGCTGTGTGGTACAGTGATGCCCAGTGCTCTAATTTGTACAGACCCTGGAATATTTTTATAGAGGGTTTCTTTTGTTATCTAGAGGTCTGTTTGCCTTGGGAATTGCTACTTCATTCAGTGACAGGCATGAAGTCATTGTAGAAAGAGTAACACTGATAACCACTAGAATAGTGGATAGGATAGAAAGTAAATGAAAATATTCTTAAATGAAAACACATTTTACATTCTGATACTTAAGTTAAAAGAAAGTATAAAGTGAAAATAAAATATAATAATTAAATGGGAAAATAAAAGAACTACAGGATAGAAAGCAGCAGAAAATATCAAAAAAAATTTTATTATTATGTTATTATTTATGGTGTTAAATATTTCTGGTTGGTAAACATTAACACATTCCCTGTCCCTGTCAATCACAGTGACACTAAAAATTCATGGGGGTATATGAGGTGATGGAGGTGGAAGATTGTAGATAGCAATTTCCTCTGAGTGTGTCAACAGATAAAGAGATGTACATGGCTGACTTCACATGTCTGGTAATAAGCATCTGTTAGACTTTATCCTTCCTGCGATTGATTGGCAACCTGTTCAGGGTGTACCCCACCTCTTGGCAAAGTCAGTTGGATTGATTCCAGTTCTCTCGCAACCCTGATGAATACGTGACGATGTAAAGATGCATGGCTACTGTCAGGTGATAAAGGAGAGCTTGCGGGTTGATGGGAATTGGCAAGTGACATACAAAGTTTTCTCACTTCCTTTAAAATATATATAACATAATTCATTTGTGTTATGAAAATGTCTTTAGGTATCATGCCATGATATTTTTGTCATATTGCCAACCCCTGGAGTCAGATAAACTGTACAGTAGGGGTGTCAGACTGAGGGCCACATCACTAAATTTAAAGGCCAAATAATCACTGTACTGCTATTCTCAAAGGGCAACCATGAAACCAGCATTTGTCCTCATTTCCTTTATTTACTTGCATTTTTTTTTACAACACTTAACGACAGACTAGCATGCAATGAAATTTGCTGCTGCCACCTAGTGAAAGGATGATGAAGTAAGTTTCATGGTAATGGTCGATGCAAATAATGTACGATAATCATATTCTTATGAAAGCTCTTGCGGCCACATAAAATTATTGGCAGGCCGGATTTAGCCCACAGGCGTTGAGTTTGAGACCTCTGTTGTACAGTATTCTCTTTTAGGGTATCATCTATCATGCTACCTCTCTTGTATCCTCCCTTTCTTTCTGCCATCCATCTGTTTTATCTATATATTCCCCCTTTCTCTGCTATAATGAATAAAACACAACTGTTTTGGTGCTATGTTTGTCATTTAAATATGGAAATATCCAGAGAGAACCAGGAACGCAGGTCTTGCTTGGATGGCTGTACGGGGATTGTGCACTGGGCTTGCTCACTGGAGCCTCATTCTCCACTGCCTTTATTCCACTTTCTCAGACAGCGATGTTGCACCTCTACGTATGAATACTTGACTACTTTCTAAGAACAGGCAGGCCCGGAGCTGAAAATTTTTCCTCTTGTAATTTTAGGCTCCGTCACTCTCTGCTGCCCCCATGCAAATCACATGTAAAGCTCTCGTCTGCTTACTTCAGCTCTTGGGCACATCAGAGACAAGAGATTGTAATTTTAAATGAATGACTTTATTTTATGCATGGAACTGGTGGAAAATTTGGACAAAGTAATCAAAGCAATCCAGTGGGTCATTTAACATCTAATTTAAGAGGTTACTTTGTTCCAGTGGCCACGGTTAGCAATGAAACTGTGCAGGAAACATGTTTTCTATCAACGCTCATTAAAAAACTATCAAAGAGAATTAATTTAATTTACTATATTAATAGCCAAAGATGTACGGGAGGAATTACATTTGATTATTTTATCTTATCTTAAATGTACTTTGTGTATGTTTCAATGGTAGTGAGACTTTAACAGCTTAGGATAGTATATGAAAGCCTAATTAAATTTTCTTTAATTTATTTGTTATTTCAATTGAAAGGAGATATTATTTCAGCCAATTTAATTAAAGGATTTTGCTCAAGGGTCCAACAGTGTCTGTGTAGTGATCCTGAGATTTTACATAGCCATTACCCTCTAAACCACCACCACAGACAACTGGTTAATATTAGCATATTGTACAACAATCTAGTAATTATATATATATATATATATAATTAAAAAAAAAAAACATTCACAATTATTTCAATCTCATATGTTGGTTTGAACAACCTTAATGTTACATCTCCAGTCCGTTCTCACGCTCTGGGCTCAAACTACACCTCCCATCAGCCATTGCATCACTCACAATCACCTGACTTTTGACTAATGCCTCACAAAAACACCTGCGCACGCACGCACGCACACACACACACACACACACACACACACACACACACACACACACACCTCACATACCAGCATACCAGCCATTAATATAGTTCGTCATTCTGTGCATATCCTTTTGTTGCTAATTTGCCCTCGACCATCGGTGCATCGTTTTTTTTTTTTTGTTTTGATTTCACACATGAACTCTGCTGTTTCTTGACCCTGCCTTTTTGATTCTGTACTCTGTGTTGTTTGCATCATTGATTGACCTCTTCCTGCCTAACATTTAAGAACCTGCACTGTGTATTTGTATTGGTCTGCCTGTTATTTGTAGAAACATGCTTTTATCTGTATTCCTGTTAATGCTGTATTTGTTAAGGCTAATTGGCTATCCCAAATTGCCCCTAGGTGTGACTAGTAGTGTATGTGTAGGCATTGCGATGAATTGGAGAGCTGTTCAGGGTGTATTCTGCTTTTGCCCAGAGTAGGATGAGAGAGACACCAGCCTCCCTATGACTAGTAGGATTAAGCGTTCCGGCAAATGAATGAAGGAATAATAAGCAATATCATGTTATACCTGCTTGTGTCTCTAATAAAGGTAAAACATCTAATTAAAAAAAAAATAATAATTAACTATGAGGCTTGGTTATATGAATGTGATTATGAGCAAGGTTGATAAGAGCGGATCAGCTTTTATATGGCAGTGTGTGTGTGTGTGTGTACTGTGTGTATGCAGAGTAGGTCTGTATTTACCCAAAGCTGAGTTTTAATATGGAAGGTAATTCTAGTATAGTGTACTGACCTGCTTTTTCTCCGCTTTGCCTGATGTTTGCTTTCCTATTATTAGAGCCACTTTATCTTGATGTCATATTGATTGCATGGCCTATCTGTGTAACCAGCAGACAGTTCCACGAGCCCTTGAAGGACGTTTTCTCATGTGGAAGATTTTACCACTTCCTGTGCTTGTATCTTGGCCTAAAACACAGCTTGAAAATTGTGACAGAATGCCTTTAAACATTGTGTTTCTGTGCATGTGTGCGGGTAGGGTCTATGTAGAATTTATGAGATGAAGGAGAGCATTAATAATGTGAATAAGAATGAGGAAGCAGGACGAGAGTGCTGTTATTTTCACTCCTTCGTCTGGCTTTTATCACGCTGCCAAACTCCAGCTCTTTTACATTCATGGGGCTGAGTAAAGACCGTGTTGTCATAAACACGCACACACACACACGCGCACACGCACACACACACAGTCAGGAGTGGTGCCTGCTTGAGACCAATACATCTGTCATTACCATAGAGATACATTGCAATTTCAACTAATAATGCCCAAATATCCCAAATTGTGACCCACCTCGGAACACTTAGTTATTATCAAACAACAAATTTTATTTATTTCTTATCCTAATCATTTTATGTCTAAATCAGCCAGATTGATTTTACTTGATTTACCTTTCAAGTACGGTATACATATATTTTTGGTTTGTTTTGTGATTTATTTATTTATGCAATTTTATTTTTATATAGTAGTACCTAGACATATTTAAGTTCATTTATTTATCTACTGTACATGATACTGTAACCTGCCATATAGAAAGATTGCTGCTAAACAGAGTTTTGTTGGATCTTGTGTGCAGTGACCATAAAGTTCTTCTTTTATATACACGCACTTATCTCAAAGCAGTGGTGGTACCGTGGCCTAGTGGTTAGCATGTTTGCCTCACAGGAAGAAGGTCCTGGGTTTGGCAAGGGCGTTTCTGTGTGGAATTTGCATGTTCTCCTGTGCTTGCCTGGGTTTCCTCCAGATACTCCGGTTTCCTTCCACAGTCCAAAAACATGCACATTAGGCTAATTGGCTGTTTCAAATTGCCCCTAGGATGAGTGTAAATGGTTGTTTGTTGCCTTGAGATGGTGTGGCTGGCTGTTCGGGATATGCTCCACCTTCGCCTACTGTCGGCTGTGAGTAAGTGGTAAGTAATCTTAAATCAGATTTTACATTTTTACACAAATTTTGTTGCCAAAAATCATCAAAATATACCATGAATGTTAAAAATACTTGTTTGTCTTTGTTAAATAGCCCTTCAGCTAAATCAAAAGGAGTTGAGAGTTTTTGAGCCCAATATTGTGTGGATGTATGGATTCATGTCTCATATCGTTAATAAACTGAATTTCCATCTTTATGATTGATTATATGTTGTTTGATTACACTTTTCATGATATTTAGGCTATTTTCTTCAAACAACCATGACACTGCCCCTTTAATATCTCTTTCGATTTTCCCACCTCTAACTGTGTGATTGCTAGAGAGAGAAAGAGAGAGAGAGAGAGAGAGAGAGAGAGAGAGAGAGAGAGAGAGAGAGAGAGAGCTTGTGCATGTTTGCCATTCCTGGCCTTGCTGTATTTTTAGCCACATTGTACACACAGGCAGCTGTAGGTAAGCTGGCTGTGCGTCTGTGGCGACCTTTTAAACAAAAGCTCCCGCTGCCCCATCACTGCTGTATTACCGCCACCAGAAGAGAGGGAGGGAGGCCTGGCTTGGATGCTTTCTCTTCTGCAAAAATTAGCATTAGCAAAAGAATACTTAACATCAAGGGAGATCTCTGAAAACAACTCACATGTGTTATTACATCCGAGTGAAGCTTAACTGCCTCACCAATACAGCATGCCTACCAGAGCAAACTCATATTGGAAATGATGTTGACTTCATTTTTCACAATTGGTCCGCTTCTGGAAATTATAACAGCTTATCATCCCCCATATATATTTGAACAAGACTGCTATTTGTCATTGAGAATTAATATATAAATTAATTTTGCGTCTATTCAGAATATCTGGGACTATATACACTCCAAGCTGTTGTTAATTGTCAAACATTAGTAAAACTGTAACGTTTTAAACTGTTTCCTGCTGCGGGCGACATGTGAAAAGAATATTTAAAAAAAGACGTTTTTATCCCTCATATGATTCCCAAGTTACTTTATGACATAATTTTTTTTTCTTACAACTGATATCCCCGAAGGCTGTAGAGAAGCCGCTCTGCTACAGGTCTTCTGTGTGTACGCTGAAGAGAGTAATGGAGAAGCTTAATTTGTGGCCTGCTGAGGAGGCGCACTGTGCAATCTGAAGAACAAAGCCTCAAGGCACACACACACACACACACACACACACACACACACACACACACACACACACACACACACACACATAAACATAGCAGCTAGCCACTGTAATAGAGCCAGAATGGAATCCTGACAACCTAATCAGAGAGAGAGGAAAAACAGAGCAGAAGTAACAAACCACATGTGTATTAGCACTGAGTTTTAGAATTTTGTTCTAATGCTATATTACTATCAGAGTCCAGCAATAAAAAACAAAAATTGGCAAACAGAAGGAGAAAAAGCCTCCACCAGGGGAAGGAAAAGGAGAGAGGCAGTGGGAACTGCAAATAAAAGATGAGAGAATGAGGGCAAGGGAAGGGTGCATGGACTGAGCTCAAGCTTAATTTGCAATCTCTTCGATCATTTCGTTTCAGGACAGATCATCATCAACTGCCAGTCATACTTTGGTGTTTTTCAGTTCTGTTAAGTCTTAACTGTTACAGGAATTTAGAAAAGTTTTTTTTTCCCACTGAAGTAAATGGCAAGTTGTATAAACTCGTATATCTCAAGGTGAAATGCAGATGGAGTTTAAAGCCTACCAGAACCTGAATCTGAGTCAAGCATTGCTCAGATAGCATCCATGCTCATGTTCAAAACACTTTGTGAAGGTGATGTTGATAAAGAATGGTGATGGCGGTTTGACCAGTTATATAGCACGTCTCTGTACTGAACCGCATCGATATTGAAATGTCAGTCTCAGTGACTGTTAGTTAACCTATACAGAAAGAATGAGCCAAAGAGAAAATGAGACTCATATGAAGATTTCAGAAGGAAACTGTATGCGCTTGGTGTCCTATCCTGTGTCCAGATCATATTGACACTGTGCTCCTTACCTCTCCTTATCTTCAGGCTTACAAAAGACTGTGATGACCTTGATGAAGCTAAGCAGGACCTATGACTATCTGAGAAGCGATGCTGTATGACAGTTTGTTCAGCCAGCTTGCTTTTCGGAGGTTATGATGGTTATCACAGTTCAGTATGCTGTTTCAGTTTCACTCTGATAAGGCATGGTTCTTCTTTTACATTTTTTAGACAAGTAAAAGTTTTGGCATGATGCATGATGGTGATCAGAATTAAAGGGCACAGTGCCATAACCTGCTAAGTCACAGATTTATGATTTTGAGAAAAGCACAAATAATATGATTAAGTCATATTTATCACATGATTCGGGGTTTAAGCTGATAGGAAGCTGCAGTTGTCCACTTTGGAGTGTTTTGCAACATATGGGGAGAGAACTCTATTGTCCGGCACTGAGCCTGTCAATTAAAATAGTTGCTGGATTATCAAAGCCATTGTTTACAGACTTAAAAAATCAGTAGATTTAAATAGAATAGGAATATACTTAAAGTTGCTTCAAAACTTTGTGCAAGTAATACTGCAGAGGAGGTCTACTGCCCCCTGATTTCTGTTTATTTTACAGAGCAGCCCAAATAAAGGTTAAATGGACCTTGTTTATACACCTGTCTGGCAGCAAAATGAAGAATTCCATAGTGGCAGCATCCCGTTAGCTGCCAAACCATTTATTTCCATGAACCATATACATAACATGATTACCAATCTACTTATTAAATTAATGTGTAAACTGATATCAGGAAAAGGTGTAACTATATGCAAACACCTCACAGCTCAATAATGTTCTACTGTGACACTTATTTAGGCTTAATCCTAATTAGGGTCACGGGGAGGCTAGCACCCAACTTATCTCAGCCGACTCTGGGCGAGGGCAGAGTACACCCTGGACAGCTCGCAGAAACACGCCGACTTCAATTTTACATGCCTCTCACCATAGGCAGTGAAAAACATGGCGGGCGTTTGATAACCCAGTTAGCTGCACTGGGGGGACAGATAGAGGGGCTTGAACCCCCGACCTTGGGAGCAATCCAGATACCACACAGTGGCTGTATCTTTTCATTCATTCATTCATTCATTCATTCATTCATTCATTTATTTATTTATTTGATATACTGTATTAATCCGGTGAGGAAAATTTGGCTATGCATTTAACCAATCCAAAGTGCACACACACACACACACACACACACACACACACACACACACACACACACACACACACACACACACACACACA
>JAOUQZ010000044.1:12503111-12521279 GCA_028564935.1 Neosilurus hyrtlii
ATATATATATATATATATATATATATATATATATATATATATATATATATATATATATATAAATATATATATATATACCTCATGAAATTACTCTAAGGATGCTAAAGTATATAAAGTATAATAATAGTTTAAGCTACTCCATAACACAAACATGCTCATTGAGTTTTGGCTTGTACTCACTTTGTATTGCTATCACCATGTGTGATCTCTCATTGAGAAATGGCCCTGTTTGACCTCCCAATGCTCACATAAATGTTTCTGTGTAAAATACCCGGAGGAAATACTTACCAGTATTTTACCCCTAAAACCATTTATACCCTGATAACATAAAAACAGCTTCTAGCAGTTATAAATTATTTGCTTCCTGCAGTTTAGTTCTAGTAATACTCTACATTATTCTTAGAGATTGAGCTCTTTTACAGATAGTATTCTGAAAGTGAAAAACCTACATGCTTGATGACTCATCTGGATTCACTTTGGACAAAGGGCTGGAAGGCTAGACACTTCCCTTTGGACATTTTGTCCTGATATATTTTATATACTGGCAGCTTGTTAATGATGTGTTTGCAGTAGAGACACAAGCGTCTTAGAAGGAACTGTGTGAGGAGCAGAGAAGTAAAAAAAAAAGGTGGGAAAATGTGATAATTAAACTTTTTTCTCGCCAGATGACATCTATGGGATACCAATAGGAATAACACCTACAGATTCATGTGAGCTACAGTATTTCTCCAAAGATGAGCTAGTCGAAATCTCACATGCTTCTGTATATATTCTGCGGTTTTAGATCATCATGCCTTGGGACGTACACATTCTTCGTCATAGGTAATGTACACACATATGAAAGGGGATACTATGAAGCCTTACTGTCAGTACCTTCATACTCACACAGAAGTTAAATTGATGAGAGGGCTTAAGGGAAAGCCTGCCTTTGGAGCTCATTTGCCAAGACTTGCTTTAGATCCAGCACTATAATTTAATGAAATATAAATCAAAGCATGGCATAAAGGCATGATTATAATGATTATGATGTATTACTCTACTTTTAATTCAAAATAAAAAAAAATGCACTCCTTCTTTAAGGAAACTATTAGCTGCTGAAGTAAATTATAAGTGATTTTGATGCCAAGTAAAAAAACATGGACTTTTGAATATGTAAGTTCTGGGCAGGTAATTCTGCAGGGTAAAATATCCCCCCACACTTTTTGATTAGAAGTTAATATAGGGGGTGCATGGTAGTGTAGTAGTTAGCACTTGCACCTCACAGCAAGAAGGTCCTAGCTTCGAGTCCTGTGGGCGTTTCTGTGAGGAGTTTGCATGTTCTCCGCATCCTTGTGTCGGTTTCCTCTGGGTGCTCCAGTTTTCTCCTTCAGTTCACCAGCATCCACATTAGCCTAATTAGATATTTTCTGTTGCACCTTGGTGTAAATGTGAGTGTGAATTGCAGAGTGTGTGTGTGGGTGTGTGTGTGTTATATGGTGTGGTGAGCTGTTCAGGGTGCACTCCGACTTCATGCTGAGTTAGCTGGGATGGGCTCCAGCCTCCCCATGACCCTAATAAAGTGGATAAAGTGGTTCAGAAAATAAAATGAAATAAAGAACTTAATACAAGAACACAGGCTGTATTGTTCTTATATTGTTGGCAATCCCATTTGCTAAATCCCAATTTAACCCCTAAATAAGAGCAATAAATCTGATCCTCCATATGAATCCTTTTAGCAGTGTGACATTCAGAGAGTTCCTCTGAAGTGAGAGCGGACTAAGCTACTTCCCGTGTCCCAGCAGTGCGTCTTCATCAGCTCCCTCAGAGGGGCTTGGTCATACAGCATGCCACCCTCTGATTTAATTGAGCTTTCTGGGTGACTGGCTTTAACCTTCACCAACTCACCACCTCAGTGATTCCCAGACCTGCTGTACACTCACACACTAAACAGTTTGGTAAAAAAAGAGTAATGGCAG
Organism: Neosilurus hyrtlii; assembly: GCA_028564935.1. Lineage (NCBI taxonomy): Eukaryota > Metazoa > Chordata > Actinopteri > Siluriformes > Plotosidae > Neosilurus > Neosilurus hyrtlii. The sequence continues at coordinate 12,505,067 of JAOUQZ010000044.1, forward strand.
AGGTTTGACAGTGAGAAATATCTCTATTGGCACCTGTTTTAAAGAAATTGGGATTCTTGGGAAAGAAATTGATTGCTGTCTAACAGAGGTAATCGCCTTGTCCTGCATGCTGTGGTGTGCAAAGCAGTCACTCTGTGGGTAATGATTTGATCTCGGAGTGATGGGTTGAGGGAACAAGCAGTCTTCTGACATTTGATTCCAGAACTTTGTTCCTCTGGTGGTTGCCTTTGTCTGATGTCCTGATAGTGGAAATGTTGCACATTCATCTTAGAATCACAGGAGAACCACACTGCTTGTTAGACACAGCACACTGTTTTATATTGCCGTCAGGCATGAAAATGTGGACTTTGGGGGGAAAGAAACAAGGAAACAAAGGTCTAAAAATTGAGGTGAGGGAAGGAAGAAAGAAAGTTAGGAAGAAAGGAAGATAGGAAGAAAGGTAGATAAGAAAGAAGGAGGATAGGAAGAAAGGAAGGTAGAAAGGTGGAAAGATAGGAAGGAAGTAATGTAAGAACAGGAGGAAGGAAGGAAGGAAGGAAGATCGAAAGACAGAAAGGAAGAAAGGAAGCAAGGATTCATTTATGTTTATGATAAACTTTTTAACTATATGCTAAGAAATGACATGCTGTACACACTGACACACGTTTAACCAAATTATCGTCATAGCGGAGGCTCGGTGGGAGGGTGCTGGATTACTGATTCCAAGGTCGGGGGTTCAAGCCCCACTATCACCGGGTTGTTACTGCTGTCCCCCCAGCGCAGCTAACTGGGTTATCAAAGGCCAGCCATGTCTGTCACTGGCTGTGATGAGAGGTATGTAAAAGAATCATGGCTGTCATTCGTAAAGAGTAAGCTGCATCGCCGCCAGTGTGTTTCTGCCCTGCGATGGCCTGGCAAGCTGTCCAGGGTGTACTCTGCCCTCACCCAGAGTCGGCTGAGATAGGCACCAACCTCCCCGCGACCCTAATTAGGATTAAGCGTTCAGAAAATGAATGAATGAATATTTCATCACATACATCACAGGTTTATATGAAAATTCTGTATTTCTCAGTTCATATGTTTGATACTGTGTGTCACTGTAACTGAACAAATAAAGACCAGGCAACAGGATTTTTTAATTCTCCTATACCTCACTCTTTTCTCCTTCTTCTTTTACATAACGCAGGCTGTAGATATTTCCTGATGAAGCCTTTCTGAATATATGCTAACTCATCTAAAAGGTCTTGAAATAACACAAACTTTGAGTCTGAAGATTACCATTGCTGTTTGCTGACTCATTGTGGACAGAATTCTAACAAATTGATACCATGATCTGGACTGCAGACTAAGTTCTACCATGATTCACAACCTTTCAACAACAAAAAAGTTGACTGGGTTCCTTTACATGTCAAAAATGAAGAAAGAAAATGTATTGGGCTTTACCCCAGGGTGCCTATCTCCACAGTCCACTATAACTTTAATTAAGAGAGACCAACCTGCAGGTTAAGGGTAGGCAGATACTGATGAGCTCCTGAAGGACTTATGAACACAATAAGCCTTTATGGCAATTAATGATTTAAAAAAATAAATCCAGTAGAAACATATTAAAGAAAGCAGTAAATAACCCTGGTGGTGTTGAACACTATAAAAAGATTGCATTTGAGATTTTATTTATTTATTTATTTATTTTCCTGGTTGTTAAAACAATACTACAGTAAAATATACATGGTTTCCTTGTAAGGCTTGATTGAAAGCAATAATTTGGTTTTCACTGCCATTGTCTGGCCTTGATAGTTTATTTTATTAAACATATTTTTTCTTTCTTATTTAAATGCAATAGCTGCATTAGAGTAGGTGGCTTATGATTACAATGATGGCTGCTTTTCTCTCTGCATATTTTATTCATTGTGTGAATAGCGAGATTTGTTGGGTTATTATATTAAAATTCAGTGTGGCTTTCTGTTGACTCTTTTGTTTAATTACATTATCTTTTGCATGGAAAAGCTGGGCTGGCATATAATTGTCTAAAATGGGAAGACATGCATTAATTTTGATTCAGTTGGGAAAAATGTGTGGTAGCCTAACAGGAACCTGGCTTTTCTGGTAATGATGCTTTTGATGTTAAAGGAAGCAGATAATGGAAATAAATAAAAGACAAAACCAAAGCAGGTAAAATTAATAGCTTTTTAAATGACTTTCATTCATTCACTTACCAAATCACTGTATCCCACTAATAGCCGACCCTTTCAAATGCCAGTGTGTGTATCTTTGGACTGTGGAAGGAAACTAGGAGGAAAAAGTACCAATTGTGACTGACTGGTAGTTATTGAAAAAGGGCGACTGAAGAGCACTTAAGAGTTATATGTAGAATTTGTTCTCTTTGGTTCTTTTCCTTTTATTTTCTAATTAATTCTTAATTTGTTTATTTATTTTTTCTTCTTATTTTGTGTTAAAAAATAAAAAATAAAGAGTTTTGAGAGGATTGAAAATTTAAAAAGAAAGCTTTTCTTGTGGAAAACCTGATGCGGTCCAGCCTCACCCAGACTCTGTCTCCAGAGGCCCCGGGGTAAATTGAGTTTGAGGCCCCTGTTTTTTTTTTGTTTGTTTGGGGGGTTCCGTTTTCTTTTTCAGATCTAATACACTCACACCGTGACCAGTAGGCTACTGCAACTGGAAAAAAGAATAGAGAAACCAAAATAACAAGTCATGCACATATGTAAAGGATGAATGAAAGACAATACTGTCATTGTGGGTAGCGTATTTCCTTTCAGCATATAACCTTAGACCATATCTGTTAATCCAGCTAAAATGTCTGCAAAGCGTCTCAAGAAACTGACACCAGTAACCGTCATTTAACGTCAATCTATTTTTCGTTTCTGAAATACACTCCATTGTTTTGGATAGAATGTTATGGGTTCTACTAAAGTGCTTTATGAACGTTGCTCCTAGTGTCACAGCAAGTTAATCCCCACAGCAGCCATGATCATGGGTCTTATATTCTCTTGCTGTGTGATATATTTTTTTTTGTTTGTTTGGTTTTTTTTTGCCTTTTGGTGGGGTGGAGAGAAGCTGCTGAACATTGCTATAGAATGGATCAATAATGAGGCATAATTACGCCACTGTATCCGTCACGTTCCAGTTACTCCTAGCACATAGACCACAGGTGTCTTTGCCTACTAATCAGTCTTTGGGACATTATAGTGTATTGTGGACATGATTGGAACAGACAGGATGTGAGTGTACGAGCCTCTGTTTTCAGCCAGGCATGGAGTAAACATTCATTAACATGTGTTATCATTGATCAGCAAGCGGTGGGCAGAAGCTCTGGGCATTACACAAACTGCAGCTGTGCCTCTGTCAAAGATGTCATCCAACAGACTTGGCAGGTCTGGAAAATTCCTGACAAACAACAAATGAGACTTTTATTTTTAGTAAGATTTAGAATCAGGATTATTTTGCCTTGGGCCTCTCACAAGTGCTATGTTTTGGTTGTCTTTTTTTGCAGATTTGTTTTCTATGTATGTACATTTTCATGAGATAAATTAAAACAACAGACATTAATTTCTACTTGCCTGCAATCATTGCAAGTTTGGGATTATGTAATTGCTGGTGAGAGGGCTAAGGTCATGTTATGGGAAGTAGGAGGAAACTAGAGAACCCAGAAAAATCCCCTAGACATGGGGAAAACATGTAAACCTTGACCCAGACAGTAACCTGAGCTCAGCAGTGCTATTTGTTGTGCCACCGGGTCAGGCTGCCTTTGTTTAAATGTTAATGGATTACACCCTCTTTGACTAATGACTATTCAGTTAACAACAACAAACAATTCCACATAAATAACAAACATTATGTTACTGCAATAACCAAATGTTGTTAAATTCCTGATCTGTGTCCATGTGTAAATACTGGAGATTTCTTAAATTCATTATTGCACAGTGATTATCAGCCCTTATTACATAATTTGGAAGACATGCTTAATCAGAGTGGTTTACAGTTATCATTTCATACAACTGAGCATTAAGGGCCTTTCTCAAGGGCCCAACAGTGATTACACTGGGGATTGAACCGCTGACCTTCGGATCAGCAACCCATTGTTTTAACCACTAAGCTGCCACCATCACTATTTTGTTGAATACCTAATTCTGATTGGTCAGTAGGAGCACTCTGTGATCTGTAATAGCATCGCCTACCAGCTAAGGATCACTGTGTGTTGTATTGCATCGTTGTCTGCATGGTCATAGTCTATCAATCTTTGTCATCCATCAGAACATTTACTTGTAATCCTTAACTGTTCCTCAACCTGTCAACTTACTTCAACCAAACATTCACAGAATTTTATTTACATCATACTTTTAAGTACCTCCTATTTTCTTTCTATTAAGATGATTTCTGGAGATTGACTATAGCAAAACATGGACTTTGTTACTACTTCACAAGGGTGTTCCCATCGGTAATCTGCAAATCCTCCTAGATCTGTAAATGGATTTTTATGAAACTTTCACAGAATCTTCATAACATGATGCCACTGTGCAGCTCCTATTTTAACTTTGCATTAAATACATTTTTGCGCTTTCCCACATCAAAACATGTCTTTATTTTAATATTAAGAATTTACACTGCTAGTAGAAATAGCACTGCGGGTGACACAATTCTTCCCTGGAAGACTCACAGTTAAGTTTCTTATAAGGACCAACAGTATGTATAACAGTCCACAGCTATAGACTGTGACATTAACAAAGACTATTGATTTCTTTGATAGTAGCTGAGCAATAATAAGAATAATGTACAGCATGTACAGTCTGTCATTTAAAAAAAAATACGCCCATCACCCTGTCATTATTTATTTTACAATAATAACTAGCTCACTGTTCATTGTCCTGTATATAAGTTAATGCAGATAGTGATTATTAGTGACATGTTATGGGGCATCCATAGCCTAATCGTTAGAGAAGCAGTTTTGAGACCTGATCCTATGACTGAAGTGCCTTTGAGCAAGGCACCTATCCCCCAACTGCTCTCCGGGTGCTAAAACTGTGTGTGGCATCCCACTGCTCTGAGGGTGTGTGTTTCTAAACTGCTTAATCCTAATTAGGATCGCGGGGAGGCTAGCACCTTATCTCAGCCAACTCTGGGCGAGGGCAGAGTACACCCTGAACAGCTCACCAGGCCATTGTAGGACCAACACATATATAACCATTCACACTCATACTCACACGTAGGGGCAATTTGGAACCGCCAGTCAGCCTACTGTGCATGTTTTTGGGCTGTGGGAGGAAACCCACGTAAGCACAAGGAGAACATGCATGCCTGAGCCTGGGAATTGAACCCGGGACCTTCTTGCGGTGAGGTGGAAGTGCTAACCACTGTGCTGCCCCATATCAACATATTGCCTGCAATAAATAATGTCAGTAAAATTTACTTGAATATCAAAATCAAAATGAGAATCAGCTTTATTGGCAAAGTTTGTGTACACAAACAAGGAATTTTTACTGTGGTTTCACTTAAGTTAAGGGAAACAAAGATAAATGTAAAGTGAAAAAATAAACTTTAAGAAATGTGTACAAAAAAGTGACAGTGTAATAAAAAATTACAATACAGTGCAATATAAAGCATTACAGAATATATAAACCCTTTTCACTGTAATAAAGAGAGAAAATTCACAACATGCACTCCTTTAGCACAAGCCTAAAAGATGCTTCCTGCTGAGGCTGATCAATGCAACAGTGCAGACATGTTTAGAACACCAAACAGGAGTCACCTTACTCTGTTATCATTGATTTTTGCTGTTTCTTTCAGTGTCCTTCTCTGTTCTGCTGTACGTTTTACAAGCTCTGAAAAGGACACATGTCAGAAAAAAGCTGCCATTTTAACTGGACGGATGTGTTCTGTAGGTGGCACACAGAGAGCAAGTGAAAGTGGTTGGGTGGCATGTCCTCTTCAGTGGGTGTGCGAGTGAAAGGGTGAGTACATCAGGGAAGGAGTGATGGCTGTGGCGGCTGCCAGACTGACTAATCAAGCCTGTCATGCGTGGTTGCTCTCTGTCATGTGGCAAGACCTGCATCTACCATGCACTAGAGTGCATTATCATGGGCAAAATCACTCGCTGTATCTGCTGTATTTACACTTACTCAGATGATTACAGGAACGTTGCATCACAGGGAAGAAGAAATAAAAGCATTTTAGAATGTAGTCACAGAATGTGCCCCTGTGGGCTTTAATTACATTCCCCAATGTGTCATAAATATTCTGTGCTCCTTATTTTCTTTGTTGGCTACATTATAAAACAAAGGCCAGCTTTATGTATTACAGGTGATGATGATGATGATGATGATGATATTTCTTCTTGTTCTTCTTGTTCTTCTTATGAATAATGTTATTATACGTATGAATGTAAAATGTACAATATTAGATAGTACTAAATTGGTTTTCTATTTTCAGTGTTATCCTGCTGAAAACCATTTATTTGTATATTTTAAAGTATGCAAGATTATATATACCAGTATAATAAACCATGTTATAAATAAATAAATAAAATATATACTCTATATAGTAAATTAACAGTCATGAATAGCCCCTGAAAGTACATGTGCACATGCGAACAAGTCATTACATTGAAGTTAATCTTCGATGTCAGTCAGCAAGTGACATTTTATACACAAGGCATGCAAAAGGAGCAGAGGGTATATGGCATAAGGCAGGGGTGGATTATCACCCCCTCAGATGTTACCGTATCTTTCCTAGAGTGTCACGTTGCAGTGGAGAGACAGACACTATGACAGAATGGGACCAGAGCCGCAGCCCTATGATCTCACGTCTGTTTTAACTGAGCTTGCATTGCAGCCAATGACTGGGTGGGTCTTGCTGAAAAGACTTTGATTGAGAAGGCGCAGTAATGGGACACCGAGTGAAGAATGAGAAGTTGTTCCTGCCGTGCAGTCGACAGAATGTAATGCTAGTAATCAGAGCGAAATGGAAAACGGACAGCTATCAGACCCAAGTCTAACCCCAAAGAGAAGTCAGGGTTCGAGTGTCTTTCTTTTTTCAGACACTGGCATCGCATGTGTTTTGCTTCAAACTATACTTCAGTGCTTTTCAATATAATTTCTATATATGTATCATGTCTGCAAGCATATGCCCACTAACCCCACAGAGAAATACAGTATCACACATTTCACATTTCATAAATTGTGGAGCTCTGCATTTTTTTTAATCGTTGAAATCGTGGACGTCGTGCCCCAGTGGAAACCGAGCGTTAGTAAACTTGTTAGTAATGTTTTTCTTTTATTAGTATAAGGAATATGTTTAGATTTTTATTACAGACAGGTTGACTCGAGATCAGGTTAATAAATTAAAACATCTATTTTAAGACCAAAGCTGAATTCATCCAGGAAGCAACAAATGACCATGCAACGTCATTGATCGCCATCAAAATGAGCGAGAAGAGGGGAAATTTTCTTAAGTGAGGTGGGTGAGCACAGAGTTTAACTTTGAACCTTAATGGGAATGAAATTAGCGATAACCAATCAGAGCTTAAATATACTACTGATTAACAGATGAGGCTAGACACTTAGTTGCCCAAATCATTTTTCAGTTCGTTTCCATAGACTGTGTAAATTTGGTGATTTTGTGTGCAGTTCGGTGGCAAAGTGATTCACGTGTCACTCGTCGCTTTATGTATTGTGATATGTGTTCCCTTTCCAATCCTCTACATTATATATATATATATATATATATAAATCACTAATCGTCTATATACATCATTTTACTGAAACCCTATGACCAATAAGTCTTTGACATTGGCTATTGTCCTCATTGTTGCTGGGCTCTTCAGCTGAGAGCATTTTTTACACAGTTTGCTAATGAGCACCCTGCGTTTCATGGGCTACATTCTCAGCACTTCCAGTCATCAACCTGCTGAGAGAGAAATCACAATTGCTGGGATAAACAGCCTTTTAATAATACTGCACTGTACTGGTCCTTATTTCACACAAGGAGATTTACTGGGCAATCCTATTCCCAGCAGCCTGATGTGACTGAACTTTAATGCATTTGGGAGGGACTGGATATCCTGCATCGGGTGGAAAAATATTTTATTGATGCCTCAGTGCACAGCGATATCACCTAAAGTCCATGACATGGCTGTAAAAGTTGTAAAAAAGCAGCACTTTTAAATGGCAGTGGGAGCAAAAATGAGATTTGAGATGAAGGACAGGCGGCAGAACAGCTCTCACCCAGTACTTCTGCGATCAGTCTAACTATGAAATTGTAAGTCTAGGTCGAAGATATAAAGTATTCTGTGATAAAATTACTATTCTTTACAGATATTTTGCATTTGCTGCTTGTCCTAAGTTATATTTTATAACATTATAATAGCATGTAGGTGTTTGGGTGTGTGTAAATGTGTAAGTGGGTATCTCAGGGCAGGGTTGGTGGTTGTCAATTAAGTGCAGGAAATCAACAGTACTGCCACTGCTCCCAATGCATAAATTGCTTTTCAGAGCCAGAAGCTTCTTAATGGGATAATTTTGTCAGTGAAGGAAAAGGCCATGTCTAATCTGAAGACTCTTTTCTCAGGGCAGAGGGGCTGCTCTTTCGTGCATTTCTGTTCAGTCGATATTGTCATTGCTTAGCTAAGAAAAAAAACCCCACACACACACACACACACACACACACACACACACACACACACTTGCACAGACATACATAAACACTGTCATTCCGTGCAGGACTCAGTTATTTATCTTCCTGCCTCATGATTTGAGGCATCAAAAATATAGATGCACAGCTTACTGACATTAAAGCACTGACTCTGAAGACTCCTCTCCTCTCATCCAATTTTCTGAATGGCTTTATTAGGGTCACAGGAAAATGGAGAATGGAGCCCATGAATCCTGACAAAGGTAAGGTACACCCTGAACAGCTCATTAGACCGTTACAGGGTCAACAAAAACACAGAACCATTCACACTAATATTCACACCTAGGAGAAATCAAGAATACCCAGTTAGCATACTGTGCATGCACCTAGAGGAAACCCACCGGAGCGAGGGGAGAACATTCAAAAGTTACACAGGAACACCCTCACTGGGTACAGGGCTAAATGTTAAATAAATAACTTCTTATCGAAACCTTCACCATATCAAATATTATTATTTTTTGTTTTGTTTTTGTTTTTTGCCCTGTAGATTCATGTATATTATATTTTGTATATAGAGAGGCCAGAAGGTTTTTATGACTATAACATGGTTTGCAACATTTAAAGCTGTAGTTATGTACAGAAGAATCTATGAGAATCATTCATCCCTAAGCTTCTTAAACTAGCGAATTCGTAATTTTTCCAACCACTACTATTAATTTTTACTCACTCGCCAAACCACTTCATCCTATTAGCGTCGTGTGGCTGGAGCCTGTCTCAGCTGAACCTGGGCAAGGCGGGTACAGACTGAACAGCTTGCCAGACCATCGCAGGGCCAACATTCACGACAAGTAACACTCACAGCTAGGGGCAAATATTGGTATAGCCTGTTGGCCTAACATGCATGTCTTTGGACTGTGGGAGGAAACCAGAGTATCCAGAGAAAAACCATGCAAGCAGAACTTCTTGCTGTGAGGTGGCCATGCTAACCACTAGGCCACCATGCTGCCACAGTTAATTCTAAACTACAATATCAATTAATAATATTTAATTTGGTATTTATTCTTACTCCCCTCCTTAAATCGCCACCTTATCGTTATGCATGTCCTAATGATACTTGGAGCTATGTTGTTGGGAGCATTATGCCCCTGGTAGGGTCAGCCAAGGCAAACAGGTCCTAGGTGAAGGTCCAGACTAAGCGGAATTCAGAAGACCTCTATAAGCAGGATTAATTCAAGGACACAGTTTCCCTTGCCCAGATGCGGATTAGCCGGGGTCCCCCACTGGAGTCAGGCCTGGGGGAGGGGCTAGAAGGCGAGCACCTGGTGGTCGGGCTTCTGCCCATGGAGCTCGGCCGGTTCCAGCCTGAAGAGGAGACATGGGTTCGCCCTCCCATGGACCCACCACCTGTTGGAGGGGCTCTAGGTGTCAGGTGTAGTGTGAGCCGGGTGGCAGCCGAAGGCATGGGTTCTGCCAGATTGATCCTCGGCTACTGACTCTGGCTTTTGGGACATGGAATGTCACCTTTTTGGCAGGGAAGGAGCCTGAGCTGGTGTGTGAGGATGAGAGATACCGAATAGATATAGTCAGGCTTACCTCAATACATAGCTTAAGCTCTGGAACCACCCATCTTGAGAGGGGCTGGACCTTGTTTTTGCACCAAATAACAGTTCAGTATACCCACCCTTTTTGGAGTGTCTAGGGGGTGTGTTAGAGGGCGTTCCATCTGGGGACTCTCGTCATCCTGGGAGACTTCAATGCCCATATGGGCAATGACAGTGTTACCTGAAAGGGTGTGATTGGAAGGTATGGCCTCTCTGATCTTAACCTGAATGGTGTTTTATTGTTGGACTTCTGTGATCGTAACGGTTTGTCCATCACGAACACCATTTTCAAACATAAGGGTGTCCATAAGTGCACCTGGCACCAGGACACCCTAGGCCGCAGTTCGATGATTGACTTTGTAGTTGTGTCATCGGACTTGTGACATGTTCTGGACACCTGGGTGAAGAGAGGTGCTGAACTGTCGACCGATCACCACCTGGTGGTGAGCTGGCTCCAATGGCAGAGGAGGCCACCCTCCAGACCTGGGAGACCAAAGCATGTAGTTAGGGTCTCTTCAGAATGTTTGGCAGAGTCTCCTGTCAGAAGGGCCTTCAACTCACACCTCTGGCAGAGCTACAACCACATCCCAATGGAGGCCGGGAATTATGCCATGTTCCGTGTCTCCATTACTGAGGCAGCAGCCCGGAGTTGTGGTCAATGGTGCCTGTTGTGGGGGGGCCTGTCCAGCTGAAGAAGGAAGCCCATCGTGTCCTTTTGGCCTGTGGGACTCTCAAGGCAGTGGAAGTGCTTCAGTCCATGCTGTTGCTGATTCAAAATCTCGGGTGTGGGAGGAGTTCGGTGAAGGCCTGGAAAAAATTCGGTTGGCCTGGAAAAGATTCTGGACCACCATCTGGTGCCTCAGGACGGGGAAGCAGTACTCATCAAACACTGTTTACAGAGGAAGTGGGGAGCTGCTCACCTCGACTGGGGATGTTGTCAGGAAGTGGAAGGAATACTTTGAGGACCTGCTCATTCCCAGCTCCTCGGTGGTCGGGCTCCAGGGGTGGACGAGATCCACCCTGAATACTTCAAGGCTCTGGATGTTGTAGGACTGTCTTGGTTGACACGTCTCTGCAACATCGTGTGGTCATCGGGAGCCGTACCTCTGGATTGGCAAACCGGGGTGGTAGTTCCCCTTTTTAAAAAGGGGATCGAAGTGTGTGTTCCAATTATCATGGAATCACACTCCTCAGCCTACCCAGGAAAGTCTATTTAGGAGTACTGAAGAGGAGGATACAGCCGATGGTTGAACCTCAGTTTTAGAAGGAACAATGTGGTTTTCACCCTGGTCGCAGCACTCTTGACCAGCCATACACACTCTACAGGATCCTGGAGGGGGCATGGTAGTTTGCCCAACCTGTCCACATTTGCTTTGTGGACTTGGAGAAGGCTTCTGACTGTGTCCCTCGGGCTATCTTGTGGGATGTGCTCCGGGAATATGGTATACCAGACCCATTGCTACGGACAATTTCCTCTGGGATCAATAAAGATTCTGATTCTGATGATTGTACCAGTCCTTCGTGGTGAAGAGGGAGCTGAGCCGGAAGGCTAAGCTCTAGATTTACCAGTCAATTTACGTTTCTACCCTCACCTATGGTCACGAGCTTTGGGTAGTGAAAGAACCCCACCGAAAGAACACGAACGTGAATACAAGCAGCTCAAATGAGCTTCTTTCGCAGGGTGGCAGGGCTCTCCTTTAGAGATAGGTTGAGAAGTTCTGTTATCCGGGAGGAACTCGGAGTAGAACCACTGCTCCTCCACGTTGAGAGGAGCCAGTTGAGGTGGCTCGGGCATCTGATAAGGATGCCTCCAAACGCCTCCCTGGTGTGGTGTTTCAGGCATTTTCCTGAGACCCTGTGGTCGACCCAGAACACACTGAAGGGACTATGTCTCTTGGCTGGTATTGGAATGCCTCACTGTCCCCCCGGAAGAGCTGGAAGAAGTGCCTGGGGAGAGGGACATATGGACCTCACTGCTTAGGCTGCTGCCCCTGCAATCTGACCCCAGATCAAGCGGATGAAGATGAATGAAGATGAAGATGATTTATTCCTACTATGTACTATGGTGGAATGGTGTGCTACAGGATTGTGTTAACTCAGTAGTAAAGTTGTGTTTGTGGTGTACACATCTGTGTGCTGCAGTAATTTTCATTGCTGAGATATGCCTGGTATTAGATGTGAAATTCACAGACACAATGCTCTGGGCAGCAGTGCTAGTGTTCACACATCTTCATGACATCAAAGCTCGGCATGCTCACGGCATATGCACCACTACTTACAATGCTAGCCCTCTAGAAAAAACCCTTAGCTTTATGATTTTTATCGATTGGCCCCTGATGACAACTTTTATTTTAAATATAATTTAAATATGGAATGTTATATATGGCTGTGCCTTTCGTAAGATGAACAGGAATTTCTCAATTCTAATGAAGCTCTCATCTTATTGATCAGTGGTTTCATTTGTGCATTCAGCCATTGTGCTCCAGTCTATTCTCATCCAAAAGTGAGTTCACATCTCTAAGATAAATCCATGCACAGCTGCTGTCTCTCTGTGGAGTGTATGTGCTGCCTGAGAAGTTTCTTTCAGCCTTGAGCTTAGGTAGAGGATGTGTTTTTTCAGGTGTGGTGGTGGTGGGGGTCTGGTGGTGGAGGACAGCATCTGCTCTAATAAATCTAAAAGCTGTTTAAAACAATCACATATGACATTAGCTATTTCACACAAAAAAATATTGTGTTCCCAAACCAACTCACGACAGGAAAGCCGAGTTGGCAAAACATTGGCGGCATAATCCATTTTGGATCTACCGTCACGCACATCTCTGGCAGCATTCTCGTCCTCAGTGCCACTAGAATGTGATGTCTCACTGTCTCCACAAGACTCCTCCCTCTCTGGTTCAAATAGATAAACATTTACACCCATTTCCTTAAAATTACTAGACATTTTGCTTCTTAAACATGATTTGTAATCACATTTACAGCATTTAGCAGATGCCTAATCACCTAAAATGTTGCTTTCTGAATAGATCTGCTTGTTTCTTGCGCTGGACAGCCCGGCTCAACATCACTTTCAGGAAAAAAATGACGGCTAACCATAGGTTTAGTCCCGGCTAGTAATCGATGGGATAAAATTACTCAGTTTTGTGCTTTTTCGGGTCATTTATATTAAAATATCACTTGTATCGCCTAAACATATTACATACGCGCAAATCATGCTGTAATGATGACCAATACCAGAACGCTTTAAAAATTCATGAGGAACACAATGTACGATATCCATAATTTTTTTTCTGAGTGCCAAACCCAACAATGCTTTGCATTTTGTAAATAATTTAGTAATATAATATAGTAGCTATAGTATAGTATAGCGTAATTAAAAAAAAAATTCTATCTATTAATTATTTTAAATTAATTAGTTTTTGGTAATGTTAATGCAGAGATCTGTCAAGGAAGCTTTTCTGAAACCGGCGTGATCAAAATTAAAGACACTTAAAAGTTTTATTTGTTAGAGTGTTTAATTCCATACTACAGACTTCTGCAATATCAGTATGAGAAAGTTCAATTTTATAATAGTAATTAACAAATTATGCATTATGAAGCTGTACTGAGAAACACAGGGAAGATTTCTCAAAAAATAAAATAAAATAAAATAAAAATTAACACACTTCTTTGGAGAAGATGCATTTTAAGAGCCTAAAAACCAATTTCCACTGCACAGCTCTCATAGAATATAGATGTATCACTGCTTTCCAAGGTCCATCTCATCTGCAGCACGAAGACATCTCATTACTGTGCAATGTATTTAGACTTGCTTCAGAGTGCAATTCATAATTGGTACACTAATATATAGGGTTTTTCGTTATGCCAATCTATATGTATAATTTATCATAGTGCTATAGGCTGGAAGACATGTTCATTCATTTAAATGATGCCTAAATGGCATGTCTGTGAAAGAGGCAGAGAAAAAAAAGAGACATCTTGTGAAGTTATGAGAGGAAAGTTGTTTTTCTTCACTTTCATAGTCTGAACAGAAGGAGGAAGGAAGAAAGCAATGATACTCTCGTGATTTCATTTAATTCATAATGAAACAGTTCACACTAGACAGTTTTGGTCTTAACTAAAGTTAGATCTGCTTAATGTGTAATGGCAAATCTAAGGAACTTTGTTTCCTTGGAAACTGGATAAAAGAAGGAAATTTGCAAATCAGAATGGTGTGTGTGTGGGGGGGGACACTGTGAGGCAGCAGAGCCAGGCTGCTGTACTGTCATACTGCTTGTCTTCTCACTGAAGACCATTAACTGCTGTTCTATTATATACACTTTACACAATCAGATACATTCCTAGTGTTCTTGTGTTTGCATAAATCTGTTTACATAGTATATCTGACTGGTCTTCAGTCATGTGTAGTATTGTGTCATTCGTATGTCAGCCCATATGGTATTTTTATAGCATTTAATACTCTGCCCTTGAAACAATTGAATCTCCTACTCTCTGAGAATTGTTTGCAGTATATATGACACTCTTTGCAAAAATATCACAACTGCAAGTGAAATCTGCTTGTTAGACAGTATACCATAAACTTTTCAGTTGGTAAGCTTATTTACGGGCTGTAAATCACATACTTGCCTGTAATGACACCTTCCATATGTCTAGTGAAAGATTTGTGAGGGCTTTTAGTTAAAAAAAAAAAATCTTTTTTTCACCTCCTTTTTTTTTGCCATATGGTTGCTCAGTCTATGACCCTTTTTGCTAACAGCTGGTTATGAAATTAGGTGAGATCTAAAATCTATCAGTAATTTCACAGTGACCCTATTAAGGTTAAGTAATGCATTACATCACTAGGTCTCACTAAAGGCCAGTCATAATAGATGTTGGGCAATTTATTACACACACTGCTTTCTAATTTTCAAGTGTGGGTTCATGCTATATTTTCTCTAAATAACAAACATGTCAAACAAAGGGGGGGGGTAAATTAAATATATATATATATATATATATATGTACTTGTTTAATATGTACTTTTTAATAAGACAGTGTGTGGGGAGTCGTTTTAGTTTCTTCTTATAAGACACTATTTGGGGGAAAAGGGAAATAAACTTTTAAACTAATGTACCTTGTTCATATTATTTATACCTCTTCAATGCATCAAATGTACTTCCTCGATGACTGCTGAGGATCTGTTATGAATATGTTAGTGTTTCACTATAGCACACTTGACCAGCTGTCACTGACAGGATGTGTGAATCTATAGTCTAGGCTACAAAGAAATCAGTCCTACTCTATGTGAAAATCAATGCAAAAAATGTGTATTGATGTTATTTTTTTTCTTTGCTAGCTTATTACTCACGCCATAAGTCACCCATTTTAAGCTCCCTTACACTTCAAAATGCATTTAGACAATAACTACATTCAAAACAATGCTATATGAAAATGCTATATGAAAATGACAAAATGTCATGTTATAAGAGCTTTAAGGGGAAGTATGGAGCCATCTATGGTTCTATGGCATTCGCCATCTCAGTTACAGGTTATTCGAAAATAATATTAAAAGTCTCATACTAGAAGACATACAGTCTCCAAAATAGACTTGCCAGTCAAATCTGTTTACATAGCTTAGTATGTAACAAATCCACTGCTTTGCTTTTCTCTTTTCCTACAAATCTGTCTTATTCATAGAAACCTCACACATTGCTCTGGTTCTCTCTGCCATGTATAGTGAGTTGGAAAATAAACAGCATATTTGGCCCCTCGTGGCTTGCTGTCACTAGCTGAGTAAAAAGCTCCAGGAAAGCCTAGCCATTGCTGTAATTGGTGTAGAGTGTCTATATCAGGTTCTATAGAATTAAATCATGGCTGGTGCATAACTCTATATCCTATACATTCATGACCAAGAGGAAAGAAAAGTACTTTAGGTGTTTTATTTTTTTATTTATTTAATTAAAATCGTTTTTTTTTTTTGTTTGTTTGTTTTTTTTTTTTGGGGGGGGGGGGGGGGGTGT
>JAOUQZ010000044.1:12535210-12545556 GCA_028564935.1 Neosilurus hyrtlii
ATATATATATATATATATATATATATATATATATATATATATATATATATATATATATATATATATATTATAGCCTTGTGAGGCATTAGCCGAGCGGGCAATTAGTCATATCTGACAAAATAGGGTGAAATAACTGTTTTCATTTATTTGCTGGATTGTAAATGTTTGTACGTTTCAAAAAACAAAAAAAGCAAAAAGAAAAAACAACAAACAAATAAAAAACAGACAGCCGAGGAAACTACCACACCAAAGTGAGCCAAAGTAAGTAAGTATATATATAATGCAAACCTTTGCCATGTGATAGAGTCCTAAAAAATATCTGTCCTTTTTTTTTTTTATTCCGAAGCTTTATTTATGGTATAAATTTCATGAAAATCCGTGTATAACTTTTTGTATAATTCTGATAACAAACAAACACACCAACAACAGGTTCAGCTCCTTGGATAAACTATTCAAAGTATGGGTGTCTTTGTAAAGTGATCTAACAGTACAGTTATTAGTAAATCTAAATAATGAAAACATGAGTGAAATACCTTAGTTCAAGTCTTAAATATGAAAGTAGGGCTGCACTGGTAGACTATTACCAAATCTTATCAGTGTGGATAGCAATGAGCTGATATGATGTTCCCTTTGTAATGTGAGTATCAATCTGTCATTGCAGATTTTCTACTTAGCCAAAGTAGCATATAGCGAATGAGAGTCTTTGTTAATTCTACAGTTATTATATGTAGATGATGATTATAATAATAATAATAATAATAATAATAATAATAATAATCATCATCATCATCGTCATCATCATCATCATCATCGCTAGAACAAACTGAACCACAGATTAAATCCTCTAATTTCCATTATAAAGGATCAAATTTTCCAAATTTTTGCTTTTCTCTGTTTCACTGCTTTCTCTTTCTAGATGTAACTGGGTTAAGCTAATGCACCTCTGTGTCATGCTGCAGGCACGCTCATTCTGCCCTGCTCTACAGAAATGAAAAGGGCGATTGATAGCTCTGGATGAAATGATGATAGATGGGGCTTCTGGGACTGTTCACCGTGGTATGAAACTCTTTAGGCTAATCGAGTTTGGGGGAGATGAAATGCATGACAGACGTGCTGTGCCACATAAGAAGCGCACTGTCTGTGTATTGTGTTTCATTGTGGCAGTAAAACCCTACAGTTATGTTTATGATAGTGCAGTGCAGAATTTAGTATACTACATTGTATTATATGGGTAATAAATGTATGAGTAATAATAGTTGCAGAGTTATAACCAGAATTTTCTTTGAATCCTTGTGAAATGGGTTCAGCATAGGGCTAGAGATATCGCATGTCATCTTCAGTGTTATTTATACAAGATAGTTGGTATACTGGGTTGGTGAAACCTTTGTAATCGTCTGTGAACTGAAACAACTTCTGAAAACAAAAACAATTCAAACAATTTCCATGTCTCTTGACTTGCATGTGCATGAGTGTATGCATTGCACTGCTGCCAGGTGATTGGCTGATTGAATAAATGCGTCATAGCTAGTAGAGGGAGCTGGATTTAGCAAACCCGGATAACTTTAATGGTGCTACACAGTAGTGACCCTCCACTGTTAAAAGTACCACTCATGTGATCACGGCTGTGCACAACATGAACTCAAGTGACATCTTTCACTTTTTTGGTGAAGATTTTAAAGCAGTTTCAATAGTTTTTGAAGGAGAAGTTTTTCCGATGCAGTGTAAATTAAAATTATTAAAATAATTAGTGTATTAAAATCTAGTGAGAACAAGTTAGAGATGTGTAGAAAACTGTCTATTATTTTATATTATGCTCATATATCATACACTTTATTGTGTCGCACTTTGGGGGCTCACAGGTGCCCATGATTGGCTGGTGATTACTGTGCATGACAGGAAAGTAAGCGTATGCCTTCCCTCCCTCCCGTGAGAGCTCGGCCAATTAGCTCCTATGGAATCCCGGTCACGGATGGCTGTGGCATGAATCCAGATTTGAACTTGCAATCTCCGGGTTGATAGTCACGCACCCTGTCGATGCGCCACTCGGGAGCCTGTGTTGCCTTTTGCATTGCAATATTTTCCCATCATTTGGGTTTATTTGGGATGCAGCTGTAAGATGTCTGTTGTTCTCCTGCTAGGTGCTATGGTAGACCTACCCAGGGTGCACGCCACCTTTCACTTCTCAAGCTTCACTTGCATCCCTGAGGGATAGATGCTATATATAATGGTTATGGCTGTGTTAGCATGAACCTAGTTATTAGCTACATATATCCATCCATCCATTCATTTGCCAAACTGCCAAATCCTACTAGGGTCACAGGGACCCTGGAGCCTATCTCGGCTGACTCTGGGTGTAGGCGGAGTACACCCGAACAGCTCATCAGTCCATTGTAGGGTCAACACACACAACCATTCACACTCACAATCACACATAGGGGCAATTTGGAACAGTCGATTAGCCTGATGTGCATGTCTTTGGAATGTAGGAGGAAACCGGAGTACCTGGAGGAAGCCCGCACAAGCATGGGAAACTTAAATATACCAAAACCTTTCATTCTTTGGCATGATCTGCAACAAAAAACGCACAATTATCTCCAGGCATCCTAGCAAACTATTGCTTGAAAAACTTCAAAATAAAATTGTTTATAAATGGACCATACATGCTCTAAAATGGACGCCTTGTTGGGATGCTGTGTGCAGGTCACGTGATGTTTAAAATCGTAAACAGAGACAGAGCTCTTTGATGTTTGTCGGGTTTCCTAAAATCTCCCTCTACTAACTCTGATTACATGAATGCATTGGTGTACAATTAGCTGGCCAGTGATTGTATGTAACTGTAGTGTTTATTTAAGCCAGAGTTCAGTTACATTTGATAATTAAAAGCATACATTTTTCTTTGCTCACCTTCCTGTAATATTTTCTGCCTGTCATGCAAACACTATTTCATGAAAGCCTGTGGCGGTGATTCATATGGATCTTGGCATAGCATGTCAGATTTCACTCTGATGTATGGCAATGATGTGTACTGTTAGCGATGACTGAACTGTAGGATTTAGTACACATGGACACCTGCTGGACTGCGAATACCTGCGGTTGATCCTTACCATGTGGATGTAGTGCCATCAATCCTTGTAGTTGCTCCACGCTTCTCAGAGTCTGTCAGGGTTTTATGGGTAAAAGATCCTCTCTGTGTAAAGGATCACATCGTTACAAATAATCTTCTTCTTATTTTCCACAGCAAAATCAGATAAGGAAGAATTCACTAATCATTGCCACAGTGAGTGTTAGATACGTATATTTGAGTATGTAACCTGCATGGTAGTTAGATTCTTTCCCTGTGTGTGGACATGTGAATGACTTTAAGCTTCCACTTTTCTGGTTGGACTGCTTTTTGCACCTCTCAGCTGTGTGACACGCACTGCATGGTGTGTTTCATTCAGGTGAACGCAAGGCCACTCCAACCCTGCAAACATACTGCAAGTGCAGTGTGAGATGTTTTGCAGAGCAGGTTTGTGAACTGAACTCACTTGCGTGTGTCACAGAAAGTGCATACTGGGAAGACCATATAAAAGACTGTATGTGCGTGTGTATGCGCATGTGTGTCAGGAAATGTGGTTAGCTTTCTCTTTATTGATCATGATTGTATATGAGAGACACACTCGCATACATTGACCAACATACACTCGAGCACAAAGATTTCTGCACGGCCTCTTAAATGGATTTTATTACTTTACTGTGTAAGATTTGTGATGCTATTACTATACATTAGATACTTTTCCCACTTATGTTTCTTTCACTGATTTTGTCACGCACCTTAATAACCACAGGCCTGTTATTACATGTGTGGCCTATTGGTGGCAGTAGCAGGCAATACAGTTACAGCACTAACTCCAAGCATTTAAAAAAGCATTTCATTCTTTAAATACACCCATTAAAAAATCTGATTATTTTTTTAATTGTTATGTTAATTTAATGATGTGCTTATTTAGTGCTTAGGTTAATTTATTCCTACTCCTATACACCGCTACAGAGACATACACATTGGAGCATTCCTACAAATACAGTTGACATCGTGACAAAAATGGCAATTCTCTGGTATTAGTTCTTTATATTTGTTTTTGAAATCCATAGCAGATTAAAACAGGATCTGAGAAAAGAAAAAAGCCACAAAACATTTCCAGAATCTTTGAGAAAGTACTTTGTGGCACCTACCACTCAGACTGTGTTTACTTTAAGCCTGTTTATGAATTGTATTGTGTGTGTGTGTGTGTGTGAGATTCCTGATGTCCTGTCCAGAGGTGTGTTCCCAGTGTTTCAGGAATAGGCTCTGGGTTTGGATTTGAAAAAAAAATTAAGTATAAGGATATATTACAGCATTAGAACATTTCTCCTACATACAGTAAACACTTTTTTTTTTTACAAGTTATGACCTTGCATACTATATACAGGTAAATTCCTATCCTATGATTATTATAGTTGGTGAAAACACTTGTTAGTAGAAGTGACGTAACCCTTTTCTTTATTCTAGCCAATTTTTTTGACAAATCTGTTTACCAAATGTTTGAAAATCATTATGTCTCTGTGTTGAGATACAAATAATATAATGATGATTTATATATATATTGTATTACTCAAACAAAGAGAAAATACTGCCTCTGCATTTAACCCATCCAAAGTGAGCGCATATCACATAAACAGTGAGCACACACACACACCTGGAGCAGTGGGCTACCACACACTGGGATGCCCGGAGAGCAGTTGGGGGATAGGTGTCTTGCTCAAGGACAGTTTCAGTTTTAGTTTCCGTATATTTATAAAAGGACAATACACATTAATTAACATCACTGTAAATTTGGCAGTTCTAGCCAAATGGCTAATTCGCAACTGCAGTCATTCGGCAAGATGTTAAGGACCCTAGACCTGAAAGTTAAAAACAAAACAAGTCAAAACAATACAATACAAGGTAAGAACAGTAGCAATTAATATAGTTGCCTTACGCAAAACAGAAATAGCAATCAATATAATTAATAGCAATAGTAATAGCAATGGCAGTCAATATAATTGGCCATGCAAAGCTGCAGAGTACATACATAATGTCAGCCATTCCACACCAAGCCATGCAAAGATGGAAATCTACAATGAAAACCTACACAATCAGCTCATCATTAATAAATGGCACATTAGTAATTAGTAGTGGTCACAGGTTTACTCACTATACATTGGATATAAGGATATAATATTATTAGGATTTACTAAAGGATTTTCTAGGATTAAATAAATAATGTGTAGTGTAAAAAATTTAAAAATGGATTCAAACATTGCAAAGATAAATTGGTTCATTGCTAATGTGTATTTTATCCAGAGATTATTATTTTATAGCAGGTATTATGAGGCACTTTTGTACAGGCAGACTCCTCCCTCTATTTTCCAGAGATGACTACATCATTCCCATAAGCACAGTGTATTATAAATGAGGAGTACTGTTCTATATCTAATGTAATTAGCAACCTATTTCCCTTCACTTTGCTTCCACAAGCACTACATCTTGTACAATTTAAACATCAAGTGTCCCACTAAGAGAGATGCATTATGTTTTCATGTACTTTCCTACGTCAAAATGCTGTCAGTGCCCAAGTCACGATCTCCATTAGGAGCTGTATGTCAGTGCATTTGCAGCGTTAACAACTAATTCAGATTTAACTTAAGATGCTGCATCCTTAAGGTTTAGAAGCATCAGCAAAACATTAGCTTTTCCCCTTTATACATTTGACTGAGGGCCAAAATAACAAGACAAGCATGTGTCACTCACAAGGGTAATTTTCAGAGTTGGTCTGTCATGATAATGAAAAAAAAAACCCTTTGGTCCATGGTAGACATCTAAATAACAAAAAGTTCTTATTCAAACAAGTGTTATTTAAAGAGTCTTTATTGTCCTTCACCCAGTCAGTCCACACATACCTTTATTTTCCTACTCAGCATGTGGTGGCTATAGGTGTTTTGATTGATGTAGTCCAAAGTACTGAACAGCTGGCTGAAGTTTTGAGTGATTAGTATTCTCAGACTTGCAGAGTTCAGACTTCTGCAATGTCTTTCAAATGCTTATTTACACCCAGGAAATCCAGATACATTTACAAAGGCACTAGAATGACTGTGCTAAAAGAGAACAATAATAAACTTTATTTACTGGTGAAATTTGGAAGGAATTTTGAGTCCAATCCAAGCCTACAATTGTGCAGTTTAAGGATTTACTCAGCCATCCAACATTGTTTCTTTGGCAGTTTGAACTCATAATCTTCTACCAGGAACTAAATGTTTTCAACCAAAACAAATGTGTAAAATTAATAAATGTTACTTTCTCATTTTCTTACACACAATTTGCGTTGTATGTATAAACATTGTGTATATTAACAAAATATATACATCATTACTAGTAAATACTTTTTAAATGTATATTAAAGTAGTCACTGCCTTAACACCGTACACCTCACAGTACATGCATGACACCTTGACTATACCTGCAAGATTTGGGGGAAATTACTGAAAAATTATAGACACAGCCGCCCAGAAGCAGTCAGGTACAAATCTCTTGCATGTGCCACACAATAAGTTGGTACTTACATACTGTAGTTACAAATCAATTTACACTGATTAGATATCATTATCATTTAAAGTAGTTATGTAAAAACAGTAAGTAGCTTAAGGTTAACACCAAAATGACCAAATATGTCAAGCCTATATTAAAGAGCTTGGTTGTGCCCTTAATACAGTTCAAAATTAAATTTTCATTTGTTAAAATATGTGCATTAATGCTCAGTATTTAAAACAGGATATCATGGTTGCATAGCGAGTAGCATTGTAGCATTGTTACAGCTTCAGCATTGCTGGTTCGATCCTGAACTGTGGTTCGTGTCTGTGAGGACTTCCTTCTGCTTTCTTTGTGTGGTTTTAATCATTGTTCATTTTCTCCAACTTTCATAATGGGTCAGTAGTTGGATTTATGGCTTTAAATTTCCCCTTAAGGTACAAGTGAGTGTGTTAAAGTGTGTGAACGGTGCACTGTGATGGACTGACCTCATTCCCGGATCTTATTTGACACTGAACAGGATGAAGATGCATGAATGAATGGATGGGTGGGTGGATGAGTAGTTGAATAAATTATTGAATGATGAAATATTAAAAATTACATCCATCCATCCATCATCCTATACGACACATTGATCAGGGTCACAAGGGAAACTGGAGTCAATCTCAGTCCTGAACAGGCCGCCAATCTATCACAGATCTAGCACAAAATAATATTCACACCTGGGGGCAATATAGAAAAGTCAGTTGATCCAATATGCATGTGAAATCAGGTGTACCCAAATGAAACCAGAATACCTTAGGGAAACCCTAGCAGGCCAAAGGAGAACATGCCAACTTTACATAGAAAAGATTCAAACCCAAAAACTCCTTGGTATGTGTTAACAGTACTAACCACCAAGCCCCCTTGGTGGCCTACAAATTAAATTAAAAATTGAATGTTACTCATATACGAGGTCTCTTTTTGATGTATGAGTAGATTATGTGTTAAGTTAATATAAAGCTTAGAGGATATTAATGCAGTAAACATACAAACTAGTTCAAAATGTGTGGCCATTAATAAACATTCATTCATTCATTCATCTTCTGAACCGCTTATTCCTGATTAGGGTTGCGGGAAGGCTGGTGCCCATCTCAGCCAACTCTGGGCGAGGGCGGGGTACACCCTGGACAGCTCGCCAGGCCATCGCAGGGCCATTAATAAACAAAAAAGCCAAAATGCTCTGTTATAATAAGCCTATTAAATTTATGACAGAGGCTGAGAGAGACTCTCCAGAGACACACAGTCCCAACACTGTTCAGAAAAAGTGTGTGTGTGTGTGTGTGAGTGTGTGTGTGTGTGTATATATATATATATATATATATATATATATATACATATATATAAAATTGTTCTCTTTATTTATTTATATATTTTCCTTATTATTAATATTTCATCTATTTATTTTATTTATTTATTTGTTTGTTTGTTTGTATATTTTTTTCCCTTCTCTCTCTGTGACTGTGTATTCGGTACATTGGTGGTTGTTATGATATGCTTGTGATATGTCTCTTTGATTTTGTTATTATTTAGCAAACTCTTGATTAATGTCAGCTCTGTTTTTCTGTAAAAGTCGACAGGAAATTTAATGGTGTATTTATGCACAAATGTAGCAGTATACCGTATTGTGATAGTTTGGTTTGAAGGGTTGTTGCTTTATATCTATAGTGTTTTTGTCTCCTCTTTCTTTTTTCTGCTTTCCCTTTCGCTTCTGTTTGCTGTCTTCCTTTGTTTTCTGTCCCCTCCAGTCAAGTCCAGCAAGATTACATAGATTCCATAACACAATTCAACAGTAAATAAATAAATGAATCAGATTATCAAGAAGAGCCTTATACTATAAACCTACCCTTGGAAAAGCAAATTTGTTCAGACTGCCATTCTGCTTGCTATGATGCTGGACAGGTCAGGTTTAAAAAAAAAAAAAGAAAGAAAGGAATGGGCTCGGTCTGTTTATCCGTCTATACGTCCATCTGTCACACTTTAATTTCCAGACATTTACTTGATGCACGCTAAAGCTGGGGCTTTCAAACTTGGTATGTGGGCTCACTACTATGAGTGCTAGGATGAGATTGTGTGTGAGTAGTCACAGAGGCAAAACTGTGTATTAGGTTCCCAAACATGTACTTGCTGCGCGCTGAAGCTGGGGCTATCAAACTTGCTATGCTTGTTATATATTTTTAACATTATGAAATGGCCCTTTCGGCAGGAGCATCTGGACCCCTGTGGGCTATTTTTTTGTAATAGTCTATGTCTAGCCAATATGACCCGATTTTAGACTGCATTGTTTCTTTTAATGAAACTGAGTTGAGCCATCCCACTACATGGTCTTCTTCTGATTGCCTCAAACTTAAGCCCAATCTTAAGTTCTTCCAACTTTCACAGAATTGTCTCCATTTGGAACTGTGATTTGTGTGGTGTGTAACAAATATTTTATTCTAGACATAATTATTAGTTTATTGTATCTGCCTGTGACAAAGGGAAATAAATAAACAAACAAATAAGTAGCTATATGATGGTGATCTCTGTGGTGAAGTGTGTAGTGTGTATGTGCTAATTAACTTGCACAGGTTATTTTATTAATATATATCTCCCTCCACCCACTGGGAAGATCTGACCACAACTTAATTCATCTCTCTTCATGCTATGTGCCTGGTGTGAAGAAGCAGCCTGTGACTACAACGACTGTTAGGAGAAGGTCGGAGGAGGCCTTTGGAGAAATGACAAGATGGCTTTCTAGTGACAGACTGGCAGGCACTCTTTGAGCCCCACGGTGAGGACATTGATGGGCTCACTGAGTGTATTTCACACTACATAACTTTCTGTACCGATATCATTATCCCAGCTCAGACATTCTATTGTTACCCAAATAACAAGCCGTGGGTGACAAAAGACATCAAAGCCCTCCTTAACGACAATAAGAGGGCATTCAGGGCTGGCAACAGAGAGAAGGTGAGAACGATCCAAAGTTTACTGAGAGTCAATATCTGAGAGGATAAGGACAGTTACATAAGAAAGCTGGAGTGGAATTACCTGTGCGGTGGAAGACATCATGCCTCGTTCCTGTACCCAGGACTACAGACCCGTGGCACTGACTTCGCATGTCATGAAGACCCTCAAGAGACTCATACTGGATCAACTTTGACCCATTGTTAGAGTACATATGGACATCTGCAGCTTAATGTGACAAAGACCAAGGAACTGATTGTGGATTTTAGGATATCCAAAAGACCAGCGGCCCCTGTTTCCATCCGGGGCATCAATGTGGAAATGGTGGAGGATTACAAATACCTTGGAGTTCATATTGACAATAAACTGGACTGGGTTAAGAACACTACTGCACTTTACAAAAGGGGCCAGAGTCGTCTCTATTTTTTAGGTGGCTAAGGTTTTTTAACCTCTGCCGAACACTGCTCAGGATGTTTTATGAGTCTGTTGTGACCAGAGCTATTCGCTTTGCTGTTGCATGCTGGGGCAGCAGGCTGAGGGTTGCAGACGCAAAAAGACTGAGCAATCTGATCCACAAGGCCAGTAACGTTGTGGGGATGGAGCTGGACTCTCTGACTATAGTGTCGGAGAGGCGAATGTTTGTCCAAAATAAAGACGATTCTGAACAATACCTCCCACCCGCTTCACACCCTGCTGATCAATCACAGGAGCACATTCAGTGAGAGACTGATACCACCTAAATGTACCACTGAACGACACAGGAAATCATTCCTACCTG
>JAOUQZ010000044.1:12566199-12581989 GCA_028564935.1 Neosilurus hyrtlii
TGATTGATCGCCTCCATAGCCACAGAAGGACTCTGCAAAAGCTGTACTAAACACAGAGGTACCATCATCATCCTTAAGGATGGATGTGTGTGTGTGAGAGAGAGAGAGAGAGAGAGAGAGAGAGCGAGAGAGAGAGAGAGAAATAGAGAGACTGATTGATTGATTGATTGATCGCCTCCATAGCCACACAAGGACTCTCCAAAAGCTGTACTAAGCACAGAGGTACCATCATCCCCATAGCGATGGATGTCTGTGAGTGTGTGAGTGTGTGTGTGTGTGTGTGTGTGTATGTGTGTGTGTGTGTGTATGTGTGAGAGAGAGAGAGAGAGAGACAGAGAGAGAGCGAGAGAGATTGACTGATTGATTGATCGCCTCCATAGCCACAGAAGGACTCTCCAAAAGCTGTACAGAAGTACTAAACACAGAGGCACCATCATCATGCTTAGGGTGGAGAGAGAGAGAGAGAGAGAAAGAGAGAGAGACAGCGAGAGAGAGAGAGACAGAGAGAAATATACACATACTCTCCGTGGTGGTTCGTAAAGAGTAGGCCATTGGGTTTCTGGCAGCATACTTCTGCCCTGCGATGGCCTGGCGAGCTGTCCTAGGTATACTCTGCCCTCGTCCCGAATCGGCTGAGATGGACGCCAGCCTCCCTGCGACCCTAATTAGGATTAGGCGTTCAGAAAATGATTGAATGAATGAATTTTCTTGGTGGGGGGTTTTTTGTGTTTCTTTCTTTCTTGAGTCTTACTGCATCCGGATTCCCGAGAGAACCCATCAGTTTTTCTCTAATTAGCTTTTTAAATCAGCACCTTTCATCTCTAAGTTAATTGAACTCTCAAGCATCTCCTCAGCATTTACACAGAGTTCTGTAATCCCAGCTTCCATCATTGTAGTGATGAGGTTGGTGTAGAAGTGTCCTCCAGCCTCGTCGATAGCCCTCAGACGACACAGGAACCTCTGAGATTGATGAGTCTTACTCAGTGAATTGAAACAGTAAATAAAGAGGAGTGACCCCCAGTCTAACGTCTTCAGCTAGCGGAGCCAAAAATAATAGAAACAAATAGTGACACTTTACATCTGGAATTAAACAAAAGCAAGCTAGCACACCTGTTCAGTCTTAGTTACTCCTCAGATCATGCTCTAATTCTGCTCTCTACTGATTTTTTTTCCTCCCTCCAGTTTGTTTAATTTATGGCTGTGTGTCCAAGAGGCCAAAGCTAAATTACAGCTTGTGATGAGTTCTCCAAGGCTGATTGATTGGGGTTATGAAAGCCAGGCAGTGGTTTTTAGTCAGAGATGTCCCTCACCTCATCATTACAGTAATGAGTGTATTGATGTGCAGTACAGAGCAGTACATCTTCTCACATATGCAGAAAGGATGTTTTTGTGCATTTATACTGTTTATCTGTGTGTGTTCAGTATGTCTATGTGATTGTGCTGTTTCAGTGTTGGAGATGTTTTACAGTGGATCTATTCATAGGACTGTATCTCATCAGTAATTGCTGCTGCTGTGTGTGTGTGTGTGTGTGTGTGTGTGTGTGTGTGTGTGTGTTTTGCTAGGTCTCTGGGAAGCTCTCACTTTACAAGGAATTATAAAGGGTATTTGGCAACCCTACAGATATTTCAAGGACACATCATAGCATTTGAAAAAGTCATGTCTGAACCACACACATGCTATAATTGCACACATACGCGTGAGGTAACTGTGCTCCATCCTTTAACATTCAGAGGTTAAGCTGAACCCCACCAGAACTAATTGGTAGGGTCGCGTGTTCTATGGCCTAAGTACTGTTTGGGGTCTCATTATCATTATCAGTCTCACACAGGTGCTCTATTTATGCTGTATGAATTATGGATACACAGGACTGGTGTATCTTTTGTGCTTAAATTTGCCTGTGTTTCCTCTGTTGCTTAAGATGCAGTAGGTAGGACATGCAAAAATCTAAATCTCATGTGTAGTAATTAGGAATTTACAATATGCATTTATGTCTTTTTTTTTTCTAAAGCATAGATTTCTAATTGCCACCACAGTCTGTCACTTGGCCACATTTGCAGGATTCAGCATATGAGAAAGAAAGAGATTAACAGTTCTCTGATTTCTTTAAACCAGGGATTTAATACTACACATTGAGCTCTTTCCAGAGGAAAATGCACTTTTTGTTCAGTTACTTCTAAACCAAAAATTGGATTTATTTGTGAACAAAGTCTGTCTGAGATTGTACCCTGAGTCTCTCTACCTGAAGAGAGCATTACTTGGATGTTGTTTATCCTTGAGGATGCTCTGTGCTTTCCTTCTGCAGCGATGTGTGAATATAGTGTGCATAGAAAGAAGGCTGGTGCCGATAATCCTTTCGGCTGTCTTGATGACCCGCTGAAGTGACTTCCTCTCTTCTGTGGTGATATTTCCGTACCACACAGTGGTTCCACGGGTGAGAATGCTTTCCATGAGTCCTCTGTGGGCTAGCGTTAGAGGGTTACGACCAAGCCCAGCCTTCTTCAGCTTCCTGATGCTGAAGTACATGCGTTTCTGGGCTTTACTTTACAGTCTCCACAGTGTTCTTGGCCCAGCTCAGGTTCCCCGAAAGGTGGAGACTGAGGAACTTGAAACTTTCAGTACCCTCTATTACTGTCCCTTTGATGCTAAAGAGCTGCAGAGGGGGCCCTCCTCCTGAAGTTTAAGATGAGCTGTTTGGTTTTTTTTCTATGTTGAGGAGCAGATTATTGTCTTCTCCACAGAGAGTGATTCTGTGGACCAGTTCCCTGTATGCAGATTCTGTTCCTCTGTTGAGACCCAGGATGGTTGTGTCATCTGCATACTTATTATTTATTTCATTGTTAGTGGTGGAGACACAGTCATGAGTGTAAAGTGAGAAGAGTTTGGGGCTGAGACAGCAGCCCTGTGGTGTTCCACTGCTGATTTTGTTCCCTGTGATCTGTCAAAGAGGAAGTCCAGGATCCAGTGGGTGTTGGTACCCCCAGGTCTGTCAGCTTCCCAACCATCTTTTACCATATTCTTTCTTTTCCTGGTGTTTCTCCAGTTTTATTTGTCTAGTTTATCACTATAAATAAAACATGACTAATGAAATATGTATTTATCATTAACTTGTTTGGATTATAGAGTTTTATCAAATGCCTTGGAGCATCCTTAAAGATAATAATTATTCCTGTATTAAATAGTTATGTAGTGTGCAATATGATGTAAATACTGTCTTGTTCTAGTAAGGTGAAAAAGGTATACTGTATTTCAGTTGATCATATAAAAAGAGTATTCATTCCATTAGTGTTTGTTAGAAAAAAAGATTCTGTCCGGGGTTTTATTAAATATCTTAATTTGGTGCATTTTGTACTCTTTCAGATATTTAGTATACACTACTCAGAAACACAAGGAAAGCAAACTAAAAAATGGTAATGTTCATGATTTATTTTAAAATTTTGAAGTTGTAGCAATAATGATGCTTTGACTATAACAAACTATAAGTGGCAGTAATTTTGATTTAGCCTATCACTGCACAAACACAGGGTGCACCCTGAACAGCTTGCCAGACCATCACAGGACTAATACACACATACACACACACACACACAAAATCACAACCATTCACACTCAGACCTTTTTGTCTTTGAAATGTGGGAGGAAACCGAAGTATCCAGAGGAAACCCATGCAAGCATGTGCAGAATATACTAATTATATACTAAACATAAACTAATATATAATCTTTATAATTGTTAATTTATAAACCACCATATCTCTGTCCAGGCGGTTATTAAGGATGAATTAATTGCCACTTTAATGCCTCATTTACATTCACATTAATGAATGTGATTATCCTTTTCTCTTTAAGCTTCATATCTGACCTGTTTTTCACACATACAAGCTTTTTCAGTGGGAAAAGTAAAAATTTCCAGCTATTGGGACCTTTTTTATTGAGTTTCAGTGGATCCCAGTCCCACATACATCTAGTCCCAACAAATTACTCTTGTATATACATACATACATACATACATACATACATACATACATACATACATACATACGTACATACGTACATACATACATACATACATACATACAGACATTTATACACTATTTATGTCTGTAACTATATTTAAAAGTAATCTAATTTGCTTGTATAAAACAGTCATTTATCAGGTAGAACACTCAGAATAAATGGGGTGTGTTTGTGTGTAGTTTGGTAGTAAAACGCATATGATGCATGTGTTAAACAGAAAGAGACACAGATCTTATTTGTGTACTTCCTTGTTAATATAGAGCTAGAGAGAATTAATCAAGTCCCACAGCTGGTGAAAGAAAAGGGACTTTGGGCCGGAGGGGTGGAGAGGGGGATCAGACAGCCAGTAGCAATTATAGCTGATCAAGTAGAGAGCATCCTCTGAGGGGAGGGGAGCACTGGAAGAGACGGCAGAGAAAGATGGTAGCAGAGAGGGAGGGAAAGTGCGGATTGGCAAAGAGAGGGGAGGAAAAATCAGTGTGAAGACCTGCTGGTTAAAGGAAGCGTAGTGTCAGATGAGTTTAAAGCTCTCTGGTTGACTTTAACTCTCTTCTGAAGAGTCTGACAGAGGGAGGAGTGTGAACGGTAGAGGGGAGGGCAGCAAGACTGAGAGTGTGGAGGCACTTCGGGGTTCTCACACAGTCAAGGAGGCAGAGAGGGGAAGCCGGCTCACAGTGGTTCTTACTGTAATAGCAGCAGCATCAGGGGATCCAGCAGCTACAAATTTGGCTCAGATCTCCCAAACGGGCCCAAGTTTGGTCACAGATCAGAGGTGAAGAGGTCAGGGTTATTGGCGTGCTGGCTTGCAGGGGCGACAGGCAGGGACAGGGTGAACGGCGGGATGCCCGCTTTTCAGGTGGAAGCGATCAGCTGATGAGCGAGATGTCGCTCAGTGGCCGAGACAGCATCGGCCAGGAGGGGGCGCAAAGCAGCAGGAATGGTCGTGTTAAAAGAGCAGTGCGCATATCCAGCATCGTTGCTCAGGAGGTAAGAGAAAAATAATTGATATAACTGACATATTTATTGCATGTGCAGTAGTTTTCGAAGAATATGGTTGTGCTTTTGTGATGCAGCACATTAACCATTGTACACTTGATAGGGACTTTCAGATGCAACAGGAACTGACAGGTGCTCATTTGAGAAGCAAGGGAATCCAGTGCTTTTAGGTAGATAAAACACATATATATTTATTTCACTTTAGCTCCTTTTTCACCTTATTGCCTTATTTTATTGCTTGGTTATTTCACTCCAGTGCATTTCACAAAATGAGAAGGCTTTCGAGAGCAAAGTGCTCTTGGAAACAGTGGTGTGATTTTCCTTCTTTGGAAAGTTTGGCCTTTGTTATTTCAGCAGTTCGGCTCTAAAACACATTACTTGTCCATTTTCTTTGGTTCAATCACATTACACTGTGTGATGGGCCTCAAAATTGTGAGCATTACTCACAACCTGCCCCTCACCCAAAAATAGAGGCCTAAAGGGACAGCAGGACATAACGGGAAAGAGATATTATTACAGCAGCTATTGTGTATATCTTGTGTGTCAGAATTTGAAAGCAATTATTTTCTAGAGCTGATTTCAGATATAATTTATGAATAGCAATATACAGTATGCTGGATTATCTTCAGCGTATCTGTATTTGTGAATCCAGTCTCTGCCTGGTCACACACAGCATCTCACTTATATTTACTAGTGGTTGAGAATTATCTATACAGATGAACTTTTGTGTGTTGCAGTGGCAATGAATGCCACTGTAATTAAATAAGGGGTGCCGGGGTTTACTGAAGTTAGGGTTGGGGTGAGTGTAGCATTTTATTAAACGCATTAATAATTATGTCGGTGGATGAGCCTCACAAGGAGAGTAATTCTTGCATAGTGTCTGTGTGCAGTGGGAGCTGCTTTATTTGTTGCTTTGACATTTATCAGGCAATTAAGCAGATTATTGATGCATAATGCAGTTAATTTGTGTGCGGTCTAGGAAAGGTGACTTTAAGAAGAATATATTACTCACGATAAATCTCCTGGCTGCACTTCCGCCAGCCGTGTCATGCAGAGACACTTATTTTAAAGAGATGTATGATTTAAATCAGTGTAAAGAAACTAACACACTGGCTCTGATGTTTATTTCTGGAGAATGAAAAGCTGTTTGAAGTGAAATTTAGAATCTGATTATCAATTCAAATTTTGAATCAAATTGAGATGAGATGTATCATTCTGGATCGCATTTATCAGAGAAGGTATTTGTAATATGGCACAAATCATTCATTCATTATCCTACTGCTCATCCTGTTAAGGCCATGGGAAAGCTGGAGCTATTGCAGGGTGTACACAGGCACAAACTACCAATCACTCCCACACCTATGGGAAATTTAAAGTAGCCACTTGACCTAATGTGCATGTCTTCAATTCCTAACTTCCTAGCATTTCTTTTTAATTAAGTTTTTAATTAAATCATATTTCTATAGTTCTTTGCACAATTTACATTATTGCAAAGAAGTTTTAAATAGTAAAAAAAAAAAAAAATTCCGCATGTGACACCGGTGGCAAGGAAAAGAATCCTCAGACAAAACGAGGTAGAAGCCTTGAGAGGAAACAGACTCAAAAGGGAAACCCATCCTCATTTGGGTGAAACCATATAAAAGTAAACCATTTAGCAGTATAGATTAACATGAACTCTAGTTGATTATCTTATATATTTATAATTCTAATTGTAGTCCTAAATATTTTCAGTAAAAGAATTCATATCACCAGCAGTGATAAGTCATTTCCACAGTTTTTGAGTTTATATTTAGGTCCATATGGAACATAATTAGCAGGAGCGAGGAGCCTCTATGATGAGAACTCAAACCAGCAGTCAGTATCAGGACAAACCACAGGATTCAGAGAGCAGAAGGATCAGGATCACTTGTATATGAGAAGTAGCATGTGTACCTCAAGAAAAACATAGAGAGAGAGAGAGTGAGGTTGTTAGGTATGCTCATAACAATGTAATGGTTAAAGAGGAAAATGTATCAGTCCAAGCAGGAACTCCTATGACTATCACAGCATAACTAAGAAGAGAGAACTATAAGGAAGACAGACATGAGGGCACCTGTGACATAAGACAATCAGCCACTCCACCGTCAAACTATTCACACCACTTTCTATTTACAGTCAAAGCAGCAAACGTTATTTCTTTGTCTACCATCCTGTCTGTTATTAATTAATTATTTCTCAAGACTGTTAAGCTGAGATAATGTTAAGATAATATTACATAATGGTAGAGTTGCTGAACTTGTCTCTGGTTTCAATAACACACACCCTATTTAAGAGCCTCAGAACATGTGTTCACTGCAAAGGAAATATCAGGGGCACAGATGGCAGATGGGACAAGGATATGTTTCTCCCTTCAGTTTTATAGGGACCCTGATCTGGTCCCCCAACCTGTGAGGGGGGAAAATGATGAGCAGCATTACATTCCTAGTTACCATCGGACATCTAAATGTTTGATCTCATCTCATTTATCCTGCTGCAATGACCAACATGGTGACCACTTAACTACGCTACTTTCTGGCAATTGATTGCTGTATTGTTGTCCATATAAACACCAAACTTACACGTTTCCTGCAGTCACTCATTCACACTGTTTACTAACTAGTCATTGTAGAGTTTTACCTCAGTATTTATTTCACTATTGCAATTCCCTAATTATTTAATGATGGGCTTGTACACCAATTTTAGTTTCATTATATTTCAAACATCTTTTAATAAAATGTGTTAATCCAGGTTACTTACGTGCACAAGTTACTGCTGTGTTGCGCTGTTTACGGGGCAATAAAAACGTCTGGAAACCGAGATGCCTCACCTCCTGTCTGGCACAGATGTAATCACAAATTATATCTTTATGATGACTATTGTGTAACGTATAATAGTAAAGATTACAGTTTCGCATTTGTCTGATGTGATAAGTGCAAAATAAGAGCAGCAAGTGTGTGTGTGGAGTGCTTTTTGTAGATTCACAACATATAAAACTATAACAGTATGATGTGGCATTCTTTAATATATTTTTTAAATACTTAATTTTATTGGGGCAGTGGTGTCCCGATGGTCTGTCTGGGGTGAGAGGCATGTAAAAGAACCATTGCTGATTTTCATCAAGAGTAGGCTGCATAGCCGTCAGTGTGTTTCTGCGAAGGCCTGGCGAGCTGTCCAGGGTGTACTCTACCCTCGCCCAGAGTCGGCTGAGATGGGCACCAGCCTCCCCGAGAGGAGGATTAAGCGGTTCAGAAAATGAATGGACTTCACGTGATCATTCTATTGTGTGGTGTTGGAAAATAAAATATTTCTTGGCATGTTTTTATTGAATTCGTATTGAATTGAAAACAGTATCCTTCACCTTGCACTTGGCCACAACACACCACCCTGTAGCTGATTAATTGTTTAAAAAATTTTGTACATGTAATGCTACAGATTTTTTTTTTTTTATTATTATTGTCATTTGAAATGATTTTCAATTGCTATTTATTTAGGCTTTCTGACCTTTTCTAGGGTAACACTGTAAAATAAAGTTCTTGGTTTGATTTCTTGGTACAGCTGAGCATCTCTACTGGAAAACTGCCTACAGTTAATGAACTGTTGCACTCTGTCTCCATTCTTAAAATGTTTGTCATTCTTGAAGTGACCTATTCAGCTACTTCATTTCATCTGTATGTCTGTATAATATCTCTCATTGTCTCTCAGCCTTTTCAGACTCCCATGTTCGTGTACGTTCAGTTCTTATTAAAAGCCCTCATCCAGACGCAGATAAACAATGACCATAATGGGAAATATTCAGAGCCTGGGTGAATTATCATATCTGAGACAAATTGCTGTTTTTATGGCTGCTCCTTGTTCCTTGAAAAAAGTTATGTCGACAATTTCAAGCGAGGTGGTTGGTCTTGCTACACAAGTAATTGAAGGGAGAACAGAATGAATAAGAGAGAGATAGTGTGTGTGTGTGTGTGTGAGAGAGAGAGAGAGAGAGAGAGACAGAGAGAGAGAGATCACAAAAGAGCAAGCAGCCGTCATCCATCACTTTTATAAACAGTGCCCTTATGCCCTTGAATACAGCAACCAGTGACTGTGGACAAATAAATCAAGACAGTGTCCCCTATCCCCTCCTACAATTTAAATAGAGTCCCCTCCCACCCCAAAAGCTGACTTTTGTGCACTGTGCTGCTGTTGCATAGCGTTGTCCAGATTGAGAACCTCTGTGAACGAGGACCATCCATCAAAGGGTGGGTCATGAAATTTTAGCATGTTTTAGTCACATTATCATAATATTTCGGATAGAATTTCTTGCTTTGCTGCACAATGAAAATGTAACTAGAAATAAGACATTTATCAACAGAATTGTAGAAAACAGATTAAAAATATGTGACAAGTATCAGTGAATTGGCACTGAGCTGGTTCCAGTGTAATGATTTCGATAGTTCCTATATTTACTATAGCCCAAAAGCAGACTGTGTACCTCTGTACACCAATCTGTTTTTCTGCGCTCTGAAAAAAAAAGAAAAAGAAACTTTTACTACAGACGAGTTAAAAACATCTATCATTCATTCATTTTCTGAAGCGTTTAATCCTAATTAGGGTCGCGGGGAGGCTGGCGCCCATCTCAGCCTACTCTGGGCGAGGGTAGAGTACACCCTTGACAGCTCGCCAGGCCATCGCAAGGCAGAAACATGCTGACAGCTATGCAGGTACTCTTTACGAAAATCAGCAATGATTCTTTTACATGCCTCTCACCATACACAGTGAGAGAAATGGCCGGCATTTGATATGTCACTTAGCTGCACTGGGGGGACAGCGTTGAGAATCCGTTGATAGTGGGGCTTGAACCCCCGACCTTGGGATCAGTAATCCAGCACCTTACCACCGGGACACCACTGCCCCAACATCTATCATTACATCTATCATTAGTAGAGGTGACAAAATATACTTTTGACTTACAATATTAATGGTCTTCAGGTAAGGATGAAAATGAAGAGGGGCTTACTAGCGTGAATATCCCAAAATATCACACTTGCAGTCATGTGGTCATATTAAATATAACACGGCTGTGATTACCTACACCTGAAGCTCTTGCTCATGTAATATTGCCTAATTGTATGTAATGAAGTGTATTAGGGCATCCAATTATCAAACGGAAATAAATTTTCATGAAGCATAGGCTGAGTAACATTGATTCAGGTCAGTCCTCAAAGTGTCAATGCTCATGCAGAGTGACATCACTGGAAACAGATGGATAAACACTACAGTGTTTCCCCATGTGTTCCCCATAGTACAAATACACAAAGAATAGTATAACAATACGTAGACTTGAACACGAGATGATATTTTCATCCAAAGCCCCATTCTCTGTTTCTTATTTTGGGCTCTGCAGCTTGGCACTAATTTGCCTCATCTTTTTTTTTTCAATTTAAATGTTTTTTACTTATGGGTAAGAGGATGATAAGTGTATTGCTATAACAGGAACACCTGATGGGGGAGCTTCAAATTCATGATAATTATTGAAATATTTGTCTTTATAGAGCATATTAAGTAAAATATCCCTTTTCAGATAAAAAATTAAATAGAGCCTTTTTTATTATAGAACAAATTCCAGATTAACTTCTTCTTCAAATATTGATTTTAATCATTGAAAATGATTCCCATTATCCCAAGTGGATAATGCTTGAGTTGAAACGGCTGACAAACACTGTTGATTTGCTACCCCCACTGATTCTTACATTCTAGAATTTCAACAAAATACCTCTCAAAAAATAAGAAGCAATCTACACAATATGACACTTGTGTTCTTAAAGGTAAAAAAGAATTTTTCAAAAAGTTTAAATTTTAAACATGTTTCAAAATATGCCATCATGAAGTTCATTCGAAACTTGTGATAGAGCAAGGTAGTGTGAGTTTCACACTCAAAAAAAAAAATAATAATAAAATACAGCGCTTATGGTCTGCAAGCTGAGTGTGCGGAGCTTACCTGAACTGCCTCTGTCCTGCTTAAAATATGTAGAAATAAACTACAGAACTATTGATTAGTCTGCTTGCTATGTCCCCATGTAGTATTTACACAATTTCCTTTGGGATCAATAAAGTATTCTGATTCTGATTCTGATTCTGATATTAATACTATTCTTTGCTTCAGTCTTTGTGGATGTCGCTGAATTGAAAGTCCTGGTGAATGATTGTTAACCATACACAATTTATCACAAGGTTATCACAATATCAAATTTCTGTTTGCTTAGTTTAAAGACTTGAAGAAGTGGCTTAAGAACAGAGGGGTGCTGGTAAATGTGCACCAGGAAGCCAAAATTAGGAAAACTCATAACATATAGTATTGTATACTGTAAGTGAGCAGAAAGTAATGTAGTGTTTCTGGGTATTTGTTCCACCCTCCAGATTTGTTTAGCACTCATTATAATAATCTTAATTTCTCAGAGTGGGAAACGAAGCAATAAAGTGTGGCACTGTTCATAAGATGAAATAAAATTGTCTTTGTTATTAATGTGAAGATGACAGTAAGAAATCTAAAGTGAGTCCAGGATTTCTAATCTACATCTGCCAGAATGTAATAAACTGATGATAGTAAGAAGGGGTGTCTGTGGAGACAATCTATATGGCCTTGGATTTTTTTATTTGTTCAGCCTCGGGGAATTTTTAGCCATTCAGGTTGCTAAATTAGTCAGGCAGTGGTGGCTGGCGCTAAAAAGTTTTTTTTGAGCAATGCAATTCAGATACAAATGCCAAAAGTTATGTTTCATGTTTTAAATGAAACGACGTGAAGTGGTATCTTTATGACCTTGGACTGACAGTCGCTCATACATATGCTCACATGTTAACAAATGATAACACGAGAGCAGATCAGAGCATTCTGTGTTTGTTAGAACTGCTAATATTCATATATGGAATCTGAAATGGGGAGACACAATGGCATAGTGGTTAGTACAACCACCTCACACAGTGTTTCTGTGTGTAGTTTGCATGTTCTCTACGGGTAACCTGGTTTCTTCCCACAGTCCAAAGACATGCGGATTAGGCTAATTGGCTCTTCCAAATTTCCCCCAGGTGTGAATATGAGTGTCAGTGCTTATGTGTGCTGGCCCTGTGATGGATTGGTGAGCTGTTCAGAGTGTACCCCTCCTTTGCCCAGAGTTGGTCCCCGCAGCTGTAGTAGGATTAAGCAGTTCGGCAAAGTAATGAATTAATGAATGAATTTCACCTGGGACAAAAATAAGCCACATCAGTGCCGTATTGAGTTAAAACATTGTTTAGGGTGCACTCCCACCTTTGTCAAGAGTCAGCCGAGATGGCTTTGAAAATGAATAAATGGATAAATGGTTCTGAAATGAATTCATTACATATATAAAATGTGTGTGCGTTTTATAAGCACATATACTATATATTTTTGTGGTTTTGTGTGTGTGTGTGTGTGTGAGAGAGAGAGAGAGAGATTGTGTGTGCAATTTTTAAGCTTTTTTATATTGCTTAATATTTCAGATGTAGTATTTATGATGAATTAAGAGAATGAGAAATAACATTGGTTTAGCAACATAAACTCTGTTTCTCAAATGATCATATAGCTGAAGGTAATAATGCTACCTGTAAGTTTCTTTGCCCCTGGGTCACACAACTTCGATAGTTAATGAATACAAAATACTGTTCATTTTTATCATCCGATTATAAAATATTTCAATTCAGGTGTTCATGCCTTCACTACAGTTCTAGAGAGTTGTAGAATTTATTACAAGGCAAATTAAAGCTCTGTTTGCAGCATGTCGTTGACCAAAACTTTACTAATACACTTTATGCTGATTTTCTTTTATCTGTACTTGAAATATAATCATTAAGAGCCATAAATAGTGGCAGAGGAAAGCAGGCTGTTTAGAAAGATGAACATATACTTTCTGCATTTAACAGTTTGCACTACAAAATATGCTGCCATGAATAAATCTGGTTAGGCTTTAGCACAAAATTGATCTTTTTTGGTCTCTCTTTCTCCTGTTTTGCTCAGGAGAGCATGCAGGAAAATAAGACTTGAGACTGTTTTTCCTTTTGTCACCCATCTGTGACTACAAAGCCAGGATTTCTGCCTCATTTTATTTTGGCTTCAGGCAATACTGTGCTTTCAGTGGCGGCTTGTCCATAGGGGCAGGTTGTGCCCCATCATTTTAGCCATTAAACAAATGCTAAGCTTTTTTTCCCACAGCCCAAACATTTTATATTCCAGCAAACTATAAATTACCTCTTTTGTGTCATCAGCAAAAATTGTATTTGACAAATATGAACTAATATTCAATCGAGTCACTTATGTTGAGGCATGATGTTTACTGCACCGTTTGTGACCAGATTTGGCAAAATGAGTCAGAATGGCCAAAAATTTTAAAATGAGTTAGTGACAGAATTAAATGGAGGAAACTGTAATCTTTACAATAATATCAAGTTTGTTGAAATATCTTGAGAACTGACAAAGTTATGAACAGTTGACATTTGTTTAATTGTCAATCATTCTGAAGACAAACTGAGAAAAATATATTTAAAGTGTTGAGACTGTTCTGATAAAGTATCCTTTAAATGTCCAATGGGTTATCTTCCTATTACTGACATAAAACTTGGCAGGTTATCTGATTACATCATTTCCCATAATGTCAAGAGAAAAGGAAGTAAAGGAGATGTCAGAATTCAAATTTAAATTCAATTTATTAAACTTCACTTATCTGTACCAGCTCACAGGGATGGAAAGTACAACATGAAGTAATGGTACTTCATCATACAGGCATCACTTTCTTCACCAAACAAACTTTCGTCATCACTGTCATCATTTTCCGAATCTGAGGAAGGCACTGGGTCATCGGAACCAAAGTAATCATTTACAAAATCAGTCCACTCCTGTTGACCAGCCGCTGAACACCAGTTGCACAGATCCAAGATCGGATCCAACAACTTGATGGTGTTTTGCCATTACTGTTTATGACACACATTGCGGCAGGCACTTATGGCTGCGCCAATCAGTGTGCTCATTTGTATATATATTTATATATAGAAAGTGGAGATTCCCGCACATCACGAATTACCTGGATGATGGGTACCTTACCGGGAATATCGCCCGTGAAAGCGCGATTAGAACTTCAGCTATTTTATGTATATTTCCTTGTCTTTTCTGCCAGTTTATAGTTAGCACCCACTACTAAAT
This sequence comes from Neosilurus hyrtlii, assembly GCA_028564935.1. NCBI lineage: Eukaryota > Metazoa > Chordata > Actinopteri > Siluriformes > Plotosidae > Neosilurus > Neosilurus hyrtlii. Next base: position 12,580,415 of record JAOUQZ010000044.1, read on the forward strand.
GGTCAGTTATTCTTTATATAGGTTTCTCGGCTATAAGACTTTAGGAAATGATAGATTAATAGTCTATCTATCAAGAAAAAGAAAAAAAGTAAAGAAAAAAATAATATTTCAATGCATTACAATGTATTTTTGCCTGTATCTCTGAAGTGGCACTTGCGACTTCTGACTCATTTTCCAGATTCACATTTAGCTACATTGAGTTTTCATTGCACCTAGTGGTACACAATGGGAACTACAACTGCTAATAGAGGCCCACTGGGGCAGGACTGATGCGGCCAAATTCTTGATCTATGAAAATTATTAGTGGAGGAGATGGAGAAGACAGCACAGTAAATATTAGGGTTGTTTAGTTTTTACACTAGCTTAGGATAGTTTAAAAATACTCTGATTCCTCTTAAAGTTAGTTTTATAGCAAATATTCAGATTAAATCTATACATTCAAGAAAATAGGAAAGTTTCAGTAAAAATGGTAATATGCAAAACTGCTATTAGATAAATTTCAAGAATTGCTAAAAGATAAAGGAAATACATCGCAAGGAATTAAACACAGTCCCATGAAACCTCCAGTATCTAAATTTTGGGCGCCAGTCATCACCCACCAAATGCAGCTTCCATGAAAGTTTGCCTTTGTAGCACACCTGCTGTAGAAATATGCATCTTAATTCACTCAAATCCAGCTACTAGACTGTATGTTGCTGAACCACAACTGGCTTTTACAGGGTTACCTAAACAGCTGACAAGAGGTCAAGTGTGATAGTGTTTTGGCGTCATTGTTAATGTCATCCTACCTTATCAGACTTTATGGACTGAAACCTTGCTTTGTGGTACCGAACTATATGTCACTACTGGCTATAGGTCAAGGGACAAAACAAATTAAATGATAGTTCCACTAACACCTTCTCTCCTAACAATTTTTCCTAAACTGCTTCTTTATCTGCCTTATGTCTACAGGAGCCTTGCTATGCTTCATTACAGAGCATTAATTATGAATATATGTATATGGCTTTTACTGGCTCCAGTTTCAGAAAATACTTAACAGTGTATAAATGTACTGTACTATGTGTGTTAGGCACATGTAATGATATAACACAAAGTAATCCTTTCAAAAACAACTAATTGAAGGGTCTCTAAATATTTTTTTTAATTAAATAAAATACTCTAAGGAGCACACAGAACACACAGTGTCTTTGGTCCAGACTTAGAGGAAATCAAACACATAAGCAACTGCACATTTTCTTAGTGATTTCTTAATCCAAATATACTCTGCCTCCCCCTAGCCAATGTTTGAAAGCATTGCAAAGGACATGATATGATAATCTTCCTACATCTTCATAAGAAATATGATAACTAAACATATGGATTTTTAAAATGGGCCAGGTGTTTTAGTTCGAGCAGAGTGAAATGTAGTGAAACTAGCGGTAGACCTTTTAGTATTTTTATATAGTAGCTATTTTATATGTATATTTCCACTCATGCTGATAGATTATCATTTATAACTCATCAAATTCAAATTCAAATTTATTTGTCACATACAAATTATACACAGTACAATATGCAGTGAAATGCTTAGTACGA
>JAOUQZ010000044.1:12605952-12620986 GCA_028564935.1 Neosilurus hyrtlii
AAGTTATGACCATTACGCTCCCCCAGTCCTGCTTTTATCCCCATCATACCCCTCAGTGCTGCTTTATAATACTTTGCTTACTGTGTTTTTACATTTTTTTCTCTTAACTTCCTCTTTTTCTGTCTCTCCTCCGCGGCGCTGCTGTAAATGGCGCTGGCGCGCATGCATTCACAGAAAATGAGGGGAGGGTGCGGACACAATATAGATTTAGCTAGGTCGGGGTAGGGCTTACTTTAGACCTTATTAGGTCCTATTATTGGGGAAATACGGTATTTTACACATTACATTCTGATCGACTCAGGAACTGCATTTCCCAGCATGCATTACGCACATCTGGGATGCATTATTGAGTGCAGTCAGAAAGAGGATAAGTAGCCTCCCTCTGCATCTGCCAATCTGCTCGATGTTGTGTCACGCCATCACAGGCTCTCATGTTTGACTCCCGGTTCTGGTTCTGCTCTCTACTCTTCAGTATAGTTATGTTTGTTCTTGTGTTTCATTAGCCAGCTACAGTATGTTTTTGTTTCCTGTTCTCTTTTTGTTCTCGTTTGGGTGTTAAATTGCTTATATAACTAATAAGTTGCTAATAAACTAAAATCATTTGCATCCAGGTCTATACATTTGACTGTGTCAATTTTAATAAATTTAAAGTATTTTCTTCAACCTGAATAAATTTAAGTGTAGTAAAGAAATAGTGATGGTAAGTGGTGGCCCAGTGGTAGGGTGCTAGCTTACTGATCTGAAGGTCAGGGGTCCAAGCCCCACTATTATCGAGTTGTCACTGCTGTCCCCCAGTGCAGGTAACTGGGTATTCAAAGGCCAGCCATGTCTCTCACTGTCTTTAGTGAGAGCCATGTAAAAGAGCCATTGCTGTTGTTCATAAAGAGTAGGCCATTGGGTTGCCGTCAGCGTGTTTCTGTCCTGCGATGGCCTGGCGAACTGTCCAGGGTGTGCTCTGCCCTCGCCCAGAGTCGGCTGAGATAGGTGCCAGCCTCTCTGCGACCCTAATTAGGATTAAGGGGTTCAGAAAATGATTGAATGTATTAAAGGAATAATGAAAAAAATTAAAGCCCAAAAAGAAGAAACGAGTAAAGAGAGTTTCTATTTCTATTTCTTTACTTTTCCCATTACATTAAAACAATGTCAAACAGTAATTAATTTCTGCAACATTACATCACACAGGAAATGTCATCTACAAGTGCTTTGCACAGGAAGATCACAATAAATTATAACAACAGATATCAGGATCTCAGTCAGTATTCTGGGTGGCGCATGTGTATTTTATATTTATAGTTTATAGAATGTGTATTTTACAGTTGATCTATATCTTCCTTAAACCAAAATCAAAACTGTTGTGTTAAACAAATGAAGTCCAGCTGGCTCAATAATTAAGTGCTGATTTTGGCGTGTACCAATACCAGGTGAGGTACCTGTAAGACAAACCCGTATACCAAATTTCATCAAAATCCGAGCAAGCATTCTCAAGTTATTGTCGGGAAAACAATCTGTTGTGTTAAACAAATCAACACCTTGAGGCGTCTAAGGTTGTTTAACATCTGCCGAACACTGCTTAGGATGTTTTATGAGTCTGTTGTGGCTAGCACTATCCTCTATGCTGTTGCATGCTGGGGCAGCAGGCTGAGGGTTGCAGATGCCAACAGACTGAACAAACTGATCCCCAAGGCCAGTAACGTTGTGGGGATGGAACTGGACTCTCTGACGGTAGTGTCGGAAAGGCAAATGTTGTCCAAAATAAAGACAATATTGGACAATACCCCCCTCCCGCTTCACAACCTGCTGATCAGTCACAGGAGCACGTTCAGAGAGAGAGACTGATACCACCTAAATGTACCACTGAACGACACGGGAAGTCATTCCTACCTGTGGTCATTAAACTGTGCAACTCAGTATAATAACAATATAACAACATCCACTGTTAGACATTTACATTTTGCACTACATTTACTGTTTTTTTTATAATTTTTTTTTTTTTGTAATTTTTCTAATTGAGACTTTTATCTTTATCTTTTTCTTTACTTGGTATGGAGCAACTGTGTGCACACAATTTCCTCCGGGATCAATAAAGTATTCTGATTCTGATTCTGATTCTGGAGTCCAGCTGGCTCAGTAATTAAGCACGGATTTTGGCGTGCACCAATCCCAGGCGAGGTACCTGTAAGACAAACCCACATACCAAATTTCTTCAAAATCCCAGCAAGCATTCCTAAGCTATCGTCCAGAAAACCAAACTGTTACAGACGCTGGCCGGACGAACAGATGGACACCACCATTTCAATAGCTCCCGTCACTATGTTTGGCGGGAGCTAATAATGCTGTTGGAACTTCCACTCTTCTCGGAAAGCATTAACTAGATTTTAAAATATTACTGTGTTGATTCAGTTTTTCAGCCACAGCATTAGTGAGGTCTGATAGTAATTCCAGGCGAAGAGCCCTGGCCTCTCTGGTCTCTCTGTTCCAGTTTATCCCACAGGTTGGGGTTAATGCCATGGCTCTTTGCAGGCAACTCAGGTTCTTCCACTCCAGTCTTCACAAACCATGCCTTCAGTTTGTGCACAGGGGCATTCTTACGCTGGAATATGTTTTTGCCAATCCGTTTAGTTCCAGTGACTGAAACTGTAATGCTACAGCATACGAGGCAATTTAGATAGTTGTGCGCGTCCTAATTTGTGGAAACAGTTTCCACATACCTTTAGTTATATAGAGTAAGTTAAGAATTGCAAAGCAGATGTCAATTAGGGTCCGTCTATATTTTGTGTTTCTGCTGTGCTTCTCTCTTTAATATGCATTAATCAGGAAATAAGTTCTTTTAATGTAATGTGTAAGTGCCTGTGCATTAATTTTTTCAGTTTTAAGTTTTTCTCCCTCTTGTTGACCTTTTAAAATTGAGAAAAAAAACCCTAATTGATTTTGTTTTTGTAAAAGTAGTTTTTGTATAAAACTGTAATGTCAGCTTCTCACTTTAAATGACATTTACCATTTTCTCAGACTCCTGTTGATGCTCTTTATACCTGGCAGTGAAAATGCCCCAAGAGATCTTTTCCTTGGCTGAGGATGACTTTAAATGTCATTCCAGGAACATTTTGACTAAAATTAATGGCTGTGTGTTAAAGTGGACCTCAGATAATGCTGACCTGATTGTTGCTTGGAGATTTCCACATGGCCAGGCCTCAGTAAAGAGGGAATCCATGTGTTCTTAGGGCACGTGTGTTTATTAGACCGCAGCCTTCTGCCGCAGAGCTGGCTGTCTCAGTCCCCATGGAAATTGTGGTGATACATAAATGCATGCAAATACATACAGTAAGTTTTTAGTACTATTAATAGTAATAGTGAAACCTTATGCAATATACACATGAATCCCCTGGTCTCTCTTAAGTTCATTCAGACATATGTGTGGTGGCATGCGGAAATAATACATTTGAAAAAAGATTCCATTTTAAAGAATTAATGAACAGTAGGAAATATATTCTCACTAACTAGTCTCCATCTCATCACATGAGATTAAAGTCTACAAATGGTGTGTGCCATGGGAAAGTTGCACATCCGCCATTACAAAGAGGGCACTTTATAATCTGAATCAGTCCTAGCGTTTGTTTGCCCATCCCTGCTACAACAATAAAGAATAAGTAACTTTAACCACCAGGCAATGCCTTGAGACAAGATTTTTTCTATAAGTTCTGGCTTTACAACTTAGAAAAATAGCTTCAAGGAAGTCAAATGTTCACTGGACTATCATTGGATCACCCCTTTAAAGCCAGAAAGATTTGGGAGAAAAGGCACGAGCACAAATAGATGTAGAGTGAGGTGTTTTCTTCATGGTAGAGCCTTAAAAAAAACTGCTTGTATGCGACTCTGTGTTGTCCAACCATTTACTCTCGCTTGAGTTACGGTGAAGAGAGAGGAGAGATTTTCATGTTCTTTGTCTTGTCGAAGCAAAGCTAGTGCCTTTATGATGGTGTCACACAAAAGTGAGCTAACCCATTTTCCATAGTGTTGAGTAGTAAAGCAAAATGTTTGTCCATGATCCTGCTCGCTTATTCGAAATAAGCTAATGTGCATTTGCGTACTTTTGCGCATGCTCAGATTATTAGCTAATGAAGAATAGCCAGTCCCTAGTGTGCATGTCCAGCTGGTGACACATTCCCTTATAATATCTGTTTACTAGGTCATTTAGGCACTTTTTATTTTTTTCAGTTGTGTCTACTATCACCTATACAAATTTTGTTTTGATTTGATAATGGTTTGATAGTATCTCTATATAATATAGGATATATAGGATCTCTTATAAGAGAAAGAAAGCCTTTATTTTTCACATACTGTATGTATACTCTACATTATAGTGCTTTTTTTCACGTATTCCAAGCTGGAGTAAGGGCAATGCTATTTTCTCCATATCCATTTGTACATGAGGGTCTGCTAAGATTGAGGTCATGTAAATTTGGGTATGTGCAAGGATATGTTCATTCAGATGCCCTCAAAAATTTTTGTGACTCTGTAACAAGGGCACAAGTGCACATGTGCTGCAGGCCCATCACTAACCGTATCTGTACAATTGATCTTTTAAACACTATAAGCCTAATCAAATGAGCAATAATTGTGTCGAGGGAAATCTAGGAAAATAATTTGTAAAGGGAAATGCAGATCGACTATTCATGTATGGAACTTCTTCCCAGCAGAATAGAAAATGGTATAATAAGACCTATATGTGTCCATGGATGTCCATGATGCATGTCCGCAACAGAGTATAACTCAGGCTTAAGCATTCAGTGTACAGTGCACATGGGACAGATAGGGTTATGGCCAAAGGATACAACATTGGCAGCTTGACAATGAGGCTTGAACTTCCAACTTTCCGATCAGTAAAGAATAGACAAAAGCTCTGTGCCACCATTGAGTATGCCAGAAGATGCTTTGTCAACTGTTTCCTTATATTTTTAGACAAGGATTTGGCTTTATTCCTAGTTTCTCAGTTTACAGCCAACACGCTTCCTTTAAATAAAAACTTTTTAGCGCTCAGTGAGTGTCACCTTGTACAAGAAAAAGCTTAGGAGTTGTGCTGTACAGTACATTGCATGGAGTGATGACTGTGCAAAGAACAAAGAGCATAACAAATGTAAAGTAGTAGGAGAGCAATCTCTGTCTGCCACTGGAAGCTACAAAAGCACATAAAAAAAGAAGCAGTAACACTGACAAATAAATGGATTTAATTTCGTGAAATGAAAGTAAAAGTGGTTGGGGAACAGAATCGGCCGCGATGTACACGTGAAGCCTTTCATGCGAATGCAACATTACTGTCAAAGGAATTTCAAAATGGAGCACTTTGAAATTAAACCATGCTTTTTAAATCTTCATTAAACATGGTCATAAAATATTGGGAAAGCACCTTCTTATAGATTTTGCTTGGAAATCCATGCTTTGTGGTTTGCCTCTTAATTTTTGCTGCATGTTTTCAATGTATCATAAAATTCAGATTTTTTTTGTCACTTACTACAATAAGTTTGTCACTTATAAGCTTCCATCACTGTGTAGAAATTAAGTGCCAAAAGAAGATCAGACACACATGCCGAAAGCTGTCTCTAAGGGGCTATGGTCTGCCCTGCAAGTTAATTCATTAATTGCCTAACATTATTAAACAGACTTGTGTCTTTTCTGTTGCCTGTACTGTCATTTATACTCAAAACCGTCTCTGTGACTTTGTAAGAGAGAGAGAGAGAGAGAGAGAGGGAGAGACAGAGAGAATAACCTGTCTTGTCTAAATTTAAACTCTGAAACCGAGAAAGGAAAGAAACACAAAGAGAGAGGGAGTAACTTAAGCTATATCATTGGTACTAATGTAAGTAAAAAGTAATAGAGAGGTTATGCAGTAAAACTTGATGAAGCAAATCACACAGATATTTTCTTTTCTTTTGTTTTAATGAGAAATATGCAATCTGCAATATAAAAATGTGGTTAATGCAGAAATTACCTGGAAAAATAAAAGACACATAATATGAAATACAGTCAGCTGGACTAAATTAATCAAAGATTATTGTCTCGCCAGTGTTAACATGAAGAGTGATCAGTTGAGTGAAGAGTTGACAGTGAGATTTTATGTTTCAATGCTGTAATTTTTCCTCAGGTGATGAGATAGAGACTCGTGGCAATCATGCTGATAATGCACGCCAAACTGTTAGATCCCTTCCCACTAGAAAACATTTTTTAAATCCGACAGTAATGTTGCTTTTCCATAAGTAGGTTGTGTTATAGATTGTGAGGTTGGGGAGGTTGTCTTTTGAAGTTAAATATTTAACAGTGAGTATATCTGTTTTTACTTTTGTGTGTATCCTGATATCAGTTATAACTTTCCTTTGGCCCTATTTCTGCTTGACATACATACACAAAATTACAGTTTATATATTTTAATTATTTATTTTTGGGGAGATTTAAAAAGACAAGTAAAATGAATGCACTGATGACATTTTGAAAACTCTGCTGTGAATTTTGTATGAAATAAATTTGATATTTTGTCTATTGATTCAAGCCTCATGCCTAAATTATATATCATGGTATCAAAGCCAAAATAACCAGCTATCCCGACCTTGTATATTATGGACAGATCCTAGGCTTCGGTCCCAGACATTGTTTACAGTAGAAATAGATGCCTCTGAATTTTTTATGCGTCCCATTACTGCGAAATTGATCTCTGGGGAAACTTTGGCTCTCTTGCACAATATGTACATCTGTGCACCCGGGGCCCATGAAATATTGAGTCTGTTGATAGTGGCTCTGAATTAAGAGCTGAATTAAATAGTTATAGTCGGCACACTGGCCAGATTATGTACCTAGGATAGATTTTGCAATGATGCTTGGCACTGCAGAATGCAAAGAGCTCTAGAAAGAAGCGTTGTGTTTGTTTGGTTTGTTTTGGGGTCATATTTGTCCAGACAATTATTACTTTTATAATTAATTAATTATTCATTCATTTTCTAAGTCACTTAATACTGATTATGGTTGCGTGGGGCTGGCACCCAACTCAACCAACTCTGGGCTGAGACTCAGAATGTCCACGTTCTCTTGCTGCCTGGGTATTGATGAAAGCATTCATGACACTGGAGGGCATTTTTATGGTGTTTTCAGACTTTTGGTCTAGGATAAACTTTTGTAATTCTTTCTGGGTGTTGCTCTGTTTGTCATTTTCAAGACCACCAGTCCTTTTCTCCTCCTTTAACTCTTCAAAATAGTTGAATTCAGTCCCTGAATGTTTGTTGTCACTCGAGTTATAAAGCTATTAGCAGTGAATCTAATGCTTTTTGTTTTCTTTTTTTTTCTTTCTTTTTTTTCAAATAAGGGGCCAGAAGGGAAAAAAAAAACTAGAAAAGATGGACTTTGTTGGAAGTTCATGCTTTGGTCAAGTGCTGGTGGGCCAGAAAACAAGGTTACGGCTCACTCAAGAGCCCGTCAGATTATGTGTACTGAAGTTGCTATATAATGAAGTACACATATTCCTTCCCCCATTCAGAAAGGCATAAATCACTGTAAGTGCAAGTTATTGACTCGATGGTGCACATTTTATTTTGCTGTCAGGTATGTCATAACCCATAAAGGCTCTACTCATCATGGTAAAGCCCTCCTAGGGACAGAGCATTTATTGTGCATTTCTGTATATGAAATCAGGATGTCTTATATGCTGGAGTCAGCTAGAGCTAGAGCTACATCTGCTTTATAAGGGGTATGACTTACTGTTAGTCTCTCGTTGGTCATGTTATTAATTGTTACTTTTTTTTTTTTCATTTTTGGTTTTCTCTAATTTTAACATGCTGTGTGGCTCTGTGCCAAATCATTCAAAAAGTGTGTACTGGAAATGGCCCAGGATGAAGAGAGTTTATTATCAGGTCAACCTTATTCTGAATGTACTCTCTGTAAATACATATATAAGTTATTTCCAGCTTAAAACAGGAAGCTCTCTAATGGGAACGCAAGTTTGGCCCATTTGTTGTTTTTGTGGGTAATAAAAAGAGACTGAAATTAATGTGTAATTAGTTAAAAATCTTGTAAAATATATAAAAGTTTAAAATAAGAAGATTCTAATTTATGAGAGATGATCAAAGGCTCGGGTACAGCCGAGTCGAAGGCGTTGTGTAAGAGACCTTGTGATTTTTACCCTCTTTACTCTCAGTACTGTCAGTGTGCACTGCTTTTGGACAGAGAAAGTGTTTGTCATTACAAGCTGCTCTGCCATCAAACTCTGATAATGGAGGTTGTCACTCCCTGGGCTCTGTCTATGTTTGATGTGCAGCATTTTTTGGCACATCTAGAAATGGCTAGAAATAGCAGAAATCAAATCTATAATTCATGTCTGCAGTCCTCTTGTAGTGCAAGACTGAGAAGCCTTTTTTGCAGATTAAAAAAACCATAAATCATCAGACCTGGTCATTTAATCCATTATACAGGATGTTCTTTGAAGCTGATGTCTTAGAGAAGATCTAACATGGCTGTTCAGCAGTGTACTTTCGGATCATTACGTTAAAAGGTAATATCAACGATGGAAATGCACTTCAGATTATTTTTTACATTGTTTTACATTAGCATTTTAAATGAAATAAGAAATGCTTTTAACAAACTGATGGATGGTTCTCACAGTGGCATAAAGTGTCCATGGTACCATTCTGAGCTTGGGTCACTGTCTGTTTCTGATCTCCACATATCCATGGGGTTCCTCTGGGCGTTACTTTTTCACAAGACACAAAAACTTTCCAGTAGGTAGATTGGCTATGCAAAAATTCTCCTAGTTGTAAATGAGTGTGTGTGAGTAAGTGTGCATTGTGGGATTCACTGGTGTCCAATTCAGGGTCTTTTCCTGCTTCACACAAGGTTGGAAGCCTGAGCAGGATACTGGAGAATGAATGAACGAATGAACAAAAAAGCAGATGGGTGGGTGAGTGAATGGATGTAAGGCTGGATGGTTGAATAAATGGATGAATGGATGGATGAATAAATTGATGGATGAACAGACGAATAAAAGGATGGATGGATGAATGAATAAGGGGATGGATGGATGAATAACTGGATGGATGAGTGGATGAATAAAAGGATGGATGGATGAATAAAGGGATGAATAAACAGATAAAGTATATGGATGGATAGATGGATAAATAGATGAATAAAAGTATGTATGTATGGATGGATGAATAACTGGATGGATGAGTGGATGAATAAAGGGATGGATGGATGAATGAATAAATGGATGAACAAAGAGATACATAGATGGATAGATGGATAAATGGATGGATAGCTGAATGAATGGATGAATAAAAGTATATACGGATGGATGAATGAATAAATAGATTGATGAATGAATGAATAAAGGGATGGATGGGTGAATGGAGGAATTAATGGTTAAATAAAGGGATACGGTATATGAATGGATGAATGGATGGATGGATGGGTAAATTTATGGATGGATAAATAAATGGATGGATGAATGGCTAAATAAATGGATAGGTGGATGGATGGATGAATGACAGTATATGTGGATGGATGGATGGATAGATGAATAAAGACATGGATGGATGGATGGATGGATGGATGAATGAGTGGATAAATAAAGGGATGTATGGATGGATGGATGGATGGATGGGAGGATGGATGAATGAAAGAATAATAAAGCAATAAAAATACAGTTGAGTCTTAGCTTAGCAATTTTATTTAGAGGCTCTTTTAGCACGTACCACAGTGTGGTGATAGGTGCTCTGTCTGTGTAAATTTCCAGTCATATCTAAGTAGATCCAAGGTTGAAACAAGGGCAACTGGGGAAAATAGGGCAACCTGGAGTTTCTCCAGTTCTGCCCATGTTTTAGCTTTAGTGCTCTATTCTCGCAGCAAGAAGGTCCTGGACTTGAACCTTGTGGCCATCTGGGGGCCTTCCTGTTTGGAGTTTTTATCTTTTCCCCATGTTTGTGTTGACTTCAACAGGGTGTACTGGTTTCCTCCCACAGTCGACAGATGTGCACGCTAGGTCAACTGGCTACTCGAGATTTCTCATAGATGTGAATATTGTTGTTTGTTTATTTGTTAGCCCTGTGATACATTGTCCAGAGTTTACCATGCATCTCACCTGAAGTCAACCGGGACTGATTCCAGCTTCCCTTGTGATCTTGATGGATAAGTGCTGTAGATAATGGATGGATTTTTGAAGCTCACTGAGGAATCCTTTTTACACAAAGAGCTAAAAAATAATCTGCTGTGTCTTTGACGAAGAGGTTCACACAAGTGCATGGCTTTAAACCAAACACTTTGCTGGTCTGGGACTCTGGGAAATGAGATGTGATGAACAGTGAGGGCTGAGACAAGCATCCTGGCTCTGGTACATGAAGGGGGAGTGACATTAGGTTACTGCTCTCATGTCTGAAACCAGAGAATGTAGATGGACTAAAAAGCTGTCAAAGCATTTTAAAGCTATTGTGTTCATGCTATCTGGATGGAAGTGAAGCCTTTTAATCCTTCTCTATATGAAATATATAAAGAAGAATGGAAAACCTCCAGCTGAGGTCTATCGCAATTACAACATGGGGTCTAAAACATTGCTAGCATTATTTAAGAATTTTTGAGGATTTTGTGGGTGTAATTACACAGTATGCTAATTTGGCATTTATTAATAAAGAAACACTATATCGAATAAATCCATCCAAAAGTATAATTTGTGCATTTCCCTCACACATTAGAAGATGGGCTATATTGTAATGAAAGCCAGTGTGCTTTTGTGGAGTGGCATTTAACAGTGCAGCTGTGTTAAGAAACACAAGCAGTGAATTAGTCAGATGGAATTTTAGTTCTGGGGTTAGTGCTCAGTTCCTCCCCTGCATCATGCTTCAGCTCCAGCAGCTCCACCATTAGCCAAATGTGTCAGCGATGCCATGATTTCACTCTCACACTTGACCATACTTGAGCCCCAGCACCTATTTTCTGGTTATGCCTTATGGGGGATCAAATTTAAAAGATCTTTTAAAATTACATAATTTCTTCAGCAGTAAAGGATCATAAATTTCATTTTAGTATTTTGTGTTTTGATCAATATACCAGGCACCACTTTCACAATAAAGGGGTGTTTTAAGGGTTATTCTGATGCATAATAGTACTTGTTTTTTTATATGTGGTTTATTAGAAGGCAAGAAAAACATTTTAATGTAAAAAAATGCATTTTTATATTGTATTATTTTTATAATAATAATCTTTTATCACTGCGTTGTGAGGAGGGTGGAGCCTGTCTCAGCCGACTCTGGGCAAAAGCTATATATACCATGAACAGCTCGTTAGACCACCGCCTGACAACACACATTTTCCAATTAGTCTAATGTGCATGTTTTTGGACTGTGGGAGGAAACCGGTATACCCGGAGGAAACCCACACAAGCACAGGGAGGGCATGCAAACTCCACAAAGGAACGCCCTTACTGGGCACAGGGCTTGAACCTAGGACCTTCTTGCTGTGAAGTGGAAGTGCTACTTACTATGCCACTCTGCCACCATTCAGAAATGCTGAATAAGCATGCTGGGGAAGAGATAAACATTTCACACATACTTACATTTATAATGCCTTATTAGAATAACAAATTACTATTTAAACCGCCACTAACACTCCTTGTGCCTGTTTGGAACCCTTACTTCATATTGAGACTGACTTCTTGCTGTGAGGCGAAAGTGCTAACCACTACGCCGCTCTGCCGCCCCAAAATAATAATTCACTCATGTGAAACAACATTATTTTACAAACTATCTTTTGTGCATGAATGAAGATAGATTTTATTGCTGAGGTATACTTACTTTTATTTTCTTTGCCATTAGTACATAATTTTATTTTTTTGTTTTAATTCATGCCTTAAGATTTGGTGTGCCACATATATATGGTATACATGCTGACTGTATTTGGTTGCAGGGTCCTATATGAAGTAGCGCATGACTGGCATGTAGGTTTCTGCAGTGTTTAAATGCACCACGATGCTATATTTCTAAAAGACCTTTCCTGCGTAGTTGAAACACCTTTTTATTATTTCTGGCCACATTCAGTCTTTGGAGTAAAAGTGCAGGCAGTGTGTTGCTCGTGGCACCTGTTTGGCCTTTTCATGGGTAATCCAGCACCTGTCATCACAGCTGCTGTGTGGAAAAGAAGAAAAGTCAAAAGCTTTGGACTGGTGGACATTTCTGCCTCTATGAGTCACTTTTATATAAAGATTGTAGTCATGATGTTTTCTTGGCTCAGTTAGGGTTGTGAAATAACTATTTAAAAATCATGCTGTGAGTCGGCATGAGTTAAACACCTGGTGACCTCTTGAAGAAATTACTTGTTTAATCTGCCCCACTGCAAAACCACAAAGGTCACTTCCTTTTAAAAATAAAGGCTGTACATCTCTATACGGTTTAATGGATTTAATGGCGAGGTTAATGGATAGGATAATGGAAGAGCTAATCTGACTACAGAATTATAACAGTTTAATTCAGACATGCTGAACGAGCATGTTGGGGGTAGAGATAGACATTTCATACATACTTACAATTCCAATATCTTATTGGAATAATAATTAAATATTTAAACTCCCACTCACACTCCTTGAGCCTGTTTGGAAGCCTTATGCGTGAAAACTCAAAACTGATATGGCTAATAGAATCATTTTAGTTTGTACAGTCATGATTTGTTTAATCATAATAATTAATTGTCCATTATTTATTATAGCGACAGTGGTCTAAAGTGCTGTATGGCAGCTGAAATATAAGAGACAGATAGTGATGATATGCTGATGAATGGTTCTATGCCTACATTTTTAGAAAAGTGCATCCAGAAAATAAACAGCTTTCAGCTAATTCACAGACAGTGTGTCTTGATGACACAGCACTCATAACACTCACACCCTGCCGGCAGTCACGCTTCTCCTCACACTTTCCTGCAGCAGCGCTAGGCTTTCAAATGGTGCTTACTACTGAATAGTACTGAGAAATGACTAATTTACTCTTTGATTTTTAACTCTTTTTCCTAAAACAAAATTTTAATGATAAAGGATGCGTCCCCAGTTCTTGTAGAAAACAGCAAGGGATATGTTCTTGTGTTGATGTTGAACTAAGCATTTAGTGAAAAATAAAATCATATTGTATTTGTTATATGTTCCCATATGGCTGCATAGAGAGTGAAATTAAATGCCTGTAGTGAGGATTTAATACAGAATCTGCATTCAGTTATCAGCCATAATTATATAAATGCTATTATGAAGTTACACAACAGTTGCGGATACAGGGTAGAGTTTACGCAAAATCAAAGGGTCTTTCAATGATATGTGATGGGGCAGCTGTAGCCTAATGATAAGAGAAGCCCTTCCTTTCCTCCATCTTCATGGCTGAAGTGCCCTTGAGCAAGGCACCTAACCCCCAACTGCTCTCTGGGAACCCCCAATGTGTGTGGCAGCCCACTGCTCTGTGTGTGTGTGCTCACTGTTTACGTGTGTGTATGTGTTCACTTTGGATGGGTTAAATGCAAAGGCAATAATTTCCCTTGCGGGATTAATACAATATAGCAAAAAAATTATAATAATTTTAAAAATGTAAAAAAAAGAAGAAAATTAAAAAACATGACCTGACACAATGCCACAATGCCTAGTAAGTAGTTTGATTTAAAATATCAAATTATAAGTGATGTATTTCATTTAGTACCTTGTGATTTTATTAAATTGAGCACACAATTAACTCTCAGAGCACAAAATAAAAATATAATACAAAATAATTAATGTGCTAAATCAAGTAATGGAGTGGATCGCTCTGGATAAGAGTGTCTGCAAAATGCTGTAAATGTAAATTTAAACAATAATTATAAATGAGGCTATTTTTGCAGCAAAATTTGTAATATATTACACTACTGTTCGGTACAAATCTGTAAGAATAGGGCTATAGGAATCACAGCCGTGTAGATATTTAGTGTAACTTCACCATTGCAAGTGTGATATTGCTTTCATACAACAGTTACGAACAAGAACTGAATATAATTAAATGACATTTCAGACATAATGTGGGCAAATGCTTTGTTATTTTTGCTGCTTGAGTGGAATTACATCCCGAAGCAGCTGCATTCACTTTATTGTACATCAGATAGCTGGATTAGCTAGTTCAAATTGGTTAGTTCATTCCTGTTAAAGGTGCTTCCAGTATAATTAATGTTCTTCGTTTACATCTGCATCTGATGACTTTTCATATTTAAAATCAAAAGTTATATTCCTGGAAAGTATTGTTTGTCATGTCCTCTGTCCAAAGTTTTAAACTTAAAAGTGGTATTTTACTCTTGTGGACACAGACGAATGGAGTGATTCACAAATGTCCCAGTTAGATACAAGAAAGCACTCTTGGAGCATTGCACAAACAATCAAATAAGTGGACCAGAACTAATGGCTGAATGTATAATGTGCTATGTTTGACAGTGAAAACAGTGTGTACATCAAATATTTGCATTGGTCGTCCCTTTTTTTGTTTCACTTTATTGGCAAGTTCTAATAATTAATGATGGTGGCCTTATACTATTCGAAAACCCAAGTCTCCATCATCTCTACTGAGGTAACACTGGGCACAATTGATTTTGATAATCTGAATGGGAAGCTCGAAAAATTTACTGTTGCAACCGCATCAAGTGATTCTGAATACTTATAAATTACACGCTGTGAATATACAAAAAATGTTGGACTTAATTTGTAGACAGAGAGAATGATGAAGTTGAGTGTGGAAGGGATCATTAAAAAAATGTAGCTTATAGAAAAGAATAATATATGGGCAATTTGGATCCAATTCAATTCAATTCAGTTTTATTTGTATAGCGCTTTTTACAATTGACATTGTCACAAAGCAGCTCTACACAGTAAAATTAATTTAGGGTGGAATCTAAACATTTTTCTACAACCCCCTACACATCCCTAATGAGCAAGCCCACCCCAACAGTGGCAAGGAAAAACTCCCTCAGTTGACACGAGGAAGAAACCTTGACAGGAACCAGGCTCAGGAGGGAACCCATC
>JAOUQZ010000044.1:12643279-12660533 GCA_028564935.1 Neosilurus hyrtlii
ACTTAACCCTAGAACCCACAACCTCACATTATATATATATATATATCTCTTTTGGAATAAGACTGCAGAAAAGAAAATTGCTTTACCAAAATCTGTGTGTGTGTGTGTGTGTGTGTGTGTGTGTGTGTGTGAGAGAGAGAGAGAGAGAGAGAGAGATGTGATGTTAATAATAATTAATCGAATTGCATACAGTTCAGCAATTGACATGCACTGTATAGCACATTAACTAAGATTAAAAGCTCCATCAATGTGAGGACTGCCGCATAAGATTCTTCAGGTACCAGAACATTTTGCTCTGGGAACTATCATGCTGCATGCTACTCGCAAGCATCCATATTCGATAACACTATCTGGGAAAAAAAGGGCACTATGGTGAGTGGGGCAATGCGATGGCCTGGCGAGCTGTCCAAGGTATACTCTGCCCTCCCCGCAACCCTAATTAGGATTAAGCGGTTCACAAAATGAATGAATGAATGAATGAATGAATGGTGAGTGGGTTATTACTATTACTGTTTAAAATGTAAATTGGTTTTTATAGATATTAAATAATGCCATAATTTTCCACGAGGTTCTTTTATGACGAATGTGATAACAAAGAGGCTAAATCAAAGTTGCTGATTGTCAACAACAATCTACTACATCGTTTTCTAATATCTTAAGATGAATATAATAACATGGGACAACAAGTGAGGAAAACATGTCGGAGATTGCAGACCACATTGTCTTTCATTCAGCACACAGCTTAGAAAGAAGCCAAGTACAGCAAGGCTCATTTTTACACATTGGCTAAAATTAAAGGTACACTGTGTAAAATTTCGGAGGATCGATTAGCAGAAATGAAGTGTGTTATCAGTAAATAGGTTTTCATTATTCTATAATCAAGAATGGTGGCGTGCTGGTTAGTATATCCACCTTACAGCAAGAAGGTCCTGGGTTCGAGTCCTGTGTGAAGTTTTCATGTTCTCCCCGTGCTTACGTGGGTTTCCTCTGGGTATTCCGGTTTCCTTCCACAGTCGAAGGACATGCACATTAGGCTAACAGGCTGTTCCAAATTGTCTGTAGGTGTGGATGTGAGTGTGGGTGGTTGTGTGTGTTGATCCCTGCGATGGTCTGGTAAGCTGCTCAGGGTGTGCCCTGCCTTCGCCTAGTGTCGGCTGAGATGGGCTCAAACCTCCCTGCGACCCTAATTGGGTTAAGTGGTACGGTAAATAAGTGAGTGAGTGATCTGTAATTGTTTAAAAGTTGTTGAGTTTCATCTACAAGAGGAGCAGCTCCCCTTTCATGCAGGCTGGAATCTTGCATCGCCATGTTTCTACAGTTGCCCAGATCCATACATGCTTCGAAGGGGAGGGGTCAAGAATGAAACTTCAGTTGGTTGCAATCTGGAACCTCACCACTAGTTGCTGCTTGACACTGCTAAATCTTACACACTATACCTTATCTTGTATTAGCATGAATTGTTTTTTTGAAATGCTGCTCCCTATATATTTAACTATAGCTGGCCCCATGTGTTTAGAGCACCCACTCCAGTGCAAATGGAGCTTTATGCATGGAGCTTCAGCTAATGCTGCACTTTAGACAACAACCTAGACATCAACTGCATTGGCACTGACTATTTATTTATTTTTTCCCCAACAATGTGCTTTTACTGTGCATTAAAGTTTCTGTCAAATTCTTAGTGTATTTTACAGGGAGAGTGCTATTGGAAAAGCTCACAAACATCAGATAAGCTTGCTTTCAAGAAATGGTTATCTAGCCTTCATCGGATTATTCTCTGGGTAATGCAGGCTCTTTAAAAATGTTTGGATATACAGACAACGCAGCATATACACCACAAAATGTATTCACATTGTGAAGCATTTAACACCATGATATCAACATAACCTTTATTAGTGTGTGGCACCATCATGTGTTCTAGTGAAAGCTTGTGGCCTCCTCTATTATGTAACCACAATCCTTGTGTTTCCTTGTTTGTTTAGTGTGCTGCTGTGCACTTTACAGATCCCCCTACCTTGCAAGATGTAAATGATTAGAGATTTTTTTCACATATCTACTTCTCCAATAACTGCTCTGTATGTATATATTTTTTAGTCTTGGCTTTAATTTATTTTGGTAATGTATTTACACTGGATTGCTCTTTTTCTCCTTTTCATGTACTGTACATAGGAGAGTCTTGTAAAGGAATCGATTCTTGGCACTCATATAGCCGGCACTATGCAGAATCTGTCATTTCCTTGGCATGCTTTGAAATGCAGAAAAAAACTGTAGATGAAGATACATATGTTTGATTTAAAAAAAAAAAAAAACCTAAATAACTATGTTAATAATATTAATATTCATAATGATTATTATAATGAAAAAATGACACTGATGGTGATTATATAAGACAAATTTTCCTTTTGTGCACATTTTGTTTGCATGCTGCACTCAAAGGACAGAGGTACAAAGACAGCTGACTTGCTGTTGAATTTTGAATGTGTAGACAGATGCACTGTACTTCCAGGTCACTTGCCAGAGTGATTTCGTTTACTTCCAACTTAAGGAAGAATGGACATTGAAATGAAATTGAAAACTACTGTAACAATGTTAGTTGAAAGATTTTGACATTATACAATTACACAATTACAACCAGAGAATATTAGGGGGCATCCATATAGTCTCTTATCCATATCAGATCACTCCAGAAAGCTAAGCTACAGGTCCTGATTGTGTGAAGCATAAATGGTTGAATTTATAAAAAGTTCTTTCAATAAACCAAATGAAATTGAAATTCCAGACTGTTTTTCTAACATTAAATGTAGGG
This sequence comes from Neosilurus hyrtlii, assembly GCA_028564935.1. Lineage (NCBI taxonomy): Eukaryota > Metazoa > Chordata > Actinopteri > Siluriformes > Plotosidae > Neosilurus > Neosilurus hyrtlii. The sequence continues at coordinate 12,646,083 of JAOUQZ010000044.1, forward strand.
AATCTTCATTACTTCACGATTTCAATATTCCTAAAATGGTTGTACTGTACATGTACATGATACAAATGGAATGCTGTCTTCAATGGTGTTGGGAAAATGAAAATATCCGATTTCCTCAATGGAAATAATGTTTGAAAAACTGAGAGTGTCATGTTTACCAGTGAGTTATATGCAGCAGTAATGCACTGAGCCTTACTGAATAGTTCCAAATCAACTTGACAGTCAGAGTTAACTGCTGCAGAGGAAGCTAAAATATGCAACTAAGGCTTGCCACCATTTAAAACAGGCCACAAAGATCATTTTTCCTGCCATAAATTCTGCATTAGGTGCTAGACAGGATTTTCAAGAGGATATAGATGACTGGTACAATAAAATGATTGGGGGGGGGGGGGGGGGGGTGTTACACGACCCTGATCCATTACTGTATAGAATTATTAAAGACCATTCTTAAAGGTACACTACAGAGGATTCATTTGATTACAACCGACTGAATGCCCCTCAAAGAGTTTATTAAAGCATACAGTTTGTTGCTGAGCAAAGAAAAGACACAAAATGTACTCAGTTCAGCTTGCAACACTCAAGTGAAAGATATGATAGCAACAGCTTAAAAATAAATAAATAAATAAATAACAGAATCACTGTGATGGTAAAAGGATCACTCTTCCTAAAATACATTCATAAGCAATTCAAAGTTTAATATGGGAAATGCCTATCTGGGTCATTCAGTGTCAAGTCAGACAGCATTTCAGAAATGTGTTGCTATACTGTATCAGATTTTGTTCAAAATTTATGTATTAGTTATTAAGCATTAAAAAGTTAAGTTATGTTTAAAGGGAATTTCATATTATTTCACCCTTGGGATTTTTCTTTATTTTACCACAAATAAAGTGAGTTTTAACTGCCAGAATTTAAAAAATGCCTTTAAAATGACATTTTAAAAATTATTTTCACCTCCAACAAACAAACAAACAAACTTATATACCCTTATATACCCAAGACAAATTAGTATGACATCATCAAATAACTAAGTCTAAAGAGAACCATTAGGGAGTAGCTCGGTTCTATGAAATTGATTACATCACAGTGTATGAAATCAGCAACCTACAGACAAAATAAAACATGTTTAAAAGTAAGCATGGAGAAATGACAAAGTAACAAACATATATTTTAGAAATATGCTTTGGTTATGTTATACTGTTACACTAACCAATACGGCATACCGAGTACCTTGAGTAAGGCAAAATGAGCAATATATGGTGTTAAATTCAAACATGACAACAACATGCAAGCAACCTAAATTCTGTCACAACATAGCCTTAAATAGCATTGCGTTTTGAATATTTTGTCATATTTAAAGGCATATTGTTGAAATCCTAACCTTTGCTTGAGCTATTGAATAATTTGGATATGCCGGGAGGCACTCTGACTGTATTCTTAACAAATGTCATGGCTGTGGGATTAATATTAAGAGTGTTATACATGTAAATCTCTGTAAAATATGGGTGACCGAGATTACAGTATTCCATCCATTCATCCATTATCTATTTTACTTATTTATCAGGGTCATGGGGAATCTGGAGCCAATCACAACTGACTTTGTCCGAGAGGCGGAGTACACCCTGAACAGGTTGCCGTCAATCACAGGGCTAACACACACAAACACCTTCATAGTTAACCTCTTTGGACTGTGGAAGGGAACCATGACACCTGTAGGAGACCCACACAAGCATGAGGTGAACATGCAAGCTCCACACAGAAAGGCTTCACATGGCAGCAATAACCACTGTACCCCCATGCCACCCTGGACTGGAACTGACTGTTGTATAAATTGTAGATTTTATGGTGGCGAGTATGCAGTACTTTGCTCTTTTTACAGCTTTTACATGAAGAAACTTGCCCAGATGAAGATCCTGGGATTATAATAATCATTAAACACTATCAGCATGGAAGCAGGGAGGTACGTGGCATAGGGGTTTGCGTGTCTGCCTCACAGTAAGAAGGTCCTGGGTTCAAGTCCCGGCCTTGGGTGTTTTTGTGTGGACTTTGCATGTTCTGTCTGTGTTTGCCTGGGTTTTCTCCCAGGTACTCTAGTTTCCTCCCACAGTCAAAAGACATGCACGTTAGGCTAATTGGCTATTCCAAATTGCCACTAACTATGAGTAAAAGTCTGAATAGTTGTGTGTGTCGGCCATGCGATGGTCTGGCGAGCTGTTCAGGGTGTACCCTATCTTCGCCCAGTGTTGACTGAGTGGATGTAAGTGGTTTGGGAATTGAGTGAGTGAATGAATGAGCATGGAAGCAGTAGGGACACCACTATAGCCACCAGATGGAGATATTACATCACTATTGGTGAAAAACAACAATCCTTTCCACCGTCATGAATAGTATTGCACAATTTTCTTCTACTGTTTTGCTGTTATCTGGTATATCTTAATTTATATTAAACATTAATTTACGTTATGGCTGCTTTGCAACACACTGCAATTTATATATCTCATATCCATCTAAATTTTAATGACTGAAATATGCATTATTTACATTAAGCAGCATGTAAATATGTGTAACCTTCCACTGACACTAGCTAATAATAGTGTTGCATAGTAGCGGATTCAAATATCTGATGATGTTGGGGATCTTTACAAACGTTCCAGTCTGGCACACGTGGTGAGCAGGTGAGGTGTTTAATGCTGGCTCACTATAACACTATACTGCACATTATATTAAATCAGGGATCAGAATGGTGTGAGTCCGGATCTCAACGATACCACTTTTGGCTCCTTGTGGATGAACCTTAACCTTTGTTTTGTAATTGTCCAACTCTGAACACCCTTTGGATGCAGGCAGATGCCATATTTTCTTTACCTATGTCCTTAACTGTACTTGTGGATTGCCTTATTTAAAAACCCAGTCTAATTATGCAAAGAATGTAATAACTTAAACCTCTTTAAAAACCCACAATAAATTCAAACCATATTTTAGGCTTCAATATTACTCTGTCTCGGCCCAAATAGCTGCAAGTTAGGAGCAGTGGTGAATAGCTCAGGGTTTCTGTTCACTGTCAAGCTGTAAGGCCCTTAACCCTTGGTGCTTCAAGTGTACTGTTTTATGGCTGACCCTGTGCTCTGACCCTGGCTTCCTAACAAGCTGAGATGAAAGGAATATCACTGTGTACTCAATTCCAAAAAAAAAATTGGGACAGTGTGTTAAATGAAAATAAAAACTAAATTCACTGATTTGCAAATCTCATAAACCCACATTTTATTCATTACAGAGCACAGAATCAATATCACATGTTGGATAGAAGACATTTTAATATCTTTTGAAAAGTATTAGCTCATTTTGAATTCAGTGGCAGCAACACATTGCAAAATGTTGGGAAGGGGGTAACAAAAGGCATGACTGGGTATAAAAAGAGCAGTTGGGTAGGAACACCACTTTGCAAAAAAAACTGCGTTTACAATTTGTGGAACAATTTCAGAATAATGCTCATCAACATGAAATTGTGAAGACTTTGAATCCCATCATCTAAAGTACATACTGTCATCAAAAGGCTTGGAGAATCTGGAAAAATCCCTGTGTGCAAGGGACAAGGCTGAAAATCAACATTGGATGCCTGTTATCTTTGGGCCTTCATGTGGTACTGCGTCAAAAACAGGTACGATTTTGTCATGGAACTGCATCGGCTCAGGAACACTTCTAGAAATCTTTGTCTGTCAACTCACTTTGCAGAAATGCAAGCTTGAGAACGGAGCCTGACAAACCCAGGACTTTTTTATGTGAGGCAAACATACTAACCACATTGCATTTAGTTTTATTTCACACAGTCTCCCAACTTTTTTTTGGAATTAAGGCTGTAATGTGTGTGATACAGATGATCTCTTTCTTTCAAAGGATTCTACATACTCTTATTCACTGACAAGTGATCAGTTCTCTGTATGGTAAAATGTAGGTTTTCGGTGATCATGTAATTCCTTGCAGTTCGTATGAGAATGAAAAAGAAGTGCGACTCACCTTACAGGAAACTGATGCCATCTCCTCAGTAACGTAAGCCGTCTACATTTTCAGTGGGTGGAGTTAGACTCAAAGCTGGGGATAAAGCTACACCTTAACCCTGTAAATCTAGGATCATTAACCCTGTTTCTAATATCTTGAAGGTTTTATTTGCAACCGAAATCTAAACTGCCTAATTTAGTCGAACAAAAACTTCTTAAGTCAATGATTCTATGGTCGGGTGAAAATCATTAGGGTTGGAGCCTTTAGGAGGTCCACAGGGAGGTTGACTTGAATAAGTGTGTCTCCCAAATGCTGTAAATGTAAGAACAGACTTATAACCAATTGTCCTAATATTAGGATATTTATATAGGTATGTCTACAAAATATTTATGAAAAAACTGTGATGGACAGTAGGGTCTCATAAGGATAAACACAACGTAGCACGTTTTTATATATGCCTATGTTGATAGAAAGACATGTCCCCTGGATTTCTGGACTGGTGCAGTCTTAGTTGGCTCGCTTCCAAAGTCTTTTAAATGCAAATTTTTAGTCCACACCTGGGCGGTGGGTAGTCAGTTCGTCTCTGTCCTTAACTGTGCAGTCTGGCACCATTCATATACTATATATGGCTTAGAATAAACAGCAATTTATTAAAATAATGTTGTAAACATATAAATTATGTAAAAATGATTTGTCACAGGGACAAGTCTCTCCTCAGTGCAGGACATCTACCACAGGGGAGACTGTAGATAGGGTAGCAGTGTCATCATCTCTCCTGCATACACTTCACACTCATTACAGCCAAAACACATTTAGACAAACATGAGCCATCCTCCACCACTTCCCCCTCCATCTATTCCTTATTCACACTGACACACTGGATGTACTGTATAAAATACGGCAGTGTGTACTTTACAGGATGTACCTGACTACACACCCCATCAACACCTAATTTGCACATTGCTTTAAGTTGCACATCACCTTAACTTGTGAGTCAAAGAGTACATTTCCTGTATTTCCTGTAGGACACAAGATGTAGTTCTTTCTCTATATATCTGTGCATTAAGGGGGCCCTAAAGATGTCTGTAACCACAAGAAACACAAGAAAGACTAAATAAAGGAGATATTTATGGTTTACTTTTTTATTTTAAAGCAGGACAATGATGACGCCACCTGCTCCAAGTCACTGTGACAAACTCTGAGTTAACATTCAAGGTGAATGTCACTGAATAGGCCATGAGATGGGACTTCGGGGGGACTATTCAATTCAACAAGATCCAATGGGCCTGAGGTCCATGATTGTTTCAGTGTGTATAAAAAGAAGGTGAGCGCATAGTAGTGCAGGCAGGTGCGGAGCCTAAGAGCTGTCTAGCGGTGTCTGCTTGAAGGTAAAGCAAACTCAAAAGCTTGCATCTTTACACATCAAAACACACTATTTTTATTACAAGCTTCTTCGTGAAGAACTAGAAAAAAATGGGTGTGACATTGTACTGCAACATGCTGGGTCTCACATGACTCATGTGAATGCGAAGTAAATCGTATATGAATAAGTGGCAGTATACACCATTCATTCCTACAGAAGTGTCGATGTTTGTTTGATGTATATAATCTAATATTTATATACTGTTAGTTTTGCCATGATCGTGCCTTATATGAACTGAAAAATTTACAGCCTATTCTCTCAATTTTGTGCACTCGCAAGAGTGAAATGGCAGCCTTTTCAAACTGGCTATCAAACAGATTTTAGCAGATTACAACTAAAAAAACGTAAGTAAAAACCACATGATAATGAAAATGTACGTGTGTACATGAGTAACAGTAGAGTTAAGAAGGCTTAAAACTTTTTTCAGATTTTCAGCAGAATTATGTGGAAGCACAATGAAAAGCAAGGTAAATGAGATTTTAAGAGTTTATATTTACATATTTTAGCCATTACAGAGACTGCTCAGATGAGCTGTGCACTTTGAGCCAAGGTATTAAGAGCTACAGAGTGTTTTAAGCATACTTATTAGAAGTAAGCACATACAGGGACACATGAGAAAACCAGGTCAAAGGTGTGTTCTCACACTAATTCATAATTTTAATACACACTACCAGGAAATAAAACAAAAACAAATTAAAATGAGACATTTATAGTTTATAGTTACATATTTTGATTAGGACTGGTAAGGTGAGCTATGCGCTTTGCGCTGATTTAATAGCTGCGGCGCTAGTTCAGTGTCTTGACAGATTTTATATTTCCATACTGATATCTTAATCCAGTGTTGAACAACTTGTGGCAGAATATATAAACAGTGATGGTATTTTATTGGACGGCACAGTGGCATAGTGGTCAGCACATCTGCCTCACAGTGAGGTGGTCACGGGTTCAAGTCCTGGGGTCCCCGTGCTGGCGTGGGTTTCGACCGGGTACTCTGGTTTCCTTCCACAGTCCAAGGACATGCACATTAGGTCAGCTGACTGTTTCAAAGGTTCCTGGAAGTGAGTGTGAATGGTTGTGTGTGAGTGTTGCCCTGTGATGGTCTGGCGAGCTGTTTAGAGTGTACATTGGCAGTTTGGGATGCTGGCTGAGACTCTCTGCAACTGTAAAACTAAGCATTTCAACAAATAAGTGAGTGAATTTATTAATTTATTGATTTTTATTATGGGGCAGTGGTGGCCCGGGGGTAGGGTGCTGAATTACTGATCCCAAAGTTTGGGGGTTCAAGCCCCACTATCAACTGGTTGTCATTGCTGTCCCCCAGTGCAGCTTACTGGGTTATCAAATGCTGGCCCTGTCTGTCACTGTCCGTGGTGAGAGGCATGTAAAAGAACCATTGCTGATTTTCGTCAAGAGTAGCCGTCAGCGTGTTCCTGCCCTGCGATGGCCTGGCGAGCTGTCCAGGGTGTACTCTGCCCTCGCCCAGAGTCGGCTGAGAGTCGCAACCCTGATTAGGATTAAGTGGTTCGGAAAATGAACGATTTACTTTTTTAAATATCTGTGCCCTGTTTTCACTGCATAGGATTTTATTTTACTGTATAAAGGAGCTTTATGTATATTTTGTTTCATGCAAATCAGATCCACGCAGTCAAGTTTAAATAAAAACAGGGACTTTTTAATAGAAAAAATGAGCAACAAACAAACAAACAAATAAATAAATACGAATTAAAATCAAAACTCAGGCCTTTTGCCTTTAGGGATTTCCAGAGAACAGGCCGTAAGGGCCATAATTTCTGCTTAAGATTCAGATAGGTGTTAGAGACTGTCAAAAATCACATTTTTACGGCTGCGATTGGACGAGAATGGTGTCAGTCGTCGCTTTTAGGACACGATTGGCTGACTTTGTTTGAGGGGCGGGGCGTGTTGGAGTTGGGGTAGGGAGAGAGTGGTGCTGCTGAGACGGAGGGCGGATCATCGCGACTGCTAAAGATACTACAGACGCCCGAGGAACTGTCAGAGGAAGGGGAAAAACTACGTACAACACGGTGAGTGTAACAATAAACACAGTGTTTCACTAACGACGTGGGTTATTAGAGGGGTTGAAGGCTTTTCTAGTTTGTTTCGGAGTAGAAACGGTTTGTTTTGGTGTGTTTACAGTTGACTTTGGATGGGACGTGTGTGCGCGCGTGTGCGCGGGCGGGCGCGCGCGCGTGTGCGCGTGTGTGGCTACAGAATGTAGAGAAGCTGCAGCTAAAGCTAGCATGTGCTTCTCAGAGACTGACCCGGCCCACAAGTCGTGTGTGTAGAGTTCCGCAGGGGGCTGTGTTGTGATTTTAGTGATGATAATCTTCTCCTGACGCCTCCAGGTCGTGTGTTCTGTAGTGTTCGGGGAGTGTCCACGACGTCCTGCTCCAACTTCAACGGTTTTCATCCGCTAAAGTGATCCGGTCCAGACGAGATCTGAGTTATCGCGATAACACGAGCGTGGCCGGTTGTTCTCGTCCAACTTCCCAAACACGACAACTCTGACTGGCATGTGGAAGGAGTGCCTGGGTGTTCCTGGGCCTCGGTTTCAGATTCATGCTGCACATAATCACCGCACTGGTGATGATTGTGTTACCTCAGACCTCAGACCAGTCTCGTTTCTCTTCCCAGCAGGATTTCGGATCAGTCTCTACCCTCTCCGCCTGCTTACTTAGGAGCGTTAAGGGTTTGAGTGTTCAGGGAGGCATGGTGGCACCGTACACCTGGACAGCGTGCCACTGGTCACGGTTTCGGATCCCTGTCAGTACTAAGGTCTTAACCGCACACGTGCCCCCGTCCACACGCCAGTGTAAATGGATACCAGTAAAAGTACTGGGAAGGAAACCTGCGATGGACTGACGTCATGTCCAGGAGGAGTTGCTTCTTCTGTAGTCACTTTGCGCGACGGAAACCGGGGATAAGCGCCAGCCTGATGAGCAAGTAGGCCCCGGGTGTAAAAAAGCCCAGCAGATGGTGGCGTAGTGGGTAGCAAGGAGGTTCTGGGTTCAAGGCTGTATATGGAGTTTGCATGCTCGGCCTGTGCTTCAGTGGGTTTCCTCCAGGTACTCTGGTTTCGTCCCACAGACGAAGGCATGCGCATTAGGGATGTGAATCTAACAACAGCTCACGATTCAATTCAAGTCTGATTCTTGGGGTGACGATTCGATTCATAATCGATTCTTGATTCAAACCGATGTTTGATTCATAACTTTTACAAACAAAAGGAGCCAATTTCACGAGTAACTACATTCTTCTATAAGCTAGGAACAACTCTTCTATAAGAAAGAAAGAAATGATATTACTACACAGCTGGTTTTGTAGATGCACTGATCCGCTTTGCTTGTTCAGAATTGGTTGGGAGTTTAGTGAAGTGATGCGGTGTGCGATGGTCAGGAGTTGGTTGTGCTGCTGCTCCGGTTTTTTTAGCTCCAGGTGATGGTGTAAGAATTGGGCTCGAGGATTTGAAGTGTTCCCGAAATACTTGACTTTTATTTTACGCACTGCATATGTCATGTCAAGCTCCTTCTTACCCGGAAATTGTAAAATCAGAAGTGCAAACATTTTCAATCAGCGAAGACGGCGTTAAAAGCTAGTTCTGGAGCCACCACTTACTGGAACAGTTCACTACGGAGGGCGTGTCTGGACAAACGGTACGCGTTGTGAGTAAGCTTATAAATGTTCAAAAAAACATGTTCTTAAAAATCGATTCTTAAAAATTTGGGTTGATTCAGAATGCTAATAAATAAGAATCGCGATTCAGACGTGAATCAATTTTTTTTTCCGGCACTCCTAATACGCATTAGGCTTACTGGCTGTTCTAAATTTGCCCCTAGGTGTGTATGTGAGAGAGTGGCTGTGTGGCCCTGTGATAGTCTGGCGAGCTGTTTTGGTTGTACCCTGCCTGTACTCCTGCCTGCCCCAGCTGCTCCGTGACCGTGGTATAATGAAACGGTTCGACGATTAGCGAGTGAGGCAAATAAATGTCGGATTGGTTATTAGTTCAGATGAGATTCCACTGAAAGCTGAATATGTGTAAGCTTGTTGTACCTGTTCATTCATGAGGCTTTAATATTTATTCTATCCATTTTTTTTTCAAATTATGATTTGTGACCATAATACCAAGCAGGTAATAACTGAAATGGGGTTAATGATACAGGAAAATTGCTGCTTAAGCACGATCAGTACGAAACACACCTTCGGTTTCATTACTCCGGATCGGAGCCAACAATGCGCAGCCTGCAGGGCAAGAAGTACATTTCATCATAAAAAGTGAGTAGGGTGCATATAGAGGAGTGCTGGGAAACCATCTTTATTTAAACTGATTTATGTTTATATTTGCCTTAATCTAATAAATCCAGTCGTCTGACTAGTTTTACTTGTATTGCTGAGTGTAAATATGACTTAAAGTAAATTTACTCAGGATAGTACATAAGCTTATAGTCCTGAATAAAAGGCGTTAAATGATTCTGGAAGTGTTTCATATTCACAGCCTCATATAAAGATCTGCTTGTCTCTCTCTCTCTCTCTGCATGTGTCTTTTTCTCTCTCTCTCACTCTCTCTCTGCCTGTGTGTCTCCCTCTCTCTCTCTCTCTCTCTCTCTCTCTGCATGTGTCTTTCTCTCTCTCTCTCTGTCTGTCTGTGTGTGTGTCTCTCTTTCTCTCTCTCTTGCTCTCTCTCTTCCTGTGTGTCTCTGTCTCTTTGCACCCATGTGTCTCTCTGCCCTTGTCTCTCTCTGCCCGTGTATGTCTGTCTCTCTCTGCCCGTGTATGTCTGTCTCTCTCTGCCCGTGTATGTCTGTCTCTCTCTGCCCGTGTATGTCTGTCTCTCTGCCCGTGTATGTCTTTCTCTCTCTCTGCCTGTGTATGTCTCTCTCTCTGTCTGTCTATCTATATCTGTCTATATGATTAATCAGTCCACTAGGATCGATATGTCAGTAAATATCTAAAGGAATAGCCAGTTAATTCAGTGATGAAGGTTAGTAAATGAGTGACTTGGGTCAGAGCAGTTCTTGGCATATGTGGTTTTTGTCCCTCTAGCAGCAGACATACCAGTTTAATGACACTAGACACTGATTAAACACAACTGAGATGGCTTATACAAAAGTCATCCATTTTCTAGGTCTGAACTGAACACCAGTGTACCTTGGTCTGATTTGATTCATATGAAGCCCAGAACAGCAGCAGTTGTAGATCTGAAAACTATTACACAATAAACTGTAGGTATAGTTCTGACTTTGGAAAGGGCATGGCTTACTTTGTTGTAGACACTGCCGCTGCTGGGTATTTCGATGCGCGTGTGCATGCATGGGTGTGTGTTTGTGTGTGGGTGGGTGGGTGTGGTTATGTAGCTCAGACATCTTAACTCCTGCAGCAAAAGGGACTTTGTCCAGAAAGAAAAGAATTTCCTCTGAGCGGGAAACGAGTTCATGAAAGGGTGCCAATGCAGTAAAAAGACGCTGACTGTAAGTATATAAAGATACACATGTGTTATTGAGCCAACGGGGACAACTGTATTGTTATCGCAGGAAATTGGGTGCAGTACAATAATAAACATTAGTATAATGTAGTCGAGTTGGGCTGTGAGGTTTGAAAGAAGTGGAGGGTCACCAAAACGTCACATGATATCATGTTGTAGTTTATTTTAAGGGTATAGCATGATGCTAGTCATCAGTAATGTGCATCAGTAAATTACCCTATACAAGGATAATACTTATTGATTCAGACCGTTTTTTTTTTCTTTTCATCTTAAGCAGATTAATAGACCCACGCTACTCGGTTCTTTAGGTTAAATATTCAGAAAGAGAAAAGTCGCTGAAAGCAATTTCAAAACTCATGTTTAGCAGTTAACTAACACAAATAATCAGTAATTTAGATGTTAAATAATAATAATAAAAAAAAGATTAGCGCCAGAACTCCACACACACACAACAAAAGAAAATACCACACCAGTTTATCCAGTTTATCCAAACCTGTTCTTTGCAATTTTGAGTAAACCAAGCCCGACATAATGTACTGCTATTTATAAATAAAGACTGTGGTATATTCTAATAATCCACTCACTCATTTGCTGAACAGCTTAATCCTCCTAGAGTTGCAGAGAGACTGGAGCCTATCTCAGCCGAACACTGGGCGAAGGCGAGGTACACCACCTGCAGCTGCGAATTAGCCATTTGGCTAAAACTGGCACATTTACAGTGATGTTAGTTAATGTGTATTCTCCTTTTATAAATAAACCAGTACACAGTTCAGGGTGCAGCTTACAAGTCCATTGCAGGGCCGACACACACAGACCGATTTACACTCACATACCTACCTAGGGGCAGTTTAGAACAGCTAAGTAGCCTGATGTACCAGTCTTTGGTCTGTGGGAGGAAACGTGCACAAGTATGAGGAGAACATACACGTCGCACCCAGAAATGCCAGAGCTCGGACTTAAACCCAAGACCTTCTTGCCACGTGAGGTGAGCCACTATGCTACCGTGTTGCCCTCTAATAGACCAGTTAAAAAATAGTTGATGCAAATAATCCTATCGGCAGTAAACTTTAGAATTTAGAAACTTTAGAACTTAAAGGTTTACAGACAGAAAATACTTACAAATTGCCGCTTCTTTATTATTTTTTTTTTAACCTCCAGTGTATCTTTAGAAAATTATTCTGAACTTTTTCATGTTTCTAAATGCGAGAAATGTTTGACGTAAAATAAATTCTTGCTCAAAACGCCCACGACAAACATGGCCGAGAAGGCGTAACCCATGATACGTAGTCAGTAGAAGACACTCGTGCTGCTCTGGTTGTCTTTGAACAGGTTATCTACCCTAATCGTAATTGAAAATTTATTACGGATGACTCATCAAGCAGTGCTTCTACTGCTGATGGAGAGGATTCATCAATTACTGAGACAGATTCAGACATGAGACAGATGAATCAGGCGCAGGGCGCTCATAATATCAGCGTTAATATCTGATGACCTCCAGGCTTAACTTTAGTCCGTGAACTACAAATACCACAGGAGGCTCTCTATTAGATGTTTTAGTCCAACCTATGGTCTTACAGTGTGCTACAAAACAAGGGCTTATTCTATTTATTATATCAGTACAGGGGAGTGTCTGTGCTATTTGTTTAGTCGGCCAAAACTTCATCGGACATCCATACTGCATGAAAAAGGGCCTACTCTGAGTCCGATCTCACTTATCATTTTTAATATTAATAACTATAATTCACTGAATGGATGTTATCAGCACCGGTAATAATTAGGTAATATTTTTGTTACTCTTACATCAGGCTTTAATCTCAACAATTGGTTCAAATTAAAATCGAAATACAGCCTGGCATAAAAATCTACCTCCGAGAAAAGGGTACCACGCCTCCATGTCCAGTTTATTTCCGTAAATTAGCATCCTTCTGAAATTGATGCTCTGTTCGAAGCAGTGCATCTCCTAGGCATTTCCCAAACCATTTTCCACAAACCTTTTAAACTTCCCGACTAAAGCCGTGTGGGGAAGCTGTGTCGTTTTTATTGAGGCAACCTGAACAAGAAGGAGCGTAGTGCTTCCCTCAGCAGGTCCGAGACGAAGCTCACTCGATACCACAGCTAGCTCTTATTCGTCTGTTTTCATCTTGTTTTGGTCCTGTGTGAATGTCAGGGCAATTCACATGCGTGTTTGTACAATAACTAGAACATATAACTATCGCCACAATATTGCTCATGCACTGTAACTTGGCAGTGCAACACAGGTTTGTAGAAAGCAGAAAAGTCCAAGATTGACTGTTGAGGAATAGATAGAGGTGTGCATTCCAAGAGAGATAGAACTAGGGTAGTGCATATCGCTCTCCCTTTCTCTCTTCCACTCTCTCTAGTGCACACGGACCCACACAGATTACTGTGCCCAGTACAGGGGTCTTTAACAGTCGCGTACAGGATACGCTGATGGTTTTGGAGCAACATTGTGGCCGATTTCATTTTATTTCTTAGAGCTAATGCTGTATTTCATGTTTATTTAAAGTGCCTCACGACTCTGTTTTTTTGTGGGTAAGTGCATCATATTCAATGTGGTTCTGGCAGATTTCTGTAGGGTTAAGCAACGTGTTTGGATTGTGGCAAGTTGTCATGCAGCAGATCTGACTCCGCCCTCTGGACTTTTGGTACTGGAGCAAGGAGCAATTGTTTTGAACCTGAGCTATTCCTGATTACTATCTGTGGGGAGTTTTGCACGTTTTCCACGTGTTGTCATGGGTTTCCACAAGGTCCTTGGGCTTCCTCTGATTTAAAAGTATACAAATCAAGCCAGGAGGTGGTCTAGGCATGCCAGATATCCCCAATGTGTGAATTGCATGCAGCCCTGCGATTTAATGTCCTCCCATTCAAACAGTTATTGAAGATAAATTAATGACTTTGTTTTAGCGCTGTGCACTCATCTTTTTTTTATGGACCTGAAATGCCAGATGTGTTGCACAGCGTCCTTCTGCAGTCTGACAGTCTGTAATGCTGACTCACAGTGAAGCCATGTCTCTCACGAGCACCAGAACAGTCAGTTATTATGCAGCCTTTGTCTTGCATCTGAAATCAGAGAGCAGCTTATTGGGCTCGGTTTGGTGTTTGTTTTAAAAAACATTATGTATTCAAATCTTTTCTGGTTTGCATCTCATGAAGACGATCGGTGTCCTGTGTGTCTGCTGGAGTTGCAGCATTACAGAAGCTGCTGTGTGACTCATCACTTTGTATTAATTTTTCACTGCACCCTTTAAATGTTCTTATTACGGCAATTAAAGCAGACAAATTCTATTACCGTTTTGTAAGGCTGCAGTTTTGCAGTTTTTTGATGTACAATGATTGTAATCAGCAGAAGCAGTGTGTGTTAAATGCATCAGTGGTGAAGAGTGTCTTATAATTGTAAAATATCCTGAATTGTACACACGTGTGTATGTATGTGTGTGTGTATGTATGTGTGTGTGTGTGTGTGTATATATATATATATATATATATATATTATATATATTTTTTTTATATATATATA
>JAOUQZ010000044.1:12705310-12723248 GCA_028564935.1 Neosilurus hyrtlii
CAATCTCAGCCGACTCTGGGCGAGGGCAGAGTACACCTTGGACAGCTCGCCAGGCCATCACAGGGCCTAACTAAAATAGGAATACAAACTTTTACTGAGCAAAACAACACCAAACATGAGTGAGAACATGGAGCACAAACCTGTTAAATCTGATACATTAACTAATAAGATAAGTGTGACAAATGACGCTGAAATAAGCTAGTGAAAGGTGGTGACTGGAAACCCCAGGGTTAGCCTTTCTTGCTTTCGCTCCAGACCATAGTCGGGGAATTTCTTTCTTTCCTTCAGGGCTGAAGTTGAACTCTGGGATTAACCCTCCCTTTAGTCAGCAGTGGAGACTTTGTGGTGTTGAAGAGCTGCAGAATTTATTAATTAGCAATATTTAATTTTACTGTACATTCACTGCTGTTAAGCTTTCACTGCTGCACTTTCTCTCTGCTCCAAACACCATGCTCACTCCATCCGTTTCACTTAACTACACACTCAGTATGCTCGCACGCAATCAGAAGCTATTTAGACCTTAAAGGAGCCTCACTATTCTTATAATAATGGCCTTGGGCACCATATTAATAAAGATATCTATTGGAGGTTCTACTTTTAGGCACTGCCTAAATCTATATTAAAGTTTTTCCTGAAATCTTTAGAGAGCTCTATAGGTCTTGGCATGATGAAAGCACGCACTCCAGTAGCAAAGAAAACACCAGAGCCTAGACATCTGTTTTAAATAAGAGAGGTCCAGCCTGCAGTAGGATCTCATCAATTTCACCCAGTTCAAAATGCTTAGTACTAATTCTATGAACTTATAGATGTGGTAACTGTAAGGTTGTACTGATGTGTTTTGTTTGTTTAAATTCTGAAAATGACTGCAATATGTCAAGTTGTGTCATTTGTTGGAGTATATAACCTTTGTCTGTAGGCATTGTGTCTAAGAGAGTGAAATGTTTATTTCTTCAAATATGTTTCAAATTAATAATTATCATGGGATGTACTTTTTCCTCATGACTACATGTATAGTGTATATTGATAATATTGTAGGAAAATACAATACTGTAGGAAGTTTTAGGAATATTATCATAAAATTACTTACTGCCCAACAACTGTAAAGACTGCAGGTTGTAGCAAAATCCTTTTATTTAAAAAAAGTTGTATTTTCTAATATACAATATGACATTAAAATATTAATAAATGTTTATAGTGAAGTAATAACTCACAATTATAAAATAAACATTGGAATGCTTCATTCCTTCAGAGTTGGTTGACTGCATGTGCATGGATTATTTCCATTATTTTTTTGATTCAATGTAGCTGGTGTAAATAGTATACTGTTTAAGAGCTTGCAGTCTGTTGTAAGTGTGATTTTTATTTATTTATTTATTTTTTAAACACCCCCCCCCCCTCCTTTTTTTTTCTTCCCCTTCTGCAAATATAATTTGTTTAGTTAATATTACTTTTTTCATATGTTAGCTTAATTTCTAGTTTTTTTATGCTTGGTTTGTAGTATGTTTTGAATCCATGCACCATCCCAAGTACCAACATCAGTTTTTAGTTTTCTCAGAAGGGATCACAAGTCCATATCCATACCATCTCCATCTGTCCTATTGACACGCTGCTGTGTGTTTCTAGGCTGAGGGGCAACAGGAGACAGTTGAGGGCACTGAGGCTACCTCTAGTGGCTCAGCCGGCCCAGCCCAGGAGAATGGGCTGAAGGAGGGCACTGCATGTGGGGGCGAGGCACTCCGGGACCCCCAGGGTCTGGATTCTGTCATCCCTGAAACAAGTAAGTTTGTGTGTCATCCTGCTCCAGTCACAAGACCTGCTCCTGCCCTCTCCCTCGGATGCACCTCAAGCTCAAATTCCGTTAGAACTTCCACTGGGGTGCATTTCGAACCCTGAGTCCAATGTTTTGCTTTGGTCTGAATTAGGAGTTTAAAAATGAGTTTGCTGCTCACTTGATTTAAGTGAGAACTAGTTTACTGAGATGTCCATTTTTAATCGTTACATTTTATTATTATAGACAGCTGTCTATAGTATCTGAGGTGTTCTCCCTGTCCAGTCTCTTTCCAAGGCTTACTTCCTCTTGTACCTCCATTGCAGAGAGTTTTCTTCTCTGTTGTTCTTGGATTGCTTGCCAAGGATTAAAGTTAATAACATTCAAAGTTGCTTTTATTCTGCCAAATTCTATTCCATTTTATTTTAGATATTTTTTAAGGTGGCTTTTAATCATTGTTAGTCAAATTTTATTAATATAGCATCTTTCAAATAAATTAAAATCATCTCAAAGTGCTTTACGGTTTGATAAACAATATCAATAAAAAGACTTAATGTGCACTGAACAATGAAATATGAGTAAGGATTAAATTCAAATTTAAATTTGATTTGTCACATACCGAATCATACACAGTACAACATGTAGTGAAATGCTTATTACGACTATCCTATATTTGAAGAAGAATAAAAGCTATCAATATCAAGAACAATAAAATATTAGTAACTATTTGAAAAAAATTATAAAAGATAAACAATTTAAATAATAAAAATTGTTAAAAAAAACAAGTAACAAAATTTCAATAAAAAAAGAAATAGCAAGAAAAAAGAAATACCAAAACGCAGTGCAAAAGTAGATTTAATAATAAAATTTAAATATTTGGTCTAAAGATAGATAAACGATAACATATACAACCAGTAAAATGTAATGAAGCAATTAAAGATCATAACTAATAAATTATCAATGTTTTATTTATTCTAGAGGAAATTGTGTGCACACGTAA
Source organism: Neosilurus hyrtlii (assembly GCA_028564935.1). NCBI lineage: Eukaryota > Metazoa > Chordata > Actinopteri > Siluriformes > Plotosidae > Neosilurus > Neosilurus hyrtlii. The sequence continues at coordinate 12,708,079 of JAOUQZ010000044.1, forward strand.
AGTATGTGTGTATAAAACATGCAATCATTTTATATGTATATAGATATTTTGCCTATGATTTGCTTCATAGCCAAAGGCTACTCATGACACATAGCTTAGAATAAATGAGTACAGTGGTTTCAGATTATTTACGTGACAGACTGTGGAAACCATTACATCAATCCAACAAATTTGAAACTGTTGAGTAGGTGTGCAATATAGTGCACATTGTTTCAGTCATAAGATAAACTGTTCTATTAGATTTGTGCCACATCAGAATGGATTACATTGCAGGTTTCTCCTTGTTCATTTTGTGGGGACAACTTTTAATGCAAATTTTTCTGAGCAGATTAAAAAAAAAAAACAATCAAGCGAACATTTCTACTAACAAAAGCAAAAAAAATACTGCTCTTGTAAATCACTATACAAAGTAGAAAATGTTAAGAATTGAAACCAGGTTACAGGTTTTTGCATGCCAATCAGGCACTTGTGTTTTTAGGACCAGAGTTTCTGCCGTTTCTAACTCTTTTATAAATGACTGTGTTCGATCGTGGTGCTGCTGTGATATTAAGGAATTAGAACTACTTACCACAATGCAAATTCTGTTACTAAATTTTTTTGTATTATGAAGAGATCTGAGAAAGTTTTTATCTTTTAATATTCATTTCATAATTCACATTCATTTTCATTTTGTAAATATATATTCTGTGTTCTATTTCATGTGTTGGTGTTGATTATTTTTGTTGTTGTTGTTGTTCTGGGGGGACGTGGGGACAAGGATAATTACTCCCTGACCACAAAATCATTTTGATTTCTTATTTTTCAGGCATCTAATTCTGCTTTTTGCTATCGCCTTATTTCATTTCCAAAACACCTCCCGTTCACCTCCTCTTCCAACTTTCCTCTCCTTTTATATCCAACTCTTTGTCTGCCTTTCTTTTTTTTTCCCCCGATACTCCCTGCTGCAGATTGAATCTTTCAAGCTCAACTTCCGCGAGAACGCTCGCTCTCGCACGGACCATGGCGCTGACATTATCACCTGGCCCGTCGTGGGTGACAGCCCCGCCCACCCCCATCCACTCCACAGCAGTGTCTCATTCAGCGACTCGTTGGTGACAGCCCGTTTGCCTCGTTCCTCAACTACCCCCGCCCTCCTCTCAGCCTCCCAAGAGCAAGAGGGTGATGCTGACTCGCTCAACACACTCCGCACGTGACTTCCACCATTCATCTGTTAATTGTCATAACCTTGCCCCATGGGTACACTGTTTCCGTCTTCATCCTGGCGATTAGTAGGTGATAATGAATTTGGCGGAATCCATTCACCAGCCCTTCCTTAGCTGCATAACTTATATTCACACTCGGCTTATTCAACACCTTCTCCCTGTAGGCGCTCTTTTGATTTTACTCAAATAAGTTTGATCTTATTCAGTGCTGCAGTCTTTTAATTGATTTGATTCCCCTAATGTAGTTATCTGGATATACATGCCCTGTATTCTTGTGTTTACACAACTCCCTATAGCAACGTTGGACCATAGTGATGTGTTGTGCCTCTTTGTCAGCATGCGGGGCTGTCATGTCATCCTAAAGAGCATTGACTACCCCGCTTCAGTATCTTCAAGTCTCATAACTCACTTGCTTTCATGTTTTGGGCAAACTCACATTTAACATATGTAGCTGGTTACAGTTGTAGGTTTCAACTAAACTGCTCTAAAATTGTGTTTTGTGGTGTTTGTGAGTGAATAATGTGGCTACAAGCTGTACGTTTGTTTGACTTTTTATTTCCTGTATGCACGTACGTTTAATTGTGTCATTTCTTCTAAGCAATACCGCAATCTTTGCCTGTTGAACATTAACTATGTCTTGAATCGTATACACAAAAGGTAGAGCTTAAAGTCTCAAACACGGTTAGGTTCATGTCTCAGAATGTGTTCTCGGTCAGTAAGTGATGAGACTGGCAGAGTTTTTAAAGCAAATGAATGTGAGAAAGGATGGTGGCATGCGTTTAGTGGGTTTTAGATGACGTTTGAAATAAGTGCAATTGAAGTGAACCTGTTGATTATGTACCACTGATTCATCTGGTGTTGTGCCTGAACATTGGTTTGAGATCTAAAGGGGGGGGTTAGGGGAAGCAGTAAAGTTTGTGCTGTTTGTACTAATTTTTTAGGAGAGAACCTGAATTAATAACTACTTTTTGGAAGATACAGAGGCACTTGAAATGTCAGTCTGACACAAAACGTTGGCTGGATCGGTTATCGCTTTTAATGGGATTTAGTTGACCTGTAAATATATACTATAGATATAGTTCCACTTCCAATACAGTTGGTTTTGGCATGGAACAGCAAAGCTTGCCAGCATAACCTTTATTAAAGAGTCACTGAAGAATTATTTGACATACGTCATGTATATGTTTCAGAAGCATGTTGGAGAAAGCAAATGTTATAGCTCGTTTCTCATGTAGCATTTAATCTTGGTCACCTCTGAATAGCCTTTTTAATGTGGTCACAATCATGTGTCCCACTCACACATTATATGTTCGGTCCCTTAAAGCTATGAAAGGAAATTATTTCAGCATTTTCAGCAAGCAAGGAAACATCATGGTGTTAAATGCAGTGTATTATTATTATTATTATTATTGTCTTATATTTAAGCACTGAAATGAGCTCAGAAACACTACAATCAAATAAATGCAAATGTAAATTAAATACCCTTTATTAGCACTAATCACCTTCATACTCTTGAAGGTTTTTAAGCACTATTCCTGACTCACAACAAATCATTAAATTTCACAGGGAGCATTGCCTCAGTAATATTTGATATATTAAAGTGCCACTGAAAATCATTTAGTCGATATGAATTATGAATGGGGGGAGGAGGAGCAAAAATTATTTTTGTTCATGGGCAATAACTGTTGTTATTTATGTACTAGTGATTTTTGGAAAAAAAGGAGAGGTTTGTAGATATTTGTATTTGAACTATAATGTGCAGCTTTTAAATGCTCTGAGAATGTTTCTTGGTAAGGTCTGGCTTTATTTTGTAACCTTCAGCTTGGGAAAAAAATGTTGTGGTCTTTTAAACTCACTTCCCCAAATGCAGTAAAATTTTCGTTGTTTTTGTTAAATGCTGTGTACGCTGCCTTTTTTCTCCAATAAACATAATTTTCCCTTAATAAATAGCACACTGTTGTATGTAAATATATATTTATATAAATTTAATATTGGCACTAGAAGAAAAAGTTGCAAATTAAGAACGTTTCATGTTTTGAAAGGATGTCAAGTAAAGCTTTGGTGTAAGAAGTGAGCTTTTCATTATCTTTAACAATTTTGTTGATGATGATCATGATAATTATAATTATTACTATGATTATTATTATTATTATTATCTAGCTGCCTTTTTCTGAGAAAAGGGCTGTCATAAAAGACGGTTTTGTATTTGCATTTCTCAGTTACTGTCATTGCTTTGGTATTCTGGTTGTGGCTGTGGGTAGAGTTACTCCCGCAAACAATTGACTTCTACGAACTGTGGTTGTAGAAGCCGACGTGTTTCACACAGTACATTAACCATCATCTTCTAGTCTTAAAACATGAAGACCACACTGCCATATATGCAAATATATTGTTTAAACAGTATCAGAAATGTCTTTGATTTAACCTGGTTTAATGAAGCTAGCTGCCCTAATAAAGCAGTGATTAAAATTGGCGATGCAGTGTGAATTTGGATGTACACTTGAGTACTTATCACAGAGCCACAAACATAAAGCATACTACCCTTGTTCAAGTTATATTCAAGCTTCAACATACAACCCCAATTTTGTGTAAAGCACATGTGTTTAAATTGTCCACATGGAAGTGTAAGAAGCCTCATGAACATGCTTAAGCTAAAATATTGTACTAAAAACATACTAAGAGCATGCAGAACAATTCCGATGTGTAAGGTAGCATTTTCATGTGCATACAGTGTCTTTTGCAGATCTTCTTCAAACCCCCCCCCCCCCCCCCTTCATTATAAAAATCAGTTTATTTTCTGGTTTGAAAGAAGTGTTAATTGTGGTAAGTTGTTAACTAGTGATGTGATAATTAAACCAATAAAACGATGTGTTTAAAAACATTACAAACATGTATTAAGTATTATTCCTTCTCTTGACAGTGAACATTGACCTTGTACTGCATTGTTCCATTGCATGTGTTTTATTTATTTATGTATTAATTTTTGAGGTTAATGCGGTTAAAATATATAGGGGTGAACTGAAGAAAGGACCAGAAATATAAGGAAGTGCAGTGGTCAAGACCAGGAAAGTGTTGATCAGCAAAAAGCAAAGGTTAGTTGAAAATACAGTTGAGGCAAGTACTGATTTTTCATTTTTAAGGCAAGTACTTTTATATCAATGTTGTGTTGTATAAGAGTCACCGGTGCTCTTTCAAGTCTGCCTAAATACGTTGTTTGAATGTGTAGCCAATATTATTATTTTAAAATAAGGAAATAATCATGCATAACACTGTACGAGTATAACATGCTGGATGTATAACAAGCAGCTTATCATCCAACACATCTTAGCCTACAAACCAGCAAAGTATATAAAAGCAGTCGAGTCTTCAAAAGGTAACAAATAAGTAAAGGTAATAAAATAAAGTTAATTTGCACACAACAGTTTTCTCTTTCAGGCAGGAAGGCCTGATTGTGTAGCTAATATACTGTTCCATAGAGAGTATTATTACATGATTTTAAAACACACTTTGCAATAATATGTGGCATAGCGGTTAGTAAATCAATCTCAGCAAGAAGGTCCTGATTTGATTCCCAGGATGGGCCATTTCTGGAGTTTGCATGTGCTTTCAGTGCTTGCTTAGGTACTCGACTTTCCTTCCATAGTCCAAAGATATGTACGTTAGGCCAACTGGCTGTTCCAAATTGCCCCTAGTGTGGAACTTATCTAAATACACAAAACTAAATACAGGTGGCAAGTTAACGGGATGCAAGAAGTGTTAACTTCAATGCCACTTTAATTGTCATGGACAGTACAAGAATTGGAACTGTACTAGAGGGTTAAAAATGATTCTTCCAAAAGATACTTATCAGCTGGTTTTTTGGTAGAAAGAACTTTCTATCATTTCAGTTTTATCTTCCATAGGTGTTCATTTGGGGTGAGATCACTTTTGTCCTAATCAAACGATGCATCAGACTCTTGTATTTTGTAAATGGGTGTGTTTACATCTTGGAATAAATAAAAAAAAATTAATAAACATTTTATGGCAATTCCATCAACATAAATACGTTTGATTAAATATTATCAGTTACAATAACAGTAAGTGCAATAACCTTGCAATAATTCAAAAGGGAGGGAAACACTTATTCATTTCATGTGCATTGAAATTTTTGTCCAGCAGATGGTGTTACATTACTGATTTTTTACTGCCTAACCTAAATCTCATTTAGGCCTTTATAGCTTGAGTGTTAAAAGTGTTAAATAAGGAAGGAACATTATAGCTTGTGCATATGCACCAAAAAACTACTCCACTGTTCTATTGCTGAAATTTTGTATTTATATTGCTGGTATGATGGAGATACTAGCGCAGATTAGAAGAAAGCACTGTCACTGGTGGCGCTTGCCCCATGGTGCAGCTGGGTGGGTACGTTATTGGCTGTGAGGGGGAGGAATGGAATTGAGGGGACAGAGAATGTTAACCTTTACTGAGCCCGTCATTGCTCAATGAAAAAAGCCTTTAAAGAAACTTACTTAATTCAGTGGATTGCCCTTCCTTCAGTGCCAGAACTCTGGTGTTTTGCACCCTACTATTGTGGTAGAGATTACTCTGGTGGTTAAAAATCTTCAGAGTAGCATGTCTGCGGGCTTAATATGACTTGTTAAAGGCAAGTGTTATATGGTCAGGGTATACAGCAAGGCATGAAGATGTGTTGCAATTGCGGAAGTATTTATTAAACCAAAGATCACTCTAAATGGCAAACAAACAGCACTATATCCAGGATCTTTAAACAAACAAAAAGATGTCAGAGAATTATTCAACAGAGGATGTAATGGAACAAAATATCAACAACTCACAAAAAGATGAGATGAACTGGGTCCTGAATAGTATCCTTATTTTAATCACGTCAATTTGCGGCAAATCTGTGTAGTAAATCATGATGGCTGCATAACCCCTGCCTTGCATGCTGAGATTTGTACTCCAACTTTGTGTACTTGGAAGATGAGGGGCAAAGCTCAAAGAACAGTGTGGCACAAGGACAGGGTGGTGGACATTACAAACACCTCACCCCCACCCCCCAAAAGACGCTTTCGTGGAAAGGCCTGGGTCTGTTGGCACGGGCATGACTTATAGAGTACACATGTAGGTTTTCAATTTGGACAAAGGTGTGGACTCTAGAACTGATACAGGCCTGGGCTGACTCTAGAACAGATCCTAAAATAGATGCAGATTCAGGGGAAGAAGCAAATGCATATGCTGTTCCTGACTCTGGAACAGTACCTAAAATGTTCTTTAAAAAATGATTTGAAACTGAGTCAGAGACAAAAGCAGTCTCAAATACATCTACAGATTCACAAATTTCACATGTAAATTTATAATTTAACAGGTTTGTCCTCAAATTAATTATCACTGCTGTAATCAGATTCAGAAAGAAACTGTGCAGATGGAGAACACTTAGGAGTACAGGCTGCCTTGCAGGTCCTGGATGTCATGTCTTAGAAGCACAGTTTACTCTGTTAGCCTCTTAAGGGCTTTTGGCATGATCTTCCCCCAAACCTCTTTAAACGACTTTCTCCAGTGAGCATGATGGAGCCTCACCAATATTTCCCCAAAGCTTTTGGAGTCTTCCATTCATTAGTGTTGAGCCCTTAGTAGACTGGCACTAGCACTGGCGTGCAATGGACCCAGGTGCCTTGAGGGCTTAGGGTCTACAAGAACTGTACCACGTGGCAGTGCTGGAGGAATCTATTCTGGGTAAGTCAGTACTGTCATAGGAGGGAAGTGAGTTCAGTGAAAGACCCAGGAAAAAAAGCTAGTCCTTTTAGCTCTGGTACATCCATGGTGTGGCAAGGTTTTTTGTCATGTGGCAGGGCATGGGGGCTGGATGCAGTTCCAGAATCAAACTATTTATTTAACTAAAATCTATCATTAAATCAACAAAAACAAACAACAGGATATACAACTAGAATCGATCTTTAAAAATAGGACATTGTCTTAATGAACCTATGACATGGAGGAACAATGTAGGTACTGCTCAAGCTGTGACATGCTGAACCAGCTCTTTACACATGCACAGATACTTGGTTGGGTAGTGTGGGTTTGCTAATCCAGTCTCCATGCAATATTTTGTTGCATTTAAGGTAAGAATTTAAAGTTTTAAGATTTGTGTATATTGTGTATGTTGTTGTAGGGGTGCTGCTGGAGTGTTGGATATATGGTTTATTTCTTCATGCTCTGTGTGACCTTTTCTGTTCCCCATGGTTGTAAAGAGTGGATGTTTAATTGTCCATAGCCTCCTTGTCAGCTCTTGGCCATTCTTCTGTCTCCAACAAGGCATTTCCACCAAATGCTTACTATTTTTTTTCCTGTTTTGTCACCAATAACCATACCATAGTGAAAGTCACTGAACATACTGTATTGGATATGCATGGTTTTGCATGATTTACTGCACTGCACTGTGGCCACATGATTGGCTAATTGCTTCAGTGGGCAGATGTTTCTAATAATGTAGGATGTATAAGTGGATAATTGTTTATAATTGTCCTGTAATAATCATTCATTCATTCATCTTCCGCTTGTTCTGGGGTTGGGTCGCGGGGGCAGCAGCATAAGCATTGAGGTCCAGATGTCCCTCTCCCCAGCCACTTCCTTCAGTTCTTCCCGGGGGAATGCCAAGGCGTTTCCAGACCTTTTGAGGGCCATAGTCCCTCCAGCGTGTTCTGAATCGGGCCCCAGGTCTCTTCCCAGTTGGACATGCCCGAAACACCATACCAAAAAAAGGCATTCGGGAAGCATTCTAATCAGATGCCCGGGCCACCTCAACTGGCTCCTCTCAACACGAAGGAGCAGCGGTTCTACTCCGAGCTCCTCCCGGATGACAGAGCCCTGCCACCCTGCGAAGGAAGCTCATTTCTGCTGCATTTATTTGCAGTCTCGTTCTTTCGGTCACTACTCAAAGCTCGTGACCATAGGTGAGGGTAGGAACATAAATCGACTGGTTAATTGAGAGCTTTGCCTTCCTGCTTAGCTCCCTCTTCACGACAATGGACTGGTACAATCTCCGCTTTACAGCAGAGGCTGCATGATCCGTCTGTCAATCTCCGACTCCACTTGTGAACAAGACCCCGAGATACTTGAACTCCTTCACTTGGGGCAGGACCTCATTCCAGACCCGGAGGGTGTATTCCATCCTTTTCCGGCTGAGAACCATGGCCTCAGGCTTGGAGGTGCTGATTCTCATCCCAGTCGCTTCACACTCAGCTGCGAATTGCTCCAATGAGAGCTGAAGGTCCTGGCTCGATGAAGCCAAAAGGACAACGCCATCGGCAAAAAGCAGAAACGAGATCCTATGGCCACCAAACCAGAACCCCTCAACACCTTGACTGCGCCTAGAAATTCTATCCAAAAAAATAATGAACAGAACTGGTGACAAAGCGCAGCCTTGGTGGAGTCCATCCCCCACTGAAAACGAGTTTGACATGTTGTTACCAATGTGGACCAAGCTCTGTCTCTGTCAATACAGAGACTGAACAGCCTGTAGCAGCAGGTCCAGTATTCCATATTCCTAGAGCACACCCCACAAGATAGCTCAAAGGACACGGTTGAAAGCCTTTTCCAAGTCCACAAAGCACATGTGGACAGGTTGGGTAAACTCCCATGCCCCTTCCTGGATCCTGTAGAGTGTGTAGAGCTGGTCAAGAGTGTTGAGGCCAGAACGAAAACCACATTGTTCCTCCTGAATCCGAGGTTGAACCATTGGTCGGATCCTACTCTCCAGTACTCCTGTATAGACTTTCCGGGGTAGGCTGAGGAGTGTGATTCCTTGATAGTTGAAACACACTCTCTGGTCCCCTGTTTTAAAAAGGGGAACTACCACCCCAGTTTGCCAGCCAGAGATACGACCAATGACCACGCGATGTTGTAGAGACGTGTCAACCAAGACAGTCCCACTACATCCAGAGCCTTGAGGTATTCAGGGTGGATCTCATCCATCCCTGGATCCCAGCCGCCGAGGAGCTTTTTAACTACCTTGGTGACCTCAGCCCCAGTGATGGGCAGATTCTCGTCTGAACCCCCAGGCTCTTCTTCTTCCACAGATGGCATGTTGGTGGGATTGAGGAGGTCCTTGAAGAATTTCTTCCACCTCCCGACAACATCCTCAGTTGAAGTGAGCAGCTACCCACTTCCACTGTAAATAGTGTTTTTGGAGTACTGCTTCCCCCCCCTGAGGTGCTGAGTGGTGGTCCAGAAACTTTTCGAGGCCAAACAATAGTTTCCAGGCCCTTACCGAACTCGTTCCACACCAGAGATTTTGCATCGGGCTGCAGCACGTTTGGCCCATCAGTACCTGTCCTTGCCTCGGGAGTCCCACAGGCCAAAAGGACCTGATAGGCCTCCTTCTTCAGCTTGACGGCCCCCCTCACTGCAGGTGTTCACCACCTGGTTTGGGGGTTGCCCCCTCGACAGGCACCGATGACCTTCTGACCACAGCTCTGGGCTGCCGCCTCAATAATGGAGTCACGGAACATGGCCCATTCGGACTCTATGTCCAAGGCCTCCATTGGGATGTGGTGGTAGCTCTGCCGGAGGTGGGAGTTGAAGGCTTTTCTGACAGGAGACTCCACCAAACATTCCCAGGAGACCCTAACTACACGCTTGGGTCTCCCAGGTCTGGAGGATGGCCTCCCCACCATCTAAGCCAGCTCACCACCAGGTGGTGATCGGTTGACAGCTCAGCTGCTGTCTTCACCCAAGTGTCCAGAACATGTGGCTGCTAGTCCGATGACACGACTACAAAGTTGATCATCAAACTGCGGCCTAGGGTGTCCTGGTGCCATGTGCACTTATGGACACCCTTATGTTCGAATATGGTTCATGATGGACAGACCGTGAAGAGCACAGAAGTCCAAAAACGAAACACCATTCAGATTCAGATTGGACAGGCCATACCTATTAATCACACCCTTCCAGGTCACACTGTCATTGCCCACATGGGTGTTAAAATCTCCCAGGACAACGAGAGAGTCCCCAGGGGGAGTGCCCTCTAGCACACCCCCTAGGGACTCCAAAAAGGGTGGGTATTCTGTACTTTTATTTGGTGCATAAGCTCGCCACCTCCCCCCATGAGCAACTCCAGAATAAAACAAGGTCCAGCCCCTCTTGAGAAGGGTGGTTCCAGAGCCCAAACTATGTGTTGAGGTGAGCCCAACTATATCTAGTCGGTATCCCTCAACCTCACGCACCAGCTCAATCTCCTTCCCCACCAGAGAGGTGACATTCCATGGCCCAAAAGTCAGAGTCAGTAACCAAGGATCAGTCTGGTAGGTCCCCCTTCAGCTGCCATCCAGCTCACATTGCACCCGACCCCTATTGCCCCTCCCACAGGTGGTGGGTCTATGGGAGGGTGGACCTATGTCTCCTCTTGGGGCTGGACCCAGCCAAGCTCCATGTGCAGAAACCCGACCACCAGGCTCTTGCCTTCAAGCCCCTCCCCCAGGCCTGGCTCCAGGGGGGGCACTGGTAACCCGCATTCCGCCAAGGGAAACTGTGTCCTTGAAATAATATTGCTCATAGAGGTCTTCTGAACCACACTTAGTCTGGACCTTCACCTAGGACCTGTTTGCCTTGGGTGACCCTACCAGGGTCATAATGCCCCTGACAACATAGCTCCTAGGATCATTAGGACACGCAAACCCCACCACAATGATAAGGAGGGGTATAATAAACATTATTTTGATTAGTTGTCAATATAAGTGTAATAATTTCTCCAAATTTAGAGCACAGGCTCAGCACACAGTACATGAACCTCTGTGCTCCAGGTTGGATTTATGACTTTGCTGTCCAGAGACATTGCAAGGTTCATCCTTTTTAAACTGCATATCATTTGATCTATAACCATGTTTTGCTATTTTTTTTCACATTCTTCTTGTTCTTTCTTTTCTTTTTTTACACCAACATTTTTCTGTTACTTTATGGAGGTTAGTTCCTGATCCATCCAAATGCACATGTTGATGTTGGTTTAAATAGGACACAAATGACATGAACACACAATCTTTAATCTCATTAGGTGTGTGTATGAATGAGAGAGTGAGAGAGGTATTTGTAATGAACTGGGAAAAAGGACAGTATATATGTTTAAAATTGCAACTATTTATTTGTTCATTTAAGAAGGGATCTGAACATGATCAGTAGCTTTTCATAGACTTCTTTAAGAAGCTTCACTCTTCATCATGTCCTTTCTGTAGCCAGGAAAAAAAAGTGAACATGTAAGTTGGACAAGGAAAAACTCAGAATTCAATATTTTATATAAATAATTTTTATATTTGAAAGTTTATAACTTACCTTAGAGCCTGTATCACGGCTCTTAGCCCTCAGCTTGTTGACCTGAGACTCTGCAATATCAGCTCTTTCCTCTGCCTCATCCAGCTCATGCTGCAGCTTGCGAAACTTGGTCAAATTGGAATTTGATTGCTCCTCCTAAAAATAACAAAATAGTTAATTGAGAATGCAAACACAACCAAAGTAAAGATTGTAAAATATCCTATGTAATCAACTTACAGCTTCTTCTGCAGCTCTCTTGTAGGATTTAACCTTTAACTGGAGTTTGTCTACTAGATCCTGTAGACGGGCAAGATTCTTACGATCCTCTTCAGTCTACAGAAACATGGTGGCAGTGTATTGATTCTTATTGTTCTGCTTGTTAAAATTAAGTTAGATTAATTCTAAGTAAGATTGGCTACTTTACTGAAAAGATGTTAAACCTGATAGGTTAGCTCCTTAATGCGGCGCTCATATTTGCGGACACCCTTAATAGATTCACTGGATTTCCTCTGTTCCAGCTCCACTTCACCTTCTAGCTCTCTGACCTAAAAATATTTTGAAGAATCAAAAATTAATCAGGATAGAAAGTTCATATTTTGTACTGTATGTGTTAAATGAAAAGATATTTGTTTACCCTGGCCTCCAGCTTCTGGACCTGCTTCTTGCCACCTTTCATGGCAATTTGCTCAGCTTCATCCAGACGGTGTTGGAGGTCTTTAATGGTTTGCTCCATGTTCTTCTTCATGCGCTCCAGGTGAGCACTGGTGTCCTGCTCCTTCTTCAGCTCTTCTGCCATCATGGCAGCATCAGTGATGGCTTTTTTGGCTTTTTCCTCAGCATTCCTGCACTCTTGGACAGATTCCTCTACTTCGGTTTGAAGCTGGGAAATGTCACTGTCCAGCTTCTTTTTCTGATTTAGCAAGCTAGTGTTCTGAAATGTTAAAAAAAATATATATATTATTTTTTTGGACACTAAGACTGATCTGTAAGTGCACAAGAATGTGGACATGTTGCAGAAAATCTGTCAGAACTATGTACATTACATGCAAAGCAGTATGTGCGTTGTGTTTATTGTGAGTGTGACCAATTTAAACTTGTTAAAAATTACCAGAAGAGTCACTAAATTGAAACTAAGCACATGTATAATTGTTGACAGAGCTGGTCTTTTGAAATAATCTGCTTTGTTTTGATGAAGTAAAGATAGAATTGTTTGGCTGCAATCACAGTACGAATACGAACAGGAAAAGACCCTCATACAACTGCAAAATGTAGGAAATCTTATAATTAGAGCTTTCTTCACTACCTCAGGGACTGGGCATCTCACAGTCTTGTACTATAAAATGTAAAGTAGTGCTTTAAGATGATCAGCCATCTGTCCAAAAGATGAAGTTGGCATTTTCAATAGTATAATTCAAAATACACTAGCAAATATCAAAACCCTTATTTGAACCTTATTCAAAAGGGCAATACATAAGATATCTTTCAGGTGATGGAACTGTGTATGGGAAAATGGTCAAAACTTTCAGCTAGCCAGAGAAAGCTGGTCGACATTTATGCAAAACACCTACAAAACATTTCTGCTAAAGGGGGCAGTGCTTCTGAGGACAAGGCAGTAGGTACTTCCTTCACAGGAGAATTTACATGAACCGATATTTTTTGTTGAATAAATGACTAAAAAATCAAATTTTCCCTGTGATTTTATTAAGGTCCTTAATCTAGAGGCACGGTGGTAGTAAGGAGGGTGAAATGCTTGCTCGTTTACATATGTGGGGAAAAAATGTCATGTACCTAAAATGTAGTTAACACATGGACTGCTTTAGATTCCTCTTCATGGCTTTCCCTAGATTTTAACGGCATACCTGAGAGTGCAGTAGCTGAACTCTCTCACTGACATCCAGCAGTTCTTGCTCAGCCAGCTTGCGGCCTCTCTCGGTCTGCTCCACCATAGATCTCAGTTCATCTAGTTCAGCTTGCATCAGATTGTTGCGTCTCTCCACAATAGCAATGTTCTCTTTAAGATCATCGTTAGCACGGAGGGCATCATCCAGCTGAATTTGAGAATCCTGTAAAGAACAGATTTTTCAGTTAATTACAGTGTTATTCTTACTCACTCACACTGTCACTCATTTGACAAACCACTTAATCCTATTAGTGTCATGGGGAGGCTGGAGACTATCTTAGTCACCATTACCAGACCATTACAGGGCAACACACAACTGTTCACACTTACACCTAGGAGCAATTTGGAATAGCCAGTTAGGCTAATGTGAATGTCTTTTGACTGAGGGAGTAAACTAGAGTGTAATATTCTTGCTTTTTATTGAAATTACATAACTTTGCACTGATAAAAAGTGAATATACAAAAAGTGAATGTACAAAGACCATTTCTACTTGCCTTCAAATGACCATGAACACTCTTCAGCTGTTTCTGGGCCTCTGCAGCCTGCCTGTTAGCCTGGCTGAGCTGGATCTCCATCTCATTGAGATCTCCCTCCATCTTCTTCTTCAGTCTCAGGGCCTCGTTTCTGCTGCGAGTCTCAGACTCTAGAGAGCTTTGAAGGGTGTCCACCACTCTTTGGTGATTCCTCTTGGCCTGCTCCATTTCCTCATCTTTTTCAGCCAGCTTACGCTCAATGTCAGCCTTCACCTGGTTGAACTCCAGTTGGGTTCGCAAGATCTTTCCTTCTTCATGTTCAAGAGATCCCTTTTATTAACAAATCATAAACAACACCAGTAAGAGTTCATAAGACCTTAACACACTCGACATTCAAAAACATTGCTTTTTTTTTTAAACATGGATCTCAAAATAATTTTACAATGAATCGTCATTTTTTTATGAATTCTTGATGAAAAATCAGAAACACATTTTTTTAAAAAGATCTTAAGGCCCTTACTTCAGCTTCTTCTAGAGCAGATTGAATCTCAGCCTTCTCCTGCTCCAGTTGTTTTCTTGCTTTTTCCAGCTCATGAATACTCTTCCCACTTTCACCAAGTTGTTCAGTGAGATCAGAAATTTCCTCTGTTTAATAGAAAACTAGGGTGTTTAACAAATAATGTTATCTGCAAAGCAAGCTTTGAGATTTTTATCAATGTAACAATGAAGTTCACCTTGCAGGTTCTTATTCTCCCTCTTCATTGTTTCCAAATGATCCAAAGACTCCTCATAGGAATTCTTCAGTTTGAAGAGCTCAGTACTTAAAGATCTAGCCTCTTTCTGAGAACTTTCCAGCTCGGACTGGGACTCCTCATACTTTTGCTTCCACTCAGCCAAGACCTGAAGCAATTGATCATAGATATACTTGTAGTTTCTCAGTAAGACTTAACGTAATTCTAAGGTAAACATTTAGAATGTTTTCTTATGTGCTGATAAGACGTTAAAATTCTTTTAATTTTTAAACAACCAGCCTGTATTGCAGATTTTAACTTTTCAAACTTTTCAAACTTTTCAGTTTTGCTTATTTTATATCATGAAATACAGGTCTCTATATGTCATTAAACACCAAGAAAATAAGATTTTATTCACTTCTTTGTACCTACCTTGTCAAAGTTTCTTTGTTTCTTGTCCAGAGCAGCAGCAGCAGCGTTGGATCGTTCAACATCAACCATGAGATCTTCAATCTCATTCTGCAGTCTGTGTTTAGTCTTCTCCAGAGAGGAGCATTTGGCATTTAC
>JAOUQZ010000044.1:12732268-12744328 GCA_028564935.1 Neosilurus hyrtlii
AGGACGAGTCTGAGCCTCCAGTCGCTCCTTATCTGACTTTCGAAGAAAAGGTGCTGCGGCACCAAACTCCTCCATTAGTGCATCTCCCATTGTGAAGTCTAGAGACTGTCCTACCTGCGTTCGAGTTTTCTATTTGTTCAACCAAGCTGATGTTATGCTAACAATGAAAAAGAACAAATGATTAGCTTTGATTAGTTTTTTACTTTGTTCTCAAAATACTGAAATGATTATGATAAATTTACTGTAACACTACATTCCTGGTCCACAATATATAATGTCATAATAAATTTGCTCATTGCTCTTTAAATAAAACAAACAATGGTCTTTCAGAGCTGTAATGCTCCACAAGGACTTTATTCCTCCTGCTAGGACTGTTTCTTCTCCACTTACCTTCAGACAGTGGAGTGGTGTGTCCCTGTAAGGCTCCTTGCCCCCCTTTTAAAAGCACTCAATTATCCTAAAAAGGTCATAGTTGGATAACCAACAAGTGTTCAACTAATTTGAAAATTACCCTCCTCCCCCAGCAGATTGGAGGAGGTGTTCAGGATGTTGACATATATGGTATTTTAGCAACAGGTTTCAAGGAGGAAATAACTCAGATTTCTATATTAACATCATTGCCAAATGGAACTCCTTTTACGACATTATGACAGGTTAAGAAGAACAACACTGAAAGGATTAAGTCTAATTTGAGAGTCGTCTCAGTGTAGGCTGTTTTTCTCAATTGCAAATGTTTACTGTTTTAGTGACATTGTTGCCTGATTTACTGTGTCTGATCATTAGGGTATACTGTTTGTAATATCATAAATTGCTTGTTTTTTGCTCTCAGTATCTTTCTGAAGTTTCTCAAAATAGATCCGTAGGGTAACTGTTGAATTTTCGAATTCTTACACTGTATAGTAAAATACTTTTGTATAGCCACAATGTGGATGTTTTGCATAGTGTAGTATTGTTTTCTATTTTAGATGAATTTAATTTAGTGCATTAAAATGACAGAACATCATGGTGTTATGTGAAATATAGGTTAATTCTATAGTATAAGACAAGAGCCTGAATGATTTTTGACCTCTGTGGTGTTGTTTCAAAGTACATCACCTTCAATCAATACGATAACTTGTAAATACTATTAGTAATGTTCTGGTGTTGTTTCATAGGACTGTCCATGTGGATCAAAGCATTACTATGAAAAGTTATGGTTCAGTGTATTTCTTGCTAACATTGATAATTTTGTTGCACAAATTTGGTTTTGGCATGAAGCAATATTATGATATTTATTGTATAATACGTGTATCAATTCTATAACTTATTCATAATTGATTGTTAGTTCTTAGACATTAAGAGGTATGAGTTGCCTTTAAGATATACATGACACTGTATTTTGGATAAATTACTTCTAAATAGGATTATGCTTGACTTCATTTCAGCCCATATTCATGTACAGATTTGCTTTAACTTTACTTTTGGTTTTTTTCTTTCTCATAATTTTAGAATAATTAGTAAAATGTGTGATGAAATGATGTCATCACTAACCAAGACAACCATATAGCAGATAATAAATTTTTTTCCTCATTTATTATCCACATTAATTCTGTTTTATTCAGCTGCAGGAAAACAAACCATGGAGAGCCTGGTCATAATTGTGGTCACAGTAGGACTTTGAGTCAGATGCACCTACATGCATCACTCATCCTGCTCTTCAAAATTCAAGGTTACCATGTTACATGTACAAGGTGTATTACTGTTAATATTCTTGATTGTTGTTCTAAAGCTGTGTGTTTTTAAATAAATTGTATATCTTTCATTCTTATCAACTAAGTAATTTTTGATCATTAATAAATCAAATTAAAAATAAGCCCAGCTTCTATTACTATATATGTAGTACTGGGAAAGAGCTTTGTTCCCTCTGAAGCAGAAAATAGTGTACTGGTTTATTAAAGTAAATCCAGTCATGCTTTTCAAAGTCAAAGGTCAAGAAAGCTGTCAAGACACACATACATTTTGAAAACCCATAGCAGGTGCTAACATATTATTGTAAGGACCTGTGACTTCTTGAAGATGCTAAGGACTAACACCCTCACACTATTTACCCCAGCCCTTGAAATCTTGGTCCATTCCATTTTGAACACAATAGTTCTACGTAAGAGGTTCATTCTCAGCTGTGTAGTTCCCTCAAGTAGTCAGCACCCTCACTCTGCAAGGTCACAAACACAACCATGTGTACTTCTTAAACAATGGAGAGGGCCATTGTTGGTGGTACAGTAGGTCATCATGTCACTTGATTTGCTTGAACACATGGTATAGCAACTTTATACTGCTTAGTATCCTTTGTATATCTTAACTGATGTGTGAAAGTCGTCAGCACTAGAACAAAGTCATGTCACTGTGTAGGTTAGCTACCAGAGTCTTCTGAGTTATTGACAGTTGTAGTCTAATTAAAGGTGGGGAACTATTAAAAGTTCTGTTCTGATTGTGTATTATGCCCTCTCTTTGTTTGCAGAACATGTTTTAAGTGTAAAATGCCTCCAGTTCATAAATTGTGCCCTAATTACTAGCTTCAGTATTTTTTCAGTTCACTTTTCTAATTGTCTAAAGTACTACCTTCATTGTAAGTTAAAATACTAGTTATTATAAACTGGCTAAAAAAAAAAGGCATTCTAATATTTTGTCTGACCACTTTTTGCCTTGATTACAGCATGTGATTGCCATGACATTGTTTCAAAAAGTCTAATTCATACAGGTCGTCATCTCACTTCATTTTATCGACACATAACGTTTCAACCTGACCAACTGAAGCAGATCATAGTGTGTGTAAGTTTATATATATATATATATATATATATATATATATATATATATATGTATGTGTGTGTGTGTCTGCGTATATGTCTGCATGTATATATAAGGCAGGGTAGTATACTAGTATACTGATATGCCTTAAAATGGAAGTTGCTCAGTGATTAACAATAAAACTCAAAACTCATAGCAAACTTGGGCCGTTCTATGTGGAGTTTGCATACTCTTTCTATGCTTGTGTAGATTTCCTCTGGGTGCTCTGTTTTCTTTCCACAGTCCAAAGACTTGCACATTAGTCAATTAAATAAATTGCCCATATGTGTGAATATGACTGTAAATGATTGTTTCTCTGTTAGCTCTGCAATATATTAGTGAACTGTTCAGGGTGTACCCCTGATTCTACCTGAAGTCATCTGTGATAATGGAAAGACTAAAAATCATTGGGTTAGACAGTTGACAGTGCAGCTAAAAATCTGTTTAAACTCTAAATTAAGATTTTATGCATACATTATAATGTATTTCTTTACCAAAAAGTTTTTCAATGAGTTTTTTGTAATTTATCACAAATACATTAGTATTATTTTTCTTTAACATGATAATATTGGGCCAATATTTTAATTTTAACTGTTCCTTCACCTCAGTTCCAGTTTTTAAGCTACTTTTTCAGTGTCTAATTAAACCACAATTTATGTTAATTAGCTACACTCAAAATACAGTATGACATTGTCAACCTATTTTCTTAAGTGCCAAAACAGTATAAATACCTACATCATCTCAAAGTTCATGAAATAATTAAAAACAGGAAGATAAAACAAATTTACTGCTGTTCACTTGTGAGCGTATATAAATAGTATTTGCATGTAGAGACTGTCTTGGATCTTTGACTCATGTGACCCTGAATGTCTGTTGTCCATTTAGCTCAAGGCAAAGCGGTTTGTTTCTGTCGTATTGTTTCCTTCCCTTTGTCCTTGAGGACGAAGATAACCCTGTGAAATTCCTTCTGAATGCTTCTCTCTCACTGAGAAGGGCAGCTATGCTGATGTGGTACACTGTGATTCGAGTGTTAGCAGATGGTGTGTCCCTGAAGGTTTCACATTAATCATAGCGTCTTGTCACTTACAAATTCTGCGTCCCTTTTTGAAACCTGCACTTGTGACTTATGTTACAAAGGTTATTGAGGTAACATATGCAATAGCATTTAAAACCTTTTGTAGTCTAGGGTACATGATGTGCATTGACTAGTGTGATAAGTGATATAAATGCTAAATTGTCTTCAGAACTTTTTCTTAGTTGGGGAAATAATGCTGATCCCTCTAAATGTAGCAACAAGTAAAACACTATGATCACCTAGTATACAGTGCATCTCAAAATATTAGACTGTACATATACACTGTTTTTAATATGCATGTGTGTATGTCTGTAGTGTTTTGTTTTTTTTCTTGCCTTGCTCCTATATCACTTCTGATGTCCTGTCAAATTGCATGTCTGAGCACCAGGAAAATTTAATGGCAAAAATAACTGCAAAGACCTATTCATCAATTCTGTTTTTGGGAACCTATAGAAAATGGTATGTTCTCAATGTAAAGCAGGTCTTATTTTATCTCAGCAGGTGAAGATTTCACGCACACTTTTTTTTTTTTTTTTTAATTAAACACCCCCCTCCCCTCCCACACACAAAACACACCCACACAGAAACACACCCGCACACACAGAGCTTCATGTATGCCTCACCTTACTCTCTTTTAGTGACCCATAAGACATCACTGCTGTAAGAGGTATGGAAGCACTACTTTTTTGATGCAACATATATTTACAAGTTGTTGGTGTATTGTAAAAATGTATTAATAAAGAATTGGTTTGACTAATATTTTATATTATTGTTATTATTATTAAAAGTAATTTTTTTAAAAATACCATTATTATTATTATTATTATTATTATTATTATTATTATTATTATTGTCGTTGTTGTGGTTATTATTAATAATACTGTTATTGTTATTGTTACTACTACTATTATTATTATTATTGTTATAATTATATGTGATGCTTTGTTTTTGATATGCTACAAACCCTAGTTGTCAGGTGGTTACTGTAATTAATATTTACATTATTTTCAACGCAGTTTATACAGTAATGCCACATACTACTACATATGCTACTATATAGATATGTCTTTTGCTACAATCTTTTTTTGTCGTCCTTTTTTTCCAGATTTCAAATAAATCTGAGAATGTTCTAAAAGCAGTAATTGTTTTTAGTTTACATAAGAATATAACTAGGATTTATTACTCATTGCTCCTGTTACTTTAAAATAATTGAAGCTGTGTATTTTATCAAATTTCATGACAAAATGATAGAAGAACGAAAAAGGGAAAATGAACCATTATACAGTGATCTTGTATGTTTTACCATGCAAATACATGCATTTACAGTATTCTTATTGTAGCTATTGAGTGGTGTTCTTTGATTATTCCAGAAAGTCAGACCGGCTATAATATCAAATTGAAAAACACATTTGTAGGGGTGAGTACAGTTAGTAATGTACAGCGTTAAATACAGTATGTTATTGTAAATATTCAAGCTGTAACCTTCTAATGATTTATCAGTGCCATACCATATATCATAGTATAGCTGATGCTATTTTCAATAACTGATTTAGTATGGCATAGTAATTACTTTTTTTCCGAAAAATTTCTATTCGCAGACATATTTTCAAATTGCAAAGTACTTGATGCCTCAGGTACAGACTTTTCTTTCATGAGAACTCCTTAGAAATTCATACTTGTGTCTTTGCTTGTTTGGTACATCAGCATGCTCTTTTTTTTTGTTTGCTTGTTTCTCTGGTATTGTGAGATGTTCCGTTTTATTCATTGTTACAACTTCTTGTCTTATTTTGTGACAATGACATTGGAAAAGCTAACATTTGAAAAGTATTATTATTGTTGTTATAAGAATTAGGATCTTCTTTATTTCTTTTTGTTTTAAACATATGTAATGTTCCATGAAAAATTACAAAATTTGAAACCTATTGTAAAATTATGTAGGATCTCACCATGTTATTTGATGAAACAATTTTTGCTATTTTTTTTATTCATTACTTTTATGCATTTTTTTTTTAGTTTAGGTCTTTTTAAAAATGGGCGATTTTTCCTTACAGTTTCTGATGTTTTGGAATTTTAAAATATTTAAAACAAAGAAAGTAAATATTCAGCATCTTGAATATTTAATATGATTATGAATTAGTCTTGGGTCTCTATTTACATGTAAGCAAATTAATGATACTGACCATGTTAACTGCTTTGTAGGGGATAAAAATCCTTATGCTTTACCTCTACTAATGAAGCATGTGTTCCAAAGCTACTCCAGTGGATTTAAAAGAAAATGAATCACCAAAATTAATTGCACCAGGCTGTTCAGGGTGTGCCCTGCCTTCACCCATAGCTGCCCAAGACCCTAGAAGGATTACGGGGTTTGAAAAATGGATGAAGGGTCTCCATGTACAGATACTTCACTTATCTTCTTGTCAGTAGCATACTTTGTACTGAAACTTGTCTTTTGTTAGAAAAATTGCACCATTTATTTATTTTCACTAGGTGTCTCAGAAGATTTCTGAAGCCCATAATGCATGTTATTTTTAAAATTGGTAGCTTATATAATAAAACAAATATTACACTTGTTCACAACTAGGTTCCAATAAGTGTGACTTATGATGCATCTTATGTAATGTAATGCCTATTATCGATCTGTCTGTCTGTCTATTTGTTTGTGTTTGTTTATTTTTACCATTAGACTAAAACATCAAGGCTTAGCACAAGCTACTCATGCTGTATTATGTTCAGGTGCAGTAATTATTTAATATAAGAGACAGTTACAAACCACTGTTCATTTGCACATTTACTTTATTCTATTCAACTACAGGCACAACTCATGGAGGGTCACAGAAAAAAACTTCTGAGAAAGGATCACGTGAGAGCTTCACTCTTCATCATGCCCTTTCTGTAACACAGAAATATAAACAAAGTTATGTATGTTAAAGGTAAAATGTATTATTGTCATTATGTATTAGTTATACAGTAAATAATCAACTGTTTTGTATTTTTGTGACCATTTTTACCCCGCTTACTTTCTATTATACGATGTAAGATATAGTTCAGAAATACGAATTTCAGCTAGCAAATTACTCACAGAACATTTATGAAATTTGTGAGTATATTCCATAGAAAATAAACATTTTGTAACTAATGCTTTTGCATCTTGTTTCCTTTCAATCAACTCATTTACTCACCTTGGAGCTAGTGTCACGGCTTTTGGCTCTCAGCTTGTTCACCTGGGATTCAGCAATATCAGCTCTTTCCTCTGCCTCATCAAGTTCATGTTGTAGCTTACGGAACTTGGCCAGGTTAGAATTGGCCTGCTCCTCCTATAAAATTAAAGGTATGTTAATTTAGAGAACCAGAGGAGACCAGTACATTTAAAAAACAGGCAACAGATGTCGTATTTAAATTTAAAGAATACTTACAGCTTCCTCTGTGGACCTCTTGTAGGACTTAACTTTCAGCTGCAGTTTGTCTACCAGGTCCTGAAGACGTGCCAGATTCTTGCGGTCTTCCTCAGTCTGTAAGAAAAAAAACAATGAAACATCAGCATGTTGCAGGACTTGTCCAGTACAATTACTTCTTCATTTTTAAAAAGAAGTATTTAAGACATGTTTGTTACGTTTTTAGTACCTCTAAACTCTTTACGGTGTGTCTTTAAAAGCATCTTCGGATATAGCTTGCCTCTGACTTTATTCACTATTTTAGCAAATAGTTTTCTATTATAACAAAAAAACAGACCAACCTGATAAGTGAGTTCCTTGATCCGTCTCTCATATTTACGGATACCTTTCACAGATTCGCTGGCCTTTCTCTGTTCTATCTCCACCTCATTTTCAAGTTCTCTCACCTACAAGGAAAATAAATCCGTGTACTTTAAATCTTAGACCAACCAAAAACTAATACTCTATTCAATTTTTTAAGTAATATTTATGTTGGCATAAACAAAATTTTAAAAAATGCTGTTCGGGTCTAATATTAAAAAGCTTCATGAGAAGGTGCAAGTCCATAATGGAACAGACAAAAAGCCAACTATGTATGTGTGTATGTATATACATATATATATATATGTTGCTTTTGTTGTTACTTACTCTGGCCTCCAGCTTCTGGACCTGCTTCTTGCCACCTTTCATGGCAATTTGCTCAGCTTCATCCAGACGGTGTTGGAGGTCTTTAATGGTTTGCTCCATGTTCTTCTTCATGCGCTCCAGGTGAGCACTGGTGTCCTGCTCCTTC
The DNA here is from genome assembly GCA_028564935.1 of Neosilurus hyrtlii. Classification (NCBI taxonomy): domain Eukaryota; kingdom Metazoa; phylum Chordata; class Actinopteri; order Siluriformes; family Plotosidae; genus Neosilurus; species Neosilurus hyrtlii. The sequence goes on from JAOUQZ010000044.1 coordinate 12,740,394, forward strand.
TTCAGCTCTTCTGCCATCATGGCAGCATCAGTGATGGCTTTTTTGGCTTTTTCCTCAGCATTCCTGCACTCTTGGACAGCCTCCTCAACCTCAGTCTGCAGCTGAGTAGTGTCTGCCTCTAGTTTCTTCTTCTGGTTCAGCAAGCTGGTGTTCTACAGTTATATACAGTAATATGGTTAAAATATTTCATAATTTAGGTTTCACTGTATCCACTATGTACCCAAATATGGGAATTGACTACCTGAGAGTGCAGTAGTTGAACCCTCTCACTGACATCCAGCAGTTCTTGCTCAGCCAGTTTGCGGCCTCTCTCAGTTTGCTCTACCATGGCTCTCAGTTCATCCAATTCAGCCTGCAGCAGATTGTTACGTCTCTCCACGATAGCAATGTTCTCTTTAAGATCATCATTAGCACGGAGAGCATCATCTAGGTGCATTTGCATATCCTTTAAGGAAAAACCAAAAAGATAATTATACATAGGTATTAGGAAAGGAATATTCCACCATTACTTCTTTCTACCACATTTACATTTGTCAGAATGTACCTTCATATGACCATGGAGGCTCTTGAGCTGTTTCTGGGCCTCTGCAGCCTGCCTGTTAGCCTGGTTCAGCTGGATCTCCATCTCATTCAGGTCTCCTTCCATCTTCTTCTTCACCCTCAGGGCCTCATTTCTGCTGCGAGTCTCAGACTCTAGAGAGCTTTGCAAGGTGTCCACCACTCGTTGGTGATTCCTCTTAGCCTGCTCCATTTCCTCATCTTTTTCAGACAGCTTACGCTCAATGTCAGCCTTCACCTGGTTGAACTCCAGTTGAGCTCGCAAGATTTTTCCTTCTTCATGCTCAAGCGAAGCCTAATAGATCACAGTTCAATCAAATCTAACATGCTATCTACAGTCAATGACTAAAGTCTTGTCACACATGTGGACATTCATGGATATAAGCCCATATCTCACCAACCTATTAACCGATTTTCATTAACTATGACTTAAAATAACCCTTTGAATGTACTGAATAATAAGTAATCTGTAATACAATCATATTGAAAATTAAAAGCATCACTCAAGGTCAGAAGTGCCTCTGCAAACATGGCCATGATGATACCAGACTCCCAATTGCTTGTATTGATGAATAATTATCATATTTAAAGAATCAGACACCTTCAAGATGTTCAAAATACAAATAATAAAAATTTGTAAGTGCTACTAAAAATTCTTGAGGCCCAAGACACTTGTAATCCATTTTTAATACACAAGTAAGTTATTTTAAAGGGCAGCTCGTTATCAACCCTCTGGTGAGAAATATGAGCCACCTGTAGGTTTGAAACATAATGGGAAGCAATAATCTGTTGATATTTGCATCTGATGTTCCCACCCATATTATCATCATAGGTATCTTTGTGATACCTATGTACTGGAGGTGACCTTAATCCATGATTGGCTCTTTGGTGAACTGTGGATCCAGCAGTTTTTTAGGTGGTCCAAAACAACACTGGTGGCAGAGCAGTATGATATTGAATTAATAATTCATCTCAAATATAATTTTTTTCTCCTTGTTTCTGCTAATAACATTTTCCACGTGTTCTGGCCTTGGTAAGCATGTCATGGTGTTCTAGTTGTCTTGTACAGGACCTGTATGGTGTATGGTGACCACTAAGAAATATGATGTAGAGTTGATGCTGAAGCAGACATCGCTAGATATGAGCCCTAATGGAGCTTTTGAGAGGGTCATCAGGAGGCCAACTACAACTATTGTGCAGCTAGTTGTTTTGTGGATAGTTTTCTTTGCATGACCGAGCTTACCTATGTGTACCAAGAGTGTCTGAAATTTCCTTTTGCAAAAAGATTTTATAAATTGACTCTTTGAAAGCTGCTTTAATACCTGTATTTTATGTATATTTAGTTATTCAAGCACTTTTCATTATTTTTGAAAAAAATAATTTTACTGATTATATTTTACTAATTATACTAATTACTTTGATCCAGAATTTGATGTTACATGATTGCGACAAGACTTTTGTCCAGCCTAGAATGGATGTTTGTCTTTTATTAGCTGTAAAAAGTATAAATAAATGTACAATTTCCTGTTGCTTTCAAAAAACAATCTGTATACGTGTACGATTAATGTAAGTCAGAGTTGATGAAAATTGGTTAATAGGTTGGTGAGATTTGGGCTTTTATACATGAATGTCCACCTATGAGACAACACTTTTGTCAATGACTGTATTCTACTAACTAGCTATCTATGTTTTCATTTACTATCAATGGTTGCTGCTTTGTTCTGCAGATGCAAAATATATTATGTACATCTTATGTAATCAATAATATTGTACCTCAGCTTCCTCAAGAGCAGTCTGAATTTCTGATTTTTCTTGCTCCAGCTGTTTACGGATTTTCTCCAGTTCATGGATGCTCTTGCCGGTCTCACCAATTTGCTCAGTGAGGTCCGAAATTTCCTCTGTTGAACAGGAAAGAATATGTTTATAAATCTATAGTAAATACTACTCAAATATTCTAGAACTCTAAAACAAATATGTGTACCTTGAAGATTTTTGTTCTCCCTCTTCATGGTCTCCAGATGATCCAGGGACTCCTCATATGAGTTCTTCAGTTTGAAGAGCTCAGTGCTTAGAGATCTGGCCTCTTTTTGGGAGCTCTCCAGCTCGGACTGGGACTCTTCATATTTCTGCTTCCACTCAGCCAGGACCTGTTAGATTGTAGAAAAACTTGTTTACAAAGCTAAACTTTTAGGCAGAAAACAATACTGCCAGTGTTCCATTTAAGTGATCGTAACCTTGTCAAAGTTCCTTTGTTTCTTGTCCAGAGCAGCAGCAGCAGCATTGGATCGTTCAACATCAACCATGAGATCTTCAATCTCATTCTGCAGTCTATGCTTAGTCTTTTCCAAAGAAGAACATTTAGCATTGACAGCTTCCACAGCTTCTTCTGCATCTTGCAGACGCTGAGCAAGTTTCTTCCTGCATGGCAGGACAGCAATTGTTTCAATAGATTTTTTTATATCAACATTTTGCTACACAAAATCTGAAAATCACTACAGGGAAAAACTAAGATTTTCATAGTTCATGATTTCTTACTTTGCATCCTCCAGCTCTTCTGTTCTCTGGATGGCATCAGTTTCATACTTGGTTCTCCACTGAGCTACCTCAGAGTTTGCTTTGGAGAGACTGCGCTGGAGCTCAGCTTTAGCCTCCTGTTCCTCCTCGTACTGCTCCCTGAGCAGGTCAGAATCATGACGAGCCGATTGCACTGCATGAGCCAGCGCATTCTTAGCCTGGAAAAAAATGTGTTTTTATTGTTTTTATGTAATTTTTACTCTTTGAAAAGTTTTAAAGCTTCAATTGAAGAAATACCTTGACTTCCTCTTCAAGTTGCCTTTTAAGATCCTCAATCTGCTGTGTATATGACTGCTTGCTTCTGGTCAGCTGAGAGACCAGGGAATCCTTCTCTTCCAGCTGTCTCGTGAATTCACCTTGATTACAGAATGGTGTCAGTTACATGTGTATGTTATATTTAACATCTAAAACACACACCTTTATTCCATGGCTTAGCCCTTACCGTTCTCTGTTTGCAGTTTAGCTTTTTGCATGCTGAGGTCATTGATGCTTCGCTGCCCTTCCTCAAATTTAGTCCTGTACTCAGTCATCTGGTCTTCAAGTGTCCGGCACATCTTTTCAAGATTTGTCTGATCCGAACAATTAAGAAAACAAATATTATGAAAACAAAAAGGCAAAATAATAGTAATAATAAAGATATTGTTATACCAAAACTTATTTTCATGTACTGCTCTTAAAGATAACACACAGTACATAATTATCATTGCTACCTTGGCTTTAACAATCTGTTCCATGTTGGAGACCACATCATCCAGCTCCAGTCTCAGTTCACTCTTTTCCTTCTCAAGCTTCTGCTTGACTCT
>JAOUQZ010000044.1:12758149-12770460 GCA_028564935.1 Neosilurus hyrtlii
AAATATATAAATAAAAAAAAAAAAAAAAAAAAAAAAAAAAAATATATATATATATATATATATATATAATGGGATTGGAATACAGGAGACATTTGCCCAAATATTGGATGAGGGTTAAGTGACGTGAGAGAGGAGTTTGGGAGTGTTTGGGGAAAGTTTTTCCCTAGTTTTCGCAAACTAATCATGGGGAATATGTGACAATTTTGGGCGAATTTTTTTTTGGCTTAATCACCAAGGTTTGCAGTTTGTTACACTCTGTGGTGACTAGCATTTATTCATGCATGTAAATGCATGAATAAATAAAAACAAACAAACAAAAAAAGCCCTGGAGTACTTGAGTATTTTTTTGGTGTTATGTAAACTGATAATATGGCTTAAACCTGATAATGTTCTTAGACCCAGAATGGTGAGATTATAAAGTGTTTCTGTACAATACACTGCTCTGAATTAGGGTTTCTGCAAAATGAAATAATTGCTGGTGTTACTGTGATCTGCAATCAATGGGTCTTTTTTTTGTGTGAGTGGTGACACTTGGGAATGTGAAGAGCAAATGTCTGAACTTTGCTGATATAAATATTATTCCAATAAACATCTCTATAATGTATACATTGGTTGAAGTGTGCATGTAATTCTGGGAGTGGTTTTTTACATGCATTAGTATGCTGACATGAATAACAATAGTCACTTGTTTATAACACACTGTTTGAAAGTATGGGGATGTATTTATTTTTAGAATGAAGCATCTAACAGGGTGAAGTGTGAAGTAAGACTGCATGCCTTACCAAGTGAGAGCAACAGAAAACCCCTACGTGCTTTATCAAGTGATAACAGCATCAAGGCAGAGGTCAGTCCACTTAATAGTGCAAGTGTCAGTGATGAGTATTAAATCTGCTCTCCTTAATACCCTCTTTAGATTGCAGGGAACCTTTCTATATATTCTATGCCTGTCAAAGAAATATGATATAACCTTAATGAGCCATCCCACGAGAACTAGTAAATACCTAGCCAGAACAAGCACTCAAGTCAATTACACTATTGACATAAAGGATTAACAACAATGAAGGAGTGTACTGGGGCTGCAAGGATGTGTTTTGCTTGCAACAAGAGGCAGTGACATGATCCCCAAGTCCCTTCACTTCAAAGGTCAACATAATATGTAAGGACTGAACTGTTGGTCTGGCGAGCTGTTCAGGTAGTACCTCACCTTCATCTCACCAAGTGATGGCTGAGGTAGGCTCCTCATGACACTCTCGGACTGGCAGACTGACCAACCTCCACATTAACAGGTGAGTGTCAAAGGACAGGTCATGAACGACCCTGCAATAGACAATCAGCGATGATCTTAAGGAGCTCAAGTTCAATCTCAATGCGTCAGACCCTCCGAACCTACTACAGTGGGTGGAAAAAGTTCATAACAACATGCCTGCCAGTTGGTGGATTAATATCAAAATGGAGAGTGAGTGCAGCAAGCAAGATTAAGCAAACATTTTCCTTTTCACTTCTTTTTCACTAACTCACAAGATCAGGGCTTGTAAGTTCATAGATTAAAGCCAGATAAAAACCATTGCAAAATGGAAAAAACAAACAAGTCTCCCCAGGCTTGGCATGTTACGGAATTTTACTGAAAAGTCTCTGTGGAAAAAACTAACAAAACCGTGATCTCCTTACTGCTGTAACGAGGGCTCAAAATCGTAAAAGCACCTCCATTTGAGTGTCAGAATAAATAATAATTTATTTTAGTGTGTGATATGAGTATTGTTTGTATGCTGTTATTATTGATAATATGCCAAACTCCTTTGTATATATGTATATCTGGTAAATAAAAATATTCTCATTTTGATATCCACCTCTACCTGGATCTGCGTTATTTGCTCCTTTTGGTGGCAGCTTTTAAGAAACCGGCAACACACAGCTCACTCAAAAATAGTGAGACAAACTTGGTCACAACAGAGCCGACAGGATCACTAACCACACCACATGAGAGAGAGAATGCTGCTGCCTGAAATTGCAATGGGATGAATCACCACCTTTGTTAAAATAGCACAATGCCCTTTATTATAATGCCAGAAGCATTATAACATGTTTTTAAAATGTAGTTTAATATTAACAGTGAACAAAAGGAATAGTACAAATACAAATCCTTGGACTGAATTCCTGCATTAAACTTTATAAACACAGGTGATGCATTTCTCCCAAAAACCTAATAAAAAAAACCACATGCCTGATCCTTTATGGCATGTCAAAATAGATTAGCAACGCCCAATACCAAAAAGAGTGTGCAGCAATGTGCCAAAGGCTTGGAATAATTTTACACACTAATACCACATAGCAAATTGGAGCCCAGCAACTACTTCAGCTGTTTCAGATTATTTCAGCGCCCTAAACACTAACATGTGCTAAAGATAAAATGTGAGTTCAGAAGGTGTGCAATCAACACTGCTCTGATGTTTTCAACAAAAGCAGTTGGCGGGGAAGAGAATGTGAATGCGACACTTATGTACATTTAATTCATTTTCAGATATCGCATCAGTCTGGTTAGTGTTGGAGCGCTAACACAGTAATTCACACCAGTCAGTTACATCCATATCATAGACAGAGACAGATTTCATTTATTTTATTTTCAATTAAATTAGTTTTAATAACGTAATTACAGCACATTACTCGGTAAATAATCTTCAGCAATCAAAGCCGTTGTTCTACTTTCAAGTAACTTTAGCAATTATTTTAATAATCATTAATTGCCTTATTATTACTACCAATAGAGAATTAAGTGCATTTAAATAAAACAAACAAACAAACAAACAAAAAAGACCTACGTAACAAATTGACAGAGAAGTGATTCTAAAACAAGTCTGCATTATTCATTCCTTTCTGTTTCTTTGGCCCACGCTTCCACGCTTGTGCTCAGAGCATGACCAAAGAGAAATACTAGTGCTTGTCCTTTCCTTCACTGCACACTCATTAATACTGGGTGCAAGATTCAGTCCTGTTTCTTCCAGCCAAAAAGTGTCTATACAAGTGCTACAGGAGCATATCTGTGGAAGATAAATACTCCTTCTCTGTCAGCATGCCACAGTCCAGCATACGCAAATCAGTTTAATCAGTACCATAATGCCATTATAATCTTCCCATTGATAAATAACATAACAACTTGCAATTTTTCTATTGTGAGGATGGGCCAGCAGGAGCATATTTCTAATTCCTCCCTACTGTTTATATTTTATTTCAGTTCAGACAGAGTATATTTAGGGTATTTACACAACGGCTGTATTCTGAGCTCTTGCCTGTGTGAAGTGGGGTTGATGTAATTAGAGGCTTTGTATGGACACTTGTATTAGGTCCATGATGGTGACTGTCTGGAGTGTTACTTTTAGGGTTACCACCTGTTGCATGGTAGATGAAACTAGCATTGACCGCAGTAACTGTCTTTGAGCCCTGGGATACTACAGGGCACGGTTGACCCTCTACACCATCGAGTTTCTCACCCTTCACACTTCAGCAGGAGCCTGGACAGACTCAGCATGCTGTAGTTCAATTTACGCGTTAGGAATGATTACAGGATGGGAGGTTAAGAAGGCTTGTCCCATGCGCCCCCTCTCGTCTTTTGCCACAGAGACATGGTGAGAGTTGGGGGAATGGCTGAGGTGACCAGGTGCATGTGTGTCTACAAAGAAGGCTAGGTCTCTGGATTTGGTGTGGCAAGCAAAGGAACGTTGTCCCTCCTCTTCCGGCCCAGCGGTGGGCGTCTGTATTGCTCACCATCAGCCAGTGTCTGTGGCAGGGGCTTCCGTTTGCTCTCCGGAAGCAGCAGAATGGACAGAACAGCCAGCAGGGCAAGAGAAGAGTAGACTACATGGTGCAGAAAGTAACCGTAGTGGTTGCGCAGGTCCATCAGAGGAGAGCTAAGCCGACCCACGCAGCCAAGAGCCAATATAGCACCGACCCCACTTCCCCTAGAATAGCCAAGGAAAATGTGCATGGGTTAACATTTAGTTTAATTACTGCAGAAATAGCAAACAAATTAAATCACATATGAATTTCTTTTGTTTAATCAGTATTGTTCCACGTGTTTATAAGTAGACTGGCACTCATGGAGTACAAGGTACTTCAGCGATGGACAAATGGATTATGGTGACAAGTGCATTGATTAACCGGAAAAATCTGACCAAGACTGCAGGTTTGAATAACTTGGCATAGTTTAAATTAAATGTCTCCCCCTAGTGGGTGTCTGATGAACATTGTGCCCCATGTTAAAATTAGGCATTTTTTAATGATCCCATGCATGGATCACCGCCAAGATTTAATGGTTTGTTACTTGTACCACACCCTACTCTAAAAAAAGAAAAAAATACAAATCCCTGGATAACTTAAATTATATGGCACACCCAAAAAGACAATCTAAACAACACAGGCAAAAACATATCCTCCTGGCAGATGTAACTAATCACTAGTCATTTATTCATTAATTCATTAATTAATTTTTTTAGCCGCTTATTCCCAGTTAGGGTCATGGGGAGGCTGGTGCCCATCTCAGCCGACTCTCAGCCGACTCTGACCTAGGGACACTCACACCTAGGGACATTTTGGAACAGCCAATTAGCCTACTGGGCATGTTTTTGGACTGTGGAAGAAAACCGGTGTACCCTGAGGAAACCCACACAAGCAGAGGGAGAACATGCAAACTCCACTCAGAAAAGCCCAAGCCTGGCAATTAAACCCGGGCCTTCTTGTTGTGAGGCAGACGTGCTAACCACTGCACCACCATTCATTTATTTTGGATCCATATTAAAAAAGTCATGTTTATTAAATCTTACAACATCCTGCTGGAACAAATACTTCATAATTATATAGTAATAATATAATAATAATAATAAAAAGATTTCAAAAAAGAGTTTCCTAGTGCAAGGTTTCCTCAGAATGAAATGACTTATGAGTTGGGAAAAGACCTCCAAATAAACACGTTAAATAAATTTATTTGCGTCATCATTCGTTTTTATATATTTTTAAATATATATATAAAATTGTGTGCACAGTGTAAGTTGTGGAAGGCTATTATGCTATACCTTATGCAACGACCACATACAGTATACTAAATTTACCATAGCTGTGTTCATATTTATTGAAATGTAAAGTGTTACCTTATGATGGTGGGCATGACTTCAGCAGTAAAGAGGACACACAGAGAGGCAGCAGCCTGTGATGAAAACAGGCCCATCACAGAGAACACTGTAATTGCTGACTCGCTCAGATCTACAGAGAGAAACACAACCATTAAGTGTACTAGCAAAAATATATTTGGAAACCCTGACCTTTGGTTCATGTTAATACATCTTCAATATATACAAATACATCTCTGCTATTAGTATAGACCGTGGATGTGTGTTTATATATAACTTAATACTTCTGTGTATCTACTGTACCTAGCACTTGTGCAGTACTACTGTTCCGCCACATGATGGCAACATAGTGCCAGATATGTCCACACTCAAATCTTTCTCAGATTTCAACATGTTCGATTTCAAGGACATTTCTATCAGTAGGATCTGCACTCACACTCCATCAGGCCCAGTAGAATGAGAGAGGCCAGCCCCGTCATTGTCATGGCTAGCAAGAGGATCCCACGGCGACCACATCGGTCCACTGTTGCCCAGAGCAACAGCCAAGCTCCACCCCCTGCGCAGACAGACAGCAGGTAGGTCCAATAGAAACTGGAAGCAGTGCCTCGGACATCGCCCCTAAAGGAGCTGTAGCAGTGACTAATGCCATGGGAGATGAACCTGAGAGGGTGTGTAAAAAGAAAAAAAATGAAAGAAAGAAATAATGGATCGAGTCGACATAATTCAAATTCTTTCATTTTATTAGGGTTCATAATGATAGGTGTGTCCTAGAGGGCTTGGACACCATTTCATCATAGATCATCAAACATTGGTACACTCATTTACACCTCATGGCACTTCAGAGTAGCCAATCCACCAACAGGAAGTTTCCAAAGGTGGGATCAAACTGAAGAACTTGGAGGAAGCAGATAGAAGGAAGAACATGCCTGAAATTCCCCACATACCATAAACTGAGCTGCGCGTCTGAGACTTTAGAGTGATGACGTGTCAACATCACCTGCTGCAGCACATAAACCGTACAGGTAGACATTTAATTTTGACTTACGAGGTAAAGCCTAGCACACACATGTTTTTCCAGATGTTCCGACTCTGGAAAAGCTCTGGGAAGGACAGGTGAGGACGACCGATCTGCGGGGACTCTGACTCCAGCTCTACAGGGACACAAAAACAGGAGCCATTTACACTCCATAAGGTCAAACAAGCTACATTTCTTCACCCCACAAGAAAAACACGAAGACTCGGACTGTCACAGAGAATCAGTCCTAAATTAGTGAAATCAAATCTCCAGCAATTTAGCAAATGCTGAATGAATTTACAACTTTCACTGTTAACGAGTCAAGCGGTGAACGGTGTTCATGAACACACCTGTGAAGCCATCGTCATCCCGTTGCCGCTCACTGTGTTCACTGAACGAGGTCATGTCGCCAGATCTCTCTGAGAGCAATAACCAGCGTGGAGACTCTGGAAAGACACCTGGAATACTAAGGACAGGCAAACAGACATGGCTGTTGATAAGTTATTTAAAACAAAAAGTGGAACAGTGTAACTGACACATTAATGCTGGCAAAGAGGTCTGGTCGCCACTGAAACCAAGTAGATGCACTGTTAACAGACAGGTGCTAATGGCCACTGGCTAATGTCTTCATGTCTCTGAGGGAATTTCAAATCAATAAGGTTCAATGACTGAAGATGGATTTGCATTCATCTCTATACACAATGATTGTTTTATGGTTGTCGAGGTGCTCTGTCAGGATCTTTTTTTAAACAGTCCCGCCCCTTCTATACATTTATATTTATAGCATTTAACAGTCAGTCGTCCTTATCCAGAGTAACTATCTCATTTTTATATTTGATCAGTTGAGGGTTAGGGGCCTTGCTTAAGATCTCAACAGTGGCAGCTTGGGAGTAGCGGGGCTTGAGCATCTCCTGAAGAGTAGCACAGAGCCTTCAGCACTACTATTATATATGGGGCAGTGGTGGCTCAGTGGGGCTTCAACTCCCAATAACACAAAGGTGCCACTGTTGGGCCCATGAGCAAGGCCCTTAACCCTCAACAGCACAGTCGTTCTGGCTGTAGAAATACGTCTGCCAAATGCCATAAATGTAAATATATATGCTCAACCATAAACCGAACCAGTGCAAAAATTCAGCGCTGTAACATCTCCCAGAAGTCCCTCACCCATAGCAGAGGAAGAGAGATAGAGGTGCTGCTCCAGTTCCTATCAACCCCCTCCATGTCGGGCATCCAACAGCTACTCCCAGCAATAAGAGCTCCCCGGCAACTGTTGTCAGCCCCGCAATCATGGTGACCAGGAGACGCAGTGAAGGGTCACACAGTTCCAAACCTTTCATTGAACAGAGAGACAGCACTGAAAGCAAACCCATACTGTAAATCCATGGACATAAATAAAGCAATAAAGAGTAGAGTGGAAATAAATGTACGCACCTTGGTTGCTAATTGCTAAACTAATATTTATTTTTGATTTATTTTCTATGAAAAAAAAATGAACTGTTCTTTTTAAAAACTAATTTTTAAAAATGAATGATTTAAAGATATTTTTTAATTATATCATCAGTGATATGAAGATTTTTGTTTAACATTTTTTAAAAAGTCGGCAATGCTGTTATTTTGTAACAGTTAATAAAATGACGTAAAATAATTCAGGATGAAGTCTTTGGCTTCTCAGTAACAATACAAGCTGTGATTATTATTGTCCTAGTAACCTAAACAGAGAGAAAGTGAGGCTGGTGCTGTAACGTCAGGGAAAATTAGAACTAACTTATTTTGGAGTCCTTTTCATAACTTTAAATGCTAATAAATTCATTGAAATATTATAATAACTGGACAATACAAAACATCAGGACTACTTCAGGGTGGTGTGACAGGCTGCATCACATCATCATCATCATGCATTGATTACTTTCTTCATCACATCCTGAATTCATATTCCTTATTCATAAAAAAGCATTTTAGTTCATGTTCCTGATAGCGTCTCCTCCCATCAATCAATGAGTCTGCCATCAACAGAACTAATGGCCTCTGTGTTTTAGCTCTACTCATACATGTCAGACTTACTCGCTTGATTAATGCCTCTTTCAAGATGCACTTTACTTACGTGCAATATATAGCACGAGGTAAACGCCAGCAGTGGCTGCGGCCAAGAAGAACCGCATGGCGATGAACATGGGGGGTGAAGGAGACACACACACCAGTGTGCCAAAAAGCACAGACAAAGTGAGAGAGATTAGCAGGGTCTTCAGCCGGCCCAGTCTGAGGGACGGACAAACCATTACGGAGACATTCTACACCAGAACATTCAGCCAAACATATTGTTCTTACACACATCATGATTAATAATAGTAATAATATTGTTTCTAACCATTATTACACATTATGCAAGGTAAATAGATCTTTGTGTTCTTGCACTGCATCTCACCGGTCAGCAGCATATCCAAGGCCCAGACAGCCTATAAGGACACCCAGTATGAAGCAGACTTCTTCCACTGGAACCAGCCAATACTGGGAGCACACCAGATTCCACTGCCAAGACAGGAGTGGTGCAGACAGGAAGTGAGTGAATGACAGTTTCAAGACAAGAGGATATGGTAATGCAACACTGCTATTTGAATTGGATATTATAATTCATAATGTGGTATATAATGCCCCAAAAATGTACAAACTACAATTCATTCCTCCAGTTAATGGAACAATTTCATTTCAATTAATTACTACTTTTACTATGGGTGGCACGGTGGGGTAATGGTTAGCACATCCACCTCACAGCAAGAAGGTCCAGGGTTTAAAACCTAGGCTCTGTGTGGAGTTTGCATGTTCTCCCCATGTTTCCTCCGGGTACTCCGATTTCATCCCACAGTTCTAAAACATGCACACTGGGCTAATTGTACCTAATTGCCCCAGGTGTGGATGTGAGTGTGAATGGCTGTGTGTGAGGTCTCCTTGCGATGGTCTGGTGTATCCCACCTTCACCAAGTGTCAGCTGACATAGGCACCACCTCCCTGGACCCAAATTAAGCGGTTCAGCAAATAAGTGAGTAACTACTTTTTTTTTTTTACTTTTTTTCTAAATATAAAATATAAACAAAAACAACAGCCTGTATTGATTATGAAAAATCAGCTAAGAATAATTCCAGGCGTCAAGCATGGCATAATAATATTGCTTAATCACTCAGACACTACCCAGTCCTCTCTGTACTCACTGGTATCTCTGGGGCGATGAGTAAAAATGCAAGGCATGAGGAAAGTCAGGGTGGAAACTCATCAAACAGGTTTTAAAGCAGTTTAGTAATTATGATGAGAATGCAACCCCTGCTATGTTTAGTCCTTTTTTCCTGCCTGTCCACACCCTGGAAATGGCAATGAAGCTAAACCCAGTTCAAAATGATTAAAGGGTGTCTACACAACTTCCAACAGAGTAAAAAATGCTGAAGTTCCACTTTAAGGCATTACTGCAAATCTCTTAAGGCTGTTCAAGTCCCATAATATCCACAGCGGCTGCTAGGAGATGTATGAAGCAAATTATTTTTAAGTTTCCATAAGCCGTGCCTCCTAATGCCCTGAGGTTTAAACTCTCTAAGCAGGCAGTGGGGAAAACATGCTAGTGATAATATACAGGCAGAACACCAACCAACACAGGAGCAAACAAGTGAACTTCAGTCAGACACAGAATCTGAAGCTGAAGAAACACACACACACAAGCTATCAACACAGCTCAGACACGTTTATGTGCTCCGTCATACTGACACAAGTACTCTGTCCACTCAGAGTATAAATAACTGCTTTTTTATGCTCAGATTTTTAAACAAGCAAGATTTCCACAACGTGCCAAGCACCAGCTACTGACCTTGGCATGTGGTGCATTACTTCAAGTGGAAACTAATCCTAAACACTGCCATGATTTTTGTGACACAGTGAGATTGTGTACTGATTAAACTCAGAGTATGTCATTGTGGTTTAAACTGCAAACAGTAATGACTAACAAATGCTAATGAGTGGAAGGCATGCGATATTCCCAACACGCCACGGCTGAAGAAAGGACACTAAGAGCAGCATAAAGCATGACAGAACATGAGGCCATTGTCAAATCAGTTACTCTTAAATCTGATCATAATAATATGCATATGGGACACACACAAAAAGGATTTCAAAATAATCAAAATATTCCTGAATTCATGGCATCATCCTAAACGGTTAGATATAGAATTTAACTACATAATATTTATATATGAGGGAATAATAGCAAACATACACCAAATTATTAACATTACATACTTGCTAGAAAATCATCATTTTATGTATTTGTATGAAAAACAGATTTTTTTTATTATACACATATTACGATATTAGCTTACTTCTTTCTTTTTAATTGTTTAAAAAATTACGTTTCCAGTATCATTTAAATATTAATTAAAATATAAATATCACTTAAATATGCATTTTTTAAAAGCTATTTAAAAATATTTTTTAACAATTATTAAAAAAAAGCTAAGTTTCTGTTTGTTATAATAATAATAATAATAATAATAATAATAATAATAATAATAATAATAAGGTATTATAATTAATTGGTGACTGCACCGTTTTTGGCTTTAACCCATATACAGAACGTATGAGAAGGAGAAATTACTCAAAGAGTACCTCAGTGACAATGTTATTCCTCAGGCCTTCTGTGACATTAAAGTCCCACCCAGCTTCACAGTCCACTACACCAGAGCGTGTTCCGTTAACAAACAGGTACTGGGTGCACTGGGAGAGCCCCCCACTGTCTCCTTCTCTAGTACCCTTCTCCCAGGGCAGTGAGGCATTCAGCACCTCCTCCGTGGGGTTGGACACAGACAGGTTACAGTGATGGGGTGATGCCAAGGTCACCAGCGGGTCAGAAGACAGCAGGAAGGCCAAAAAGAGGTTGGGCAAGATGGAAAGTGCAATGAAGAGCCTCTGTTTCTTCCGTCCCAGTGCCATCACCATCACCTCACCTGTAGGGGGCAGCAAAGGAGGCACCGGGACATTGGAGGGCACAGCAGAGGATGGGGCAGGAGATGATGGCAGAGAAGGAGGGGGTGGAGGGCAAGGACAAGGGGAAGCCAGAGGAGAGGGTGGGGACGTCATTGCTCAAGTAAAAGGTCAGTGAAAAGCCGTCTGTCTTGTGGTAAGGAGTCCGGTGGTTCGCACCTGGCTTTAGATTCGCCCTTTCATTTTAAACATAACAACAGGGGAGAACAAGAAAAAGAATGAAAGAGAAAAAGACAAAAACAAAAAGGTTAGATTTGGGTTTTGGTCTCATCCTGTCCAAAGAAAATGATATATAATGTCTGAGAGAAGTACACTGACGTGATTGCTATTACATATCAGTTACATGGTTTATATCAGAACCACTGAATCACCTTTCACAATTATCTTCAGCAAAAGACTTCATAAACATTTCCTGAAATACTTTCCTCTTTACACGCTACTAATCTATTATTACCCCTGCCTTGGGACCTTCACGGTTCACCCTGACTGGGGAAAAAGACAGACGTCAGATACAGTCTTACACACCTGGAGTAAACTTTACAGGTCCTTTAAACTGTGTAGTGAGAATGATACTGAGCTAGCCTCTTTAAGACCTGCTGTGTTCCAGCCAGTCGGCTAACAAATTCAGACCCTCCATATCTTCACAGCTCCATGGTAAATTAAGAAGGAGCTCTGCTATACATTATTGCGTCCATTCCTTTCAAGCAGTAGTGGTGAAACTAAGCACAGACATATACTGTACATGTGTAGTGTCCAGTCAGACATAAGAAAGAGTTTATTACAAAGTATATTACTTCAGACATGATGAATATTTTAACCTGATTGGTCACGCACGTGTTGGTAATAGTGCTGACAGTAATTCACATAATCTGTACTATAATATATTAATGCAATAATGCATTTTCTAATACAGTATATTCCCTGCAAACACGTCATTTTGTTTGTATTTGTAGCGGTAATGACATCACTGCAATACATGCAGCGGTAATGACATCACTGCAATACATCACTGCAATATAACAGATACAACATACTACTGATTACGTTGCACTTATGACATTTAAGTACTTTATATAGTACTGTTATAGCCAGGTTTCAGAAATGTGACAATTTACCAAGTTTCTTTTAATCTCTGCAACCTGTCGTGTGTGTGTGTGTGTGTG
>JAOUQZ010000044.1:12771770-12786712 GCA_028564935.1 Neosilurus hyrtlii
GAACCCGTCGATAGTGGGGCTTGAACCCCCAACCTTGGGATCAGTAATCCAGCACCTTACCACCAGGCCACCACTGTTTTTAGTAAAGCGATTTAGAAACGCAGGTGATACGTTCTTATTAGCTAGCTTTCAGGCTAACAGTGGTTGACAGGATCTCAAAAAAGTGAGAGGCTTGATTTTCTTTCTTTTTTTTTTTTTTATGGCATACCAGATTTTGGAATTGTCAGAATGCCTATTAATAAATGTACTGTAGTATTCTAAAAGCATATGTTCCCTATGTGTACTGTGAATATTTTGCACTTGTTGAAGTGAGTTACTGCAATTTTTCAGGATAAAAAGAGCAATGGATGTAATTGAAAAGTCACCCTTATAAAGCACATCCCTGCAACATCATAACTAGGACATTCGTTTATGATGTTGCCCCAACAATACGGCAACATGACTTTTAAAAGTTTACATATCCTGCAACGACTTGTTGCAGGGACGTTGCATGCCACACCAGGCAGTATGTAGTGACGCTGTCAAAACATCTCTGGAAAGTGGTGGAAAGGTCGGCACAACATAGCAGCGCCATTTCAAATGACCTTCTTGAAAGTGATACTTTGGAATTTCACTTTGTATGTCTCTGCTATGTTGTTTGCTACATCAATTGACCAGAGCAGCTTTTATCTGCAGATGCATCCTCCCACTCTCCAGCATGACTGATAGAAGGTTTCATGACAAAATGTGGTGAAATGTATGAGGTAACTGCTACAGAAAATCTTTTTTTTTTTTATCCCACTGACACTCTGAAACTTTACAGCACTTGTTTATAATTTTTTTAATGGTTGGTAGGGTGGCACGGAAACTTAGGGGTTAGCACGTTCGCCTCAGAGCAAGAAGGTCCTGGTTTCAAGTGTTACTCTGGTTTCCTCCCACAATAAAATTCATACATATTAGGCTAGCTGGCTGCTCCACATTGCCCGTACGTGTGGATGTGAGTGTGAATGGTTGTGTGTGTGTGTTGACCCTGTGATGGTCTGGCAAGATGTTCAAGGTGTACCCTGCCTTCGACCAGTGTCGGCTGAAATAGGCTCCAGCCTTCCCAAAACCCTAACAGGATTAAGCAGTTCGATAAGAGCTCATAAGAGTGGATGAGTGAGGGGAATTGCTGGTAAAGTGCTGTGGTATAGGAGGAATAAAACAAGTCAAAATGTGTTATAGAAAAAAAAATTGCTTTGCGAATGTCCTTGAAATCAGTCCATTATTAAATATTTACCTTTAGGTTATTGGTTCCTTATTTGTACAGTTATTTATTTAGTTCCATGTTTAATTGATGGCGTAGTAAAATATAAAATCATATTTTTGCTCCATATAAGTTTTTACCTGTAATGCTTGTGTTTTAAACTGGTAAAGCTGAAGGTCTGAGACTGTGTTTACGACAGGCGGAATTGAGAAACTGTCCCAAAAGTCAAGACAAACCACTAAGGGTAATAAATCACCAGGAACAACTTACGAAGTGCTCGAATGGCCTCGTTTATAATTACACATTAGAGGGTTGATCTCGTGCGCCTGCAAGTGGACTCTTCAAACTCGTGTGTGTGAGTGTTCCACTGTCTTTCATCCTCCCTTATGCAGCGTTCGGATTAATCTACATGAACTTCGAGAGAGTCAGAAGAAATAAAGTTATCATTAAATCGTGCTAGTTGGCTCCAGTTGACTCGGCATCTTTGATCGTGATGGTGACCAATAGTCACCCAGCTCTGCTCAGCAGGCCTCATAATTACCATCATCCAGCTTGAGTGTATCATTTCCAACTATCTGTAAGGGTCTAAAATAATCTGACTTGTTTACAGAATTCCAAGGTGGAAGTTGGAGCAGACAGTGTTTAGTACAGCCTAGTGGCTGGATGTCTGTATTCCAGCATTGCATAAGAGGCACATTGTGTTACAGATGAGGGGTTGCAGCATGGAAATGAACAACAGAAGAGCTACATTGGAGCAGGGTGTTAAAATGTAGCTCTAAATATAAGAGCTGCGTGTGTGTGTGTGTGTGTGTGTGTGTGCAGGGCTCAGCTGTTTCTACAGTAACACACACACACACAGTAAACACTACTGCTTTCCTTCTCTATATAAACACTAAGATCTTCTACTGATCAGGAACTCACCCTGTCCTGTGATGATGGTGATGATGATGATGATGATGATGAAGAGACTCACAGCAAGTCTCCCAAATGTCACAGTCAGAGCTCGCAGTGTGAAAATCAGCAGCACAGGTGATTCTCTTCTTTCTTCCCTTCTGTCTTTTAGGAGAAGCAGCTCATCACCACACACTGCCTTCACGATCACGTGGGTCTTATTCCCAGCTGCTGTCCACTGACCAGGTCTTCATGCCTGGACATTAACATCCAGTCCACCAGGCACAGGAAATCCAATGGCGTGGCTCGGGAATGGTACAAGTAGCCCTGTGTCCGAACAAAGGCTGGTGCTGTGCTGTCCCTCTGATCGAGCTTTAAAACGCCGACATTAAACTCACACACACTCACACACTCACACACACACGCACGCACTGAATAAAGGCTTATTTCTTAAAGACACTCACAGCACGGACCGGTTTCTCCGGGACAGAAAGAGGGCGGAAAAAACCCTGCAACGGAACAACGTCCGGGAAAAGCGCCTGGTCTCGGAAACCATCGGCTCGATTCGGCACTTTCCCCCAAAAGAGCTGCGATTTCACTGTGCGGACGCCAGGGGGAGCACCACTCCAGCACCCAACCATGCGGCTCAGTCGGAAACATGTGGGTTTATTTACCTTGGACAGGGTCACAGGCTTCTCTCTGCTCTGGACCTCAAAGGTGTTCAAAGTTTAGCACTTTTGCTTTTTTTTTCTTTTTTTAGTTCACACTTCTTCTACAGACTTTCATATCTCTCATCACTCATCTACCAAAACCTGACTCCTATCAGGGATTCAGTGGCTGCAGGAGCCTATCTCAGCCAACACAGGGTGAAGGCAGGGTACACCCCGGACAACTTGCCACACCATCACACACACACACACACACACACACACACACACACACACACACACACAGAAAGCATTCACACTCACATCCACACCTAGTGTCAAAACAGCCTGTTAGCCTAATGTGCATGTTTTTAGACTGTTGGAGGAAACCAGAGGATCCGGAGGGAACCCACGCAAGCACGAGGAGAACATGCAAACTCAACAGAGAGAGCCCTCACCCAGTCGGAGACTCGAACGCAGGACCTTCTTGCTGTGAAGCGCATGTGCTAACCACACACCCAACAGACTATCAAATAGTGTTTATTATGAACGTCAGATTCATAGACTTGAAAAACAAAACCATCGACTAATTATACGTATCTTTCTTTCTCTTTTTAACTAATTTGTCAAACTGCTTATTCTTACTAGGGTCGTGGGGAGGCTGGTACCTATCTCAACCAACACTGGGCAAAGGCAGGGTCCACCCTGAACAGCTCACCAGACCATGGGGCAACACACACTCACACCTAAGGGCAATTTGGAACAGACGGTTTGGCTAATGTGCATGGCTTTGGATTGTGGGAGGAAACCAGAGTATCCCGACGAAACCCACACACGCACAAGGAGAACATTCAAACTCAACACAGAGAGCCTTCACCCAGTCCGGGACTCGAATGCAGGACCTTCTTGCTGTGAAGCGGATGTGCTAACCACTACCGCCCTACAGTCTTTCAAATACTGTTTATGTTGAACGCCAGATTCCTAGACTTGGAAAACGAAATCATTGACTAATTATAAGTATCTTTCTTTCTCTTTTTCACTAATTTGCCAAACTACTTAATCTTTCTAGGGTCATGGGGAGGCTGGTACTTATCTCTATCGCAGGGTACACCCTGAACAGCTCTCCAGACCATGGGGCAACACACACACTCACACCTAAGGGCAATTTGGAACAGATGGTTTGGCTAATGTGCATGGCTTTGGATTGTGGGAGGAAACTGGAGCTCCTAGAGGAAACCCACACAAGCACAGGGAGAATGTGCACAATTTCACACAGAAACACCTGAGTACAGGAATCGAACCCAGGGGCTTCTTGCTGTGAGGCAGATGTGCTAAACACTATGCCACCATGTCCCACAGAATCTCTCATATTTTATTACCAAAGAAAACATACTTCAAAGTCTAGTGAAGATTCTTAACACGGGGGTGGAGGTTATAGATGCAAAGGAGCTAAACCTGGAATATGATTTCAACATGGATGTACAATCGAATGGGATGGTTCGGCTGGTACATACTTTTGGCCATTTTGGCCATTACATATAATGCTTATAGCCTTAATGAAAAGTCACATTAATCTTCTATATGAATCATCATAATTCACACATCTAAACACCTCCCACATGATACGTGATGAAGTAAAATGTGTGCAACTATATAATAAACTGTTTCCTTTTCATTTGAGTTCCTCTCTTGTCGGCGGTCGGTTCTCACACTGTTAATCACTCATAATTTTCCGTTCCAGCGGTTTGCAGTTTGAGTGATTGCATTTAGCTTAATCACAATTACCAGGAAACACTGAAGTTTCCTCTAGATTTATTGACCGTAGAAGAAATGCAAGTCATTGGTCATTAAGTGTTGCGTAATGCTGGGTTTTGAGGTGCTGAGACTGAACTGAAATACTATCTTTCCTAATCATGTGGCTGTATTTCAGGCCTTGAACCGCATATTGCCCCACAGAGACTGGTGCAACTCGCAAACATTTGTGCACCAAGTTATTTCAACATAAATTCAGGTATATATGTAAGATCTTTTAAGATTTTTCACAGCCTATCAAAATTCCTGCAGTGCCCACTCACTGTTTTACCCCATTGCAATAACAACCTTTCAGTTTGGTGTTATCAGCACCAGCCATCTGCTCTGTATGGCTTCGTTTTAACTTGGGGTAAAAACTGCACACACACACACGCGTCTAACCACCTTGTGCCTTCTATCTGCTGTGTATTGTTTTTGCAGTGATAATCTAGAGTGAAGCCAAAGGTACTTTTCAACCCATGTGAATGTCATGGTGTGAGAACAGATGACAGCACCCGATAACACTGGATCACCAGCAAACACAGACAAACAAGCAAAAAAAAAAACCTTGAGTGTGTCCACTTCCCGCTTGCTATCTGTGTGTCCTGTGTCTGCAATGGCAGCCACAGGAAGACTCATAAAGCCATGCTTGTTGATGATATCTCCAGCTCTGTGTCCCACACAATGATGAAATAATACCCGTCCCACCAGAGCTGGGCCTCTGCTCTTCCCCACTTAAAATCCTGTGTCATGGTGTCAGTTAACAAGACACCAAGTGAAAGAGTAGGACGATAATCATTTGCTTGCTTATATTTTTAGGTAAAGAATAAATGAGAATCTGAAATATTCATGTTATGTGTGGTGGAAAGCAGACAAAACACACTGATGGTTTAAAAGTTAGTGTCAGTGTAGTAATAAATCAAACAAATTTCAAATAGTTTCTCCCCAGATGACTTATTTACTCAACAACAATACTTCATCTGCTGAGAAACCATTTGAGTAATTACTTTACACAATATGTTTTCATCCGTCTGAAGTTGATCTGAAAGTATTCTATATACAGTCTTTATTCAGTACGCTGTTGATCATCAGAGAAGAGATCACATCAGTGTAGCTCGTTTGGTTTTCATCATTCACCAAATGAGCTGCTTTTATTTGAACTCCTTGTTGATTGTCAACAGTAATTGTTTCTGGCTATATAGTTAGCTATTATTATTACATTATCCTGACGCAGCAGACAATCACTGTTTAACATTAACATATAAGATAGGTTTGGTACAGCGCTTTCAGGCTATGAAACAGGCTAGCTAGTCGAGCCTATTGTTACCTCATAGCTTCCATGAACATGTCATTTCCACAGGTTGGATATTGTGCTGTTGGCATCTCCATGGGTTTGAGGTCATTATTATCATATGATTTTCTTGAAAGCATTTAGAATTAAAGATAGCTGATAAATTAGGCCAGGGATGCTCATCTGTCTCCAATGACTCAGACATTACTGCAGCAGATTTTTCCGAAGAAACATTGAAAATGTATTTTTTAATTATTCAAAATTGGCACACATTGTTTTTTTTTTTTTATTGCCTTATAGTCTACCATGATTAAAAAGTCAACTAAATATCTAAGTGTATCACTATGTATGAAAATAATAATAATAAAATAATAATAATAATTATAATAAATATTATAGACAACCATACAACTGTAAAACGGGTACATGAGACATTTGCTTTTCACTCCAGATAATTAATATTTTATATATATCAAATATTGCAATATAATAAAAGGACAATCTAATTTTATATGCAAAATTTTATGTAAAGCAAGTATTGTTTTAAAAGTTTATTTACTTATTAGAACTAAAACTATTAAAGTTGAAAACAGTGTTCTCCATTATTCTGTATTTTCCCTTTGGTTAAGGTTTCCTTCCACTTCCATTCTATCATAATTTGTATTAGGACCAGTTTTTTTAACCTTTACAACTTGTTTTAAGGTTTATGCCCAGTTACTTTATTAATTATTTGTGAGAATTATAAGTTCAAAGACTCTGCATACACTTACTGATTTAAATAGTCATTTAATAAGAGAAATTTTATAACTGTTTCATCAATTAATGAGTAACAAAATGGTCAGAGATGTTCATGTGAAAATACAATAAACAGTCAAATAAAAAATGCACATTATTATGATAAAGTGGATTTATCGCAGTTGCCTCTAAGCACTTTTTTCTGCACTTTGGCTATTTTTCAGTTTTGTGCTATACTTCAAATATCTTTCCTCAACAATATTTGTTAATAATTATACATTAATAATATTCCATAATAATACATTTTAATGATAATGATTCTGTACTGTACTTGTACATGAACAATGAAATTCAGTGTGTGCAGAAATCTCTCGCTGAAACTATGATTTGTACACCTACAGACAAAACTAGGATAGCACTTTTATTGGCAAGCATCATTAAAAGTGGTCTCTTACTATTTTCCATAGCAGTATATGGGCCATTTTTAGAAAAATTTACACAGTGACAGTAAGGACATTTTCTAAAGAAAGAAAACGGAAACCATGACCTTACATGGAATGCACATAGATTGATAGATAATATTGTTTTCTGTGTATAACTGACCAAAACTTTCACATAAAATCCCAGGGAGATGACACATTTATTTTGGTCATTTTTACCATTGGTAATGGAGAGGACATTTTGCACTCCAGTAGATAACATTTTCTATGGAAAGGATTACTTATATGTGCTTGGTAATGAAAATAGATAAAAAACAATGCTCACAAATAATGAAATTCATACTATGTCTTCAACTTAATGCATAAAATGTCTTTCTTGCTAAAAATGTCCTTACCATTACTGTGTATATTTTTCAGAAAGTGGCCCATATGGGAAAAACGATTCAAGTCAAAAAAAATGTAAAATTACAAAACTGATAATGGGCTTTTCTTTTTAATTTTTTTTTTTTTTTAATGAAATAGCATATTTATCTTGAAACGTTGTGTAATTTACTTTTATCACAACAATACTACAAAAATGACTGAAGTATGCTACAGTTACTCCCTGAATAACCAATACCAGTGAAAACCCCTGCAAAAGCAAAAACATTTATGTGGTGAAAATATCCCCCTGAATTCATTAGAACTTTTTTTTTTGGAAATTAATTATTATTAGATATTACAGATAAAATTCCCCCAAAGTGGTCCATTAAAATTTATTTCCACATTATTTAAATATTGTTCTCCAAAATATCCCATTGATATATAAATTGAGTTTTTAACATATTGTAATTTTGCATTCTTTACATTTCTTCATAATGTAATCATGCACTCAGCTCCACTAACCTGACAACTAAGGTAAGTGAGTTTTTAAGGTCACTCAACAGTTCTCTTCCACTCCTACATCACTGCCTTTGTTCTGTAGGTGGCGCTGAGAGAGATAGCGACTGAGCGTGTCCACCTCGTGGCTGAGCTGTTCGATGTGCAGTAGTAGCCTGTGATTTTCCTCCTGAAGCTCTAAGGCCTTTTGCTGGGTGAGCTGGATACGTCGACGTGCTTTATCCCGGCTCTTCCTCACAGCAATGTTGTTGCGCTCACGCCTCAGCCGGTACTCCATGCTGTCCTTACTCAGGCCTCTCTTCTGGCCTGGGTGCCGAAATGTAGATGGAGGAGGAGGAAGAAGGAACTGAGAAAACTCCTTTACCATGTTGCCATATTCATAGAAGAGGTGGCATGAAACCAAAAGCAAAGATCACTTGACTTGCATAAATACTATCATGCAATATTGCAGCAAAGCAATAAGAACAACAACAAAAAGCTTTTATAAAAACCCTTCTCGTACCTGTTGTATAATGTGACTGTGCTGTGCTGGTCTTTCCATTGTTGAGTTTGAACAAGTAGAATAAGGCAAATACGCCATGCCCATCATTGGCTCTCCGCTCCTATCACTCCCCCGAGACAATGCTTGAGACCCCACTGAATAACCATACGGTCCTCCTTCCATTTGTGGAACATGACCGGGTAAGGTACTGGAAGATGAAGTGGTGGAGTCAGGAGCCAAGGCCAAGGTGTTGTTGACCAGCGAAGAACACGAATGATTATTGGAGGAGAAGATGTGGGAAGCAGATCGATTGTGCGAGATTGACATCTAAGTGGACAAGAGATGATAAATACGCAAAATGATTTC
The DNA here is from genome assembly GCA_028564935.1 of Neosilurus hyrtlii. NCBI lineage: Eukaryota > Metazoa > Chordata > Actinopteri > Siluriformes > Plotosidae > Neosilurus > Neosilurus hyrtlii. The sequence continues at coordinate 12,780,517 of JAOUQZ010000044.1, forward strand.
CGAATAAATATTCCAACATTTATTGCCAAAAAAAATAAAAATTCAAACACTTAAACATTTGGATTAAATCATGTAAATAAGGCAACCCTTCCTCATTCGAGGTGTGTAAATACATTAATTTAAATGATAATAGTAGTCGTCTTTTGTCGTCTGTATTCTAGACAAAAGACGGTTAAATAGAGTTTTGGGGGCTCACCTTTAATTCGCTTTCTTCAAAGTACGTTTCACTTCACTCTTGTACCCAAACTAGACTGGTCTGTCCACAAAATCCGTTATGATACAGGTACTCAAGAGATCATGACACCATCATTTCCTCTGTCACAACCCCCTTCTCTCTCTCTCTCTCTCTCACTCACAGTGCATCATTAGCTTTTTATCTCACTGACCCGCTAATGAACAGATGTAAAGAGAATTTTCCATAACTAATAATAATAACAACATATAATAATAATAATAATAATAATAATAATCATCAGTATCTAATAGTTTGGTATTTTGGAATAGAAAAGGAAGCACAAAACTGTTACTATCCTAATTATAGTTATTCTTATAGTTAAGCTAAATGTGTCCATGTTCTAATACTCATTTAAATGTTTTTTTTTCTTAAATGTTGTAGTTCCGTGTTCAGAGAGAAAGACAAAAAGTTTATTAAAGTATATTAAATAAAACAATTGATCCATGATTTATGATATTCTCTGGACTATATGTATTTGGAGACCTGTTTCCTACACCTGTAACACAACTCCGAGAAACAGGTCGGAAATATTTAAGGGGTTGTGACATGATATTTTACTCAAATTTAGCAGCCAGAAAGTCACGTAAATATAACATGAATGTCCAGAATACGTCTGTATTTGTTAAATACTCTTTTAGCTTGCAAATCAAAAGGAGTTGAGAGTTTCCGAGGCCAGTATGGTGCAGAATTTGATGGAATTTTTGAAATCTTGTTGTGCTGAACAGTTTTCAAAGATTGGGATTGTGTAGCAGAACCCAAACAATCTTAATGCATGACCCCAATTTTTGTCTAGTATCCTCTGTGAACAAGATTCCTGTCTTTATGAATGATATTGTCTTTTTTTGATGATGCATGATATTTATGCTATTTTCTTTAAACAGCCACGACACTGCCTCTTCGATTTAAATGTCAACCAGGATGCAAGGATCCTTGACAGGCAGAGTATTAGTGATGGATGGACACTCAAATATGAGAATGACAAAAATGACTTGAATTACTGTTCACTACCATATTTTCTTTAATATATTTCAGTAGTTTTGTACTGTGTAAATATTTATGGATTAATTAGGTATAAGAAGCATATAGAAGCTCTGCCTTTCTTTCCCCCTTGAATGGATACTTGGGTCATTAATTAAAACCAAAAAAGCCACAATGACTTTCATATGATCTTAAAATGTATAATGGTGCTTTTGTTCTTCACAGGAACGAGTCAATGTGGCACTTGTTCCTCAATTGCCTATTCAACAAGGACTAAAGATTTGATTAAAATGAGTTATTTATATTTTTATTCCAATTTAGTGCACGATGGCGATCTTATACTGTGCATTAAAACATCAAGCAGACAAACTTAAAAAAAGAAAAAGAAAAAGAAAAATCACACTCCCTTTAACATTTCAACAGATTGCTTGGTCTTTTATTTAACAGCCACAAAACATGTTCTTTTACACCATTTCCTGTAAAAGAAATAAGAAGACATGTAAGTAAAGGGAAGTAGACATCGCTGCTCCACAGTAAAAGAAATCACTATTGTTATCTGTGTTTTGGCATCAAGAAGACACCATAAAAGTACAATGAATATAATAAAAAAAATTAATATCTATAAAAATGTGAATGTTTACTGCATTCAGACTAAGTACTGTTGTTGTTTAGTTTAGCCAAGCCAGTGGTTTTCATTTCATATTTAATTTATTTTATCTGAATATAACTTATTGTAGCATAATATGCAAGTATGATGCCATCAGTGCAATTTCTAACCTGTCTAATTTATTGGTGTTGCTTTAACACAAGACCCATGTGATTCAGCGCACATATCAATTCAGCAACAAAAAAAAAAAAAAAAAAAAGAGAGAAAACTTACAGAATACATCCATTCCACGAAGGCGGACACACGAGTGAAGACTGTTGGTTTGCTGTACAGGTTGCAGTTTACAGCAGAGCCAAAGCTGACTACGCCATGAACCCTCCACTCGCCATCACTGAAGCAGCTCAGAGGTCCACCAGAGTCACCCTGAAATGTTTCAATGGCAGACAGGATCAGGACGGGACTCGACTACAATTATACTGAACCTGAATTGAAAGACTGCGAAAATATCTGTACCTGGCACCCAGATGCCATACCATCTCCTCCAGCACACACCATGGTTTTCTTCACTGTACTGCCCCACCATTCAGGAGTTGAGCACACAGAGTAATCCACCACACCCAGGGGTGCCTCCTGCAGGATGTCTGGTGAAGATCCACCAGCTGAGGATAAGGGAATAAGAAACAACAGACAAGCTAATGAGACAAATACTACTAATCGACATTCTTTAATTTACACAATGCTCATGGGGTGACACCGTAGTGTTGTGGTTAGCACGTCCGCCTCACAGAGAGGGCATCTATGTGTGGGGCTTGCATGTTCTCGCTGTGTCTCCGAGTACTCCAGTCCCTGCCCCCTCCAGGAGCATGGATTAGGAAAATTATTGCACAAGGTCCTTTAATACTCACTAGCCAGAAGTCCCCATCCAGTCACATAGCAAGAAAAGCCATTGGGCAAAACTTGACCAGGATAAGGGAGCTGTGCAATGGCTACATAACCATTGTTATAGATCGGAGAATCCAACTTCATCAAGGCAATATCATTTCTGATGGGAATAAAATTCACAATATAAACATATAATATTCAATGACACCACCAAAATACAGTGCAGTTATGAATTTCCTATAACGGCATGTCATGAACCATAATATCACAGTGATGAGGAAGGAATTTTAATTTTGCAGGTATTAATTAAAAACATATCATGCTCTTCAACATAGTTACATTGTAGAACATCTATGTGGCAAGTTCCTGTTATTATTTCTCTTATATTAGCTTTAAACATTCATTTCTTTACAGTCCCTGCTTTTGTCTCTCTTGAAACAATAAGGCAAGAAAATGCAGTCATGTTACAGAAAATCTCCTCAGTGAAAACTCCTGAAGGTACTGATGGTACCAAGTCATGACACCCGAGACTCCCCCTACACATGCTGTATAAATGTCAGTATAAATGAACAGAAAACCTCTTATGGTCAATATGTTTTGCTGGTTAATTAAATAAGAAGTTTTTATTATTATTAAATAAATATTTTTTAATGCACTGATTATTAAACTTGGAATAAGAGAAGTGTCTGGCATACTAGTCAAACAATTATATATTAGGTTCATGTTACTGTGCTTGTTCTATCACCTTAATTATTCAACAACTTTTGACTAATTGTCTGTGAGAACTCAACACTGTGGTATAATTTTCTTTATTTATCATGCATGAAATTAAGTTAAAACAATAAAAACTGTAATGTTTTACCCGATTGCAAGATTTTGGGTCCAGCCAGGATGAATTTTAATGTCCGTTACACCTCGAACTTGCTCACGACCCTCAGGCTTACTGAGGTCATAATCTCCCACAACCACACGATATTTCTTGACGTCCAAACTGACAGAGAGAAAGACAAAATGTAATGCAAATTACAGAAAGAAAGACAAAATGTAATGCAAATTACATTTTAAGACTAGAAAAACTGATTTGATTATAAAAATAGCACAATAAAATCAATTTGAAACATTTTTATTTGTATATATATATCATTTTGTATTTCATAAGTTTTGTCTTATGCAGTATGAATTTTTACACATCAAAAGCTTTTATACCACATTTTTTTAGACTACACACACAAATAGATTTGCCTAGTATTACAACGAAGAAACAGAAAAGGCCTTACTCGAGGATACAGTGGGCTGCAGTCATAACATAATCTGCACTAACAAGGGAGCCTCCACAAATGTGAGAGAAGTCACCCGTGTTCCAGTAATCATTCTGCAGAGATACCTGCAAAATGCACAGGGCCACAACAGGGTATATAATATAAGAATAATATTATATGATACCACATATTAAAAAAAAAATTGGACAGACATCTAAAATGTGACCTGATGGGTATTAGGAAAATTTTTTAATATGAGGGTCATTTTGCTATTTTTAAATATACGATTACCTGCCATTTCCATTTATCTGGGTCAGCATTGGTCCCGCCTACAACTTTCCCACTTTGCCCATCATTCTCCACTGCCTCTTTGGGTAGAGCAGTGGCAGAGATGAGTCCTGCAAACCATAAATTCATACAGAGCTATTAATCAGAAGGCTGAAATAAAATTGCAGAGCCAAATAAAAATCATTAAACAATTACATATGCACTAATATATCTAGATGTCTTTCAGCAACTATATTTTCTATATGTAAGGCATGAAAAAAGTAAATATATGAGTTACCAATACAAGTTAAGAACCAAGCAAGCTGCATCATGGTGGACTGCAATTGATTTTTCTTCGAGGATGACCTCATATTTATACATCCGAAGGGAGTCCAGGTGTGCTGGCACAGGTATGGGTTATTTACCTTGGAATGTGTTAAGGTTGTGATAAAAAAAAAAATCTAATAAAGAGCTTGAAAAAGAAAGGGTACGCAGTATCTTTCTTGAACATTCATCGTTTTTACTGATAAACTCACAGATTCAAGGCTGTGAAACTGAACAGGTGGGCTTAGATTCACACTGTTTATTTTAAGCACAGTCATGATATCTTTACTATTAATGCACAACAGTCAATGCAGAAAGTGAGCTGCGACAGAAATGAGGAATAAATTGACTGATTAGAAACTTACAGTGGTGCCAAAAAGTTTGTGGACACTTTAAAATTTTCTATATTTTTCCATAAATACGTATTTAAAATATCAGATTTCCCAACAAATCCGAAAAGTAGATAAAAGGAACCAAATTAAACAAAGAGACAAAAATATTACACTTGGTCCATTAATTATTAAGAAAAATAAACAAATATTTCATATTTTTGAGTGGCAAAAGTATGCGAACCTTTGCTATTAGACACTCCTGTACAGTAATAACATTAACTAAATGTACTTTGGTAACTGTTGATCAGTCCTGCACATTGAGTTGGAAAGATTTTAGTCATTTCCTCCATACAGACCAGCTCCAGCTTTGGGATGATGGTTTGTTTCCTCACATTAACTGCTCAGACATTCCTATTGGATTACAGTCAGGACTTTGAGTTTGACTTGGCCATTCCAAAAATGTATTCTTCTTTAAGCATTCTCTGGTAGAATGCCATGTTTTAGGATCATTGTAGTGCTGCACAACCCACTTTCCCTTGAGATTCAGTTCTCAGACAAATGTCCTGACATTTTCTTTAGAAGTTATTAGCTGACAAACTGTCCTGACCCACATGCAGCAAAACGGGCCTAAACCATGACCCTACTACCTCCATGTTTCACAAATGGAATAAAGTTCTTATGCTGAAATGCAGTGCTTTCTCCAAACATAATGCCTTTCAAAGTAAACCAAAATAAGTTGTTTTTTGGTCTAATTTATTCACCAAGTATTACCTGATGGTGGACTCATGAAACATGAAAATTAACTTTTAGACCTCCTGCACTATTGTGCACCATGCATTTGTACTGCTCTTTGTTGGTTGTCCACTTCTGGGGAGAGTAACTATTGTCTTGAATTTTCTCTATTTGTCTGCGGGTGGATTGGTGAAATCCAAACTATTTAGGTTTTGTAACCAATTTCAGCCCGAAAGGCCTCAACAACTTTTTTTTTCTATAGTCCTCACAGATCATCTTTGTTCATGTCACAATAAAAAACACCCACAAATGTGTTGTTAGGGTTGGATTTTCAGAGATCCATGTTCTTTAAATAAAACAGGGTCATCTTATTGATTGAAAGCACCTGCGTCTAATTTCTCATTTCAATTTTACCTCAAATTTTAGAGACATTCATATACATTAGCCACCTAGAGATGTGCAATATTCATTCATTCATTCATCTTCTGAACCGCTTACTCCCCGGGTCATGGGGAGGCTGGCGCCCATCTCAGCCGACTCTGGGCGAGGGCGGGGTACACCCTGGACAGCTCGCCAGGCC
>JAOUQZ010000044.1:12796640-12807531 GCA_028564935.1 Neosilurus hyrtlii
CTCACACACACACACATATATATATATACACACACACTCACATACGCATACATACACATATATTACTTTTAACACTTCTCAAAATGAACACTGTGGTATTTAAGGTTATTACTTTTTGTAAAAGAGTGCGTTCACCTGTAGCACGCAATGTAGACACTCTTGTTTCCCAACCTTTCAAGGTAAATGCAGGCCATTTTCTCCTTCGCATGCATGTAGATGGACTCTCCCGGCAGTATATTTCCCAGGGCATTTAGAGCCACGTCTATATTATCCAAAGCTAATGCCAAGTCTACATTAGCCACCATTACTCTCACTTCTTCGGGGGTGTCCTTAAACTGCCAAATTGCATCTTGTATGACTTTTGTAGCTTCATGCTAAGAAACCAAAGAAAGAAAGAAAAGATATTGTACATGTATAGTGTATAGGAAGATCCCTTCCAAAGCAAACCAATAACAAAATTGCTCCATATTAAAGTTTACACCTGTTCTCCATTTAGCCGCAGGGCCTCTGCTAACTCCAAGAACAGAGACACTCGCTCACTGCGGGTGATCAAAGTTTCTTGGCCTTGAATGATCCTTTTGACCCCTGGCATGCTTAGCGCAATGTGGAGACATTGGATGGCCTCAGAGAGCTGCCCGCATCTCTTCAGAGCTTTGGCTTTGATCAAGTTATATTGTGGTTTCTGTCTTAACTGAAAATATGTACACACACACATACATACACACACACACACACACACTTCAAGCATACTCTCAAGTTACCAGATGTTTTAATATACAGAAGTATATTCACAAACAAAAAAAAAAAACCTCACTGAAGCGAAAAGAAGAACGAAAAATAATTCAGGCAAAAAGTGACTCCTCTTACTCACTTCAAAGTTATAGCTGACCCCAGACTCCAAACTGCTAAGACATTTGCTGCAATCTCCTGCATGAAGGTGAAGTTTGGCCTGCAGTAAGTGGATCTCAGGCATGGAGGGATCTTTCTTCATACAGAGATTCAGAAAATGCTGAGCAGCTTCCTGATCACCTTTAAATCCAAGTTTTGGTTATTCAACAGTTTCCATTATCATGTTATGAAGAAAACATAGAGAATGCTGTTACTGAAGAATAATTAATGACAGGTTGGTGTGATCGACTGTTTGATTTTCTGTTTTATTATTAATAAGTGTGTAAGTGTGTGTATATTACTTAAGTGTGTAAGTGTGTGTATATTCACATATACACACACTTACACACCACATACACACCAATCAGCCCCAAGATTATAAACATTATGACCACTCACAGGTGAAGTGAATAACACTGATTAGTATATACTACATGGGAACAGTGTAATCTGATTGGTTCAATACCTAGGGGTTATTAGATAGTATGAAATATGAAAAGCCACAAACAAATTCTTGGTACTCTTCTTAGACCCAACTTATCCATAACTGACACTGGATATGTTGAATGCTAATTACACCATTGGCACACGCCAAAGTCTCTCTTCATAGATATCATACAAGATATGCCCGGAAGCAGATGGAACCACCTGTCCACTATCTTGGTTATTTAGTACAATTTACAGTAAAGCAGTGAGCTTTCAAAACTTTTCTTTATTTACTTTGTATTTATGCTGTAATAAGCCATATCGGAGATTGAGTAGCAGTGACGGTGACGCAAAGTTCCACCATCTCCCCCTCCTCCCAGAGAAAGTCATTAAGGAAATGACTGCCCAATCTCAAGATTGGAGGCCTGCTTCTCGTAATAAGCGAATAAAGTCGCGTTTGATGAAAAAAATCAATTGGATTTACCAATTTTTTTGACAAATGATGATAAAAATCAGGGTTATTAGCAACATATAGTGACGTTTACGATATTTGCGTGACGGTTCACAAAAGACAGTCGTCGAACTGTTAGAAACAGTGTTTATGACAATTAGCAACTATTTGTCACTGTTTGGGAATGTTTGAGACCTTTTGTCAACTTCTGGTGAATGCCGGGTGACTCGGAATTGAACCACCCCTATCCCTTATTGATGGACCCAACCCTATAAAAAGGGTAGGCAAACCCTCCCTAGCATTGTGTTGACTACACGGCAAACCAAAAAGAACTTTAGTGACACTTGTTTACAACGCTTACAGCTGTTTTGCAAACATTTGCAGAATAAATTTGCAAAGAAATTAACATGGAAAAAATTTCTTTGCAACAAGAAAATCTGTTTGTGAACTGTTTCGCAAACTTTTACAAACCCTGACGAAACCCAAAATTCCCTTCGCTCGTCAGCATCTCAAAAAGGTATAGTACACATTACATTACATAGTGCCTCAACATAGTCAAACACTAACTTTCTGTACTTGATCTGTATAGCACTGTAGTTTTATTCTCATCACATACCTGTAAGGAATTTGACATGTGCCATGTAATAGCAGCTGGATAATACAGAGGGAGCAGCTTTAATCACAGCTTCTAGAATCATACAGGTGTGCTTCAGTCCAAAAGGATAGGCTTGCCTAGCATCATATGGCATATCCTACAAACAGCAAAAAAAAATTTAAAAAGCAAGGATTCCCAAATCTCAGTGTGATAGAATGGTGGCCTGATGGCAAAACCCACTGGCAAATGGTTTTCCACAAACCACGGAAAAAGTGATGGTGGAACCAATGCAAAGTTTTGTGAGTTGGGGATGGGGCGGGGGCGACGACGACGACACACACCCATCTCGTGCACTTAATATCTTACAACTATGATAGACAAAGCACCTATATACTGTATAAAATAATAACATTGTTAACTCTGGCAATCTTGCAGTAAGGACTAGCCATAGTACTAATATTAATCAGCATTTACCAATAAGTATAAATTAAAACATTATTAAACTCTTATGTATTAGTTAATATGTACTAATGCATTCATAAAATGCATTAATTAAGTACTGATATACTTTTTGAATTAGTATTTAAACACTGCAGTAAGTAATCGGTGTATTAAGAGCGAATCATGTGAGCTCACACTTGTAGCACATCATTAAATGTACTTTCACGAACTAGAGCACACAGGAAGAATTACTGGGTGGCACTGAAATGCATGAGCCAAAAATAATTGTATCATGTCAATTTATGAGCCTGTCATTGAAATAAGCATGTTATCTGAGATGGGTTTTCCTTTAAAAAGATAGACATAAAGGTCTAAATTAAAAAAAAGAAAAATCCCATATTTTCCCTCATGAGTTTTTGAAAATATAAATGCGGTACACAGTGTTTTTTTTTTTTTTTTTTTTTTAATCATAGAAGTGAAGTGACTGTGGAAGCTCAAAAGCTTTTAAAGCTAAATTTAGGTGAAGTGACTAAGCTGTACAATACTTTCTGGATGACCAGACTTTTACCTGCACATGTATATTGCAGTTCCACAATCACGGTCACAGCATCTAACACAGAATCGTCTTCTGAGGAGTTTTCCGAGGTTCTGAGCGTCGTTTTTTAAAAAGAAAAAAAAAATTGATGCTCTGACAATTTCCAGTGCCGGCACTGATGAGAAACCGAGAATTTTTTTTTATCCAGCCTAATCTTAGGATCCAAAGCTGGCATTGAGCCAAAAGGTGTTGGTTATTTAGCATAAAAAGTAAATATTATGTCTCCCACGTACTAAGCTTCCTGGGTTAGATTTTACTGTTTTTGAAGATAAAGTTGCTCCCAATAAACACAGGAGGGAAAACACACACACTGTCTAATCTTAAGCACTGTTCCCTTCAAAAAGCAAACCTTAAAAGACCACAAAAAGTATTTTGACCCTGCCGTGTCTGGATTCATGTGGCTTCGGTCAATTCTCCCACTAGGAGCAAATTTATTCATACTATTTTTCTGCTGGACCATCAACCAGGCTTCCGCTGTTAAACCATGCATGCTACTACCTCACGTTTACACTATTTTAAATAAGTGTTCATCAATGTCTATGATGTAATAGTAAGAAATACGTTAAGAAAGGGGGTTTATTGTGTTAACACCATTTCTGATCTTATAGTTTGCATGTTTGTTACATTGGGGCCTAAGTGCAAGATTATCACCTTCTTGCCATTCTTGATAAGGGAAGAAAAGGCTGAGAAGTACCTGACTGCTGGCAAGATGCATGCTGACGACCTGGAGGAGAAAGCTGAGGTTGAGTCTCTGTAGGTAGTCTATACCATGTGGTAACCCTTGAAGAGTCTGAAAATGGACCTCTGTGGCCTCCATCAGCAGGGACACCACACTCTCCGGAGCTGAACCTTTCTTCATGGCGAGTATAGCTTGCAAAAGTATGATTTCCTGCCAGATTAAGACATCGATGGTTACAAAATTCTGTCTCTAAAATCTTATTTTAATTATATTATCGCTTTGAACACTAAAATCCATCCTCAGCTAGGTTGCACAAGATAGTATGATTACAAATTTTACAATTATAAAAAAACTTTTGAGAGTTATTTGAATTAGATGGTAGCAATAAAGTTTTAATAGAGGAACGAAATAGACATACTGCTGATCTTCCTAATGATGCACGGAGGAACTCCAGCTGCTCTGCTGCTTTTTCTACCCGCCCATCCATCAGCTCACATCTGATTATACCTAAACATGTAGAAAATGAAGTAGTTTTTAAAGATTTCCACTGATCCGCTGCATGTGATGCTTTAACACACTTTACACAAGAGCACTGTAAAACAAAAAGCAACATCTGCTGATTAATTGTCTAGTCCAATTCCAATACCTGATATAGCAGTCACACTGTCAGAGTTGATATTCAGGGCCTTAGTGTAACATTTGTGGGCCTCTTTGTATTTGTGTTGAAGAACGAGAAGGTAACCGAGCTCAGAGGCTATGGCGGAATCCTCTGGTGCTCTGGACACACATTTCTGCAAAAACGATGTCAACATCTGTACAACATCTTTATGGTGTCCACACTATTGGAAAAGAAATACAGTAAAATTAAAAACACTGTTGCAGAAACATCTTCAGGATAATACAAGAAGTAATACAAGATAAATGTAATTCTGGAGACTCTTACTGCCCAAACATCCAGTACATTTAAAATAAAAACACTTGCTCATATAGTCTGAGTCAAAACATTTGATGTGAAGACTTCAGATACAAAAACCCAAATTCCAACTGGCATCAATTGTTTAATTTTTATTTTTATTTATCAATTGTTTGGAGTTCTAAATTAGTTCAAAAGTTACATTTTGAAAAAAAATTATTATTTAATTCAGCAACTAATAACCCTTTCAATAGAATTAAAATGAACTTGGCCATAGACGGCCAATAAAAATAGTTCTTTTTAAACAAAAGATCATTTTACATATGAAGTCTGCATCCACACACACACACACACACACACAAGAGGACAGATATAAGTACTTGTATATATCAGTAGCATGGTTCTATATGATTATTACAGAATATCAAACCAAAAATATATAAAAGATTTACAGCTACTTTGACCCAAACAACATCCTTATAACTTTTTTTTATTACTTTTTAATTATTTTTTTTGTCCAAAAGTTGAAACAAGAAAGTATATTCATCCAAAAATTGTAATGCTCATAAGAGTCCAGTCACCACAATGAGGACGGTTTTACTTACTGAAGACAAGCCTGATAATTAAAAAAAAACATCTAAAATTGCTGCATTACAGCAGCAAAACCCAGGGAAATACCCAGCATATGTATTTCAATAACAGATTTTTTATTATTAAAAATTATTATTAAACATATAAGTTATGTTTAATAGTTATACTGTGAGTTCATTCCTCATAATTAGTAAATCTTATTGGTTAGCTTATTACATTTTATTAAATACTTCCTTGTTATACCCCATCTACCCTCTTTTTTGTTATTGTTGGTTTTGTATGTTGCTGCATTGTTGGATGATGATCTAGAGAACAACATTTCGCGACATTCCATCATATATGCTATTTGTATGTGACAAAGAATTAACCACAAAAGCAGCTGCTCACTGTCCCACAGCCACAGTGCTCCCTTTAATAACTGTTGCTCAGTTCATGACTATTTTGTCTAGTACAGTTCTAAACATAGTCATAACGAGGAAAAAGTTGAACTGACTAAGTTTGCATTTCATCATGGTGAAGTCTTAAATTAAATAGTGCTAGTGTATTAGGACTAAATAATATGCTACTTCAGCTACAATACTTATAAACACCTATATATACACACTATGCAGTACACTAGCCTTAGTACGCACCTTGATTACAACAATAATAACAACAAAAATAATAATAATTTAAAAAATTATTATTATTATTACTACATTTATTGTAGTTAAATAAGAAAAAAAATAAAGGGCAAAATGATGGAGAGAAGTGTATGAATTATGGCTCCAGAGCCAAAAGAAGAATAAAGAAATATCCCACTGCTCAAGGAATTAATTACATTTGTCATTTTCTCTCTAATAAAGCAATATATATGCATACTCCAGTCACTTTGATGGATTTGATGTCTCACCAGTCTGCTGATGGGCATGGTGACCTCCATGTGAAGACTGGGAGTGCTGGGTTCTGCAACTTCGACAGCATTCAGAAGTAACTGAAGATATTCTTTTACCTGTTGCACATAATGTTATAAATCTAATGCAGTCCTGGCCATGAGACAGCATTCCGATAGCTCAAAAAATTTACTCTAACTATTATTTATTTATTTATTTTTACAGTTGTACTGTACAGATAATTGACACCTACAAAATTACCTCCTCTATATCACCGTGTTTTGCTGCAGAGATTATGCTTAACATCTGTAGTGCTTTTAAGTTATGTGCATCTAGCTCCAAGATCCTGCAAAAAAGAGAAAATATAATTAAATCACATCACATCTTTATGCATTTATCTAAGTAATAAATTGAAACAGATATCAGCCTACCTTTCAGCCACCTCAGTTGTGTGTTCCCAGTCATAGAGAGACATAAATAAGTTCATCTTGAGAACCAGAGCTGGAATAAAGTCAGGATAGGAAGCTATGATCTGATTGATGACATTCAGCGCGTAGGACTCCTTCTGATTCGCCATGAAAAACTCAATCTGTTACACAGATTAAAACACAGTTAAGGGCTACTTATCTGGTATATTCTTGTCTTTCTGAGGGTAAAAGTAATTCCTAGAGTGGAATAACATTTGTAAACACAAATTTCAAAATGATATACCTTTCCCATTAATCCAAACACACTGTTTGAGTCAGAAATGCCCCTTTCAAAATATTTAGTAGCCTGAGATCGTTCAACATCATTCTCTGAGGTCAGGACAATCCAGCACTTAAGAATATGTCCCTATTAACACACACACACACACACCTTTGTTCATAGCTTGAAATAAATACAAAAAAACAAAAAGGAAAACATCAACACTATTAATTTGAAAGCCATTTTAATGACAATGATTTAACATGCTGTTGTAGGAAAAAAGGGTCCACAGCAGAGTGATTCAATACAACCCAATTGTATGATTTCATCCTCCATTTAACTTTTTCCAGCAGTGTTTATAAATTTAAATATAAAACAAAACAAGGTGCGTCTTATAATAAAAAAATCAATTACATTTAATGGCGGCACGGTGGCGCAGTGGTTAACAAGTTCGCCTCACAGCAAGAAGGTCCTGGGTTCTAATCCCAGTCGGCATGTTCTCCCCGTGCTTGCATGGGTTTCCTCTAGGTACTCCGGTTTCCTCCCACAGTCCAAAAAACATGCACAGTAGGCTGTTCCAAATTGCCCCTAGGTATGAGAGTGTGTGAACGGTTGTATGTTTGTTGGCCCTACAATGGCCTGGAAAGCTGTTCAGGGCGTACCCTGCCTTCCAGTCGGCTGAGATGAGCGCCAGCCTGCCTGCAAACGTAATTAAGCAGCTTAGAGAATGAATGAATGAACAAATTACATTTAATGTAGTGGAACATGTAAGAAACTAGTTTCTCTTCTCACTTGTTAAATAGCAGCTTCTTCTTTTTTCTTTTGTTTAATTCCGTACAACAAAATATGCATATTATTTTGTACAAACTCCTCCATCCGGAAGCTTTCCAACAGCAGAAAACATTGTTACAAAACTCTGACACTGAAGACCCCTTCCATAAATGTTACACTAGTGTGTAAATATTGCATTAGGGGAAAAAAAACAGTATATAAACAAGTAAATCATTTTCATTATTTAATTATTATTTTTTAATTAGCCTTAGATTACTCAGCCAACACTGGACGAAGGCGGGGAATGCTTGCCAGACCATCCCAAGGCCAACACACACAGCCATTTGCACACACAGACATTCACACCTAGGGGCAATTTGGAACAGCCAATTAGCCGCACGTGCATGTCTTTGAACTGTGGGGGAAGCCAGACTACCCAGAGGAAACCCACACTCAGTAACGTCGAGCCTGGGCCTCGAACCCAGGACCTTATTGCAGTGAGGCAGCCACTATGCCACCGTACCTCCAATCCATTAAATCAATTCCTGTGAATCTCCTGCTACTTTAGAAATGTTAATGCATTAGAATAATGACACTGATGATAAACATTTGAAATTTGAAAAGCACTCAGCATTACTACCAGAGCTGTTGTTAAAGAAGGTTAATCAATGCCTTTTTAACCAATCAAATTAGAGAATTTAAAAGTGCCGCATTATAACAATATAAATGAAAAGAATAATCTCCAAAACATAGAAAAAAAAAGCAGCTTCCACTTCATCCTCTGATGTAACATTCACCGTTTACATAAACCAAACAAACCTCTGAAGAACCAGTGGATAATTTCAGCATCTTGTCTATGTATTCTCTGGCTTTCCGGTTTCTTCCCAAAATCCAGTAAAGCAGTGCCACATAGTACAGAGTCCTTTCTCCAGCTGTCCTTTTGGCTCTCTTAAAACACAACTCCAGTTCAGACACTACCTCACCATCTCACAATCACAGAGAAAGAGAGAAACACAAATATAGGAATTTATTTTTTACTTTTCTGAAAGCTAATTCAATAGTTTACACATTCATCGCTAATTTAAAAATTTGGCAATGCACAGTTAGGAAGAAGGTATAAATTTTGAGAGAAAATTATGATAAGAGAAAAAATATTTTATTTAGCTCTTTAAAAGTGAATTGGTGAGGCCATGTTACAAAGAGGTTGTGGATCGGGGTTCAAAAGATGTCAAGGTCACAGGACATTCACTGTACGTAATAGCAACTCCGTGAGATATGGACGGAACACACCAATGTTCGTCAAAGAGAAAATAATATTCCAGAATTACAAAAAATTATGAAGGTCAAATAATATGACAGATGTTTGGGGACAAAATGGTAACAGTACACAGATCTATCTATCTAAAGAAAATAAATAATATTGACTGACTGAAAAAAAAAATCATAAAATTATGACATCCATGGTCTCTTGTTCAAACAAGAATTCAACATAATTGTTTATCAAAATAATAATTCAACAGGTGGTTCAACTCTTCTGCAAAAAAGGGTGAAATGGAAGTTACTGTGTGTGGAAATTTGAACAATCTCCCTGTAGGGAACCCCCTCCTTCAACTTTTGCAGAAGGACTGGCTACACGGAATTGCTACGAGCTGTGAACGTGTGTGTTTGTAATTATGTGTTGTAGTGCACAGGGATGGAAAGATTAAATCTATATGACTTAATAAAAAGTAATATACTTGATTGGAGCAATTAGGGTCAGGTTCTTGTTCAAGGGCCCAACAGTAGCAACTGGGTGGTACTGCGGTTTGAACCTCCTGATTATGAGCACAGGGCCATATCCATTGCAGCACCACAGCACCAGCCTTCATTAATTGATCATGACTGTGCAGAATAAAATATTTTTAGTGTGATTTTTGACAAAACAATAACAATATAGCATTTTGGATGATGTAGTATGGATTTCTTTTTTAATCCAAAATAGCCACTATATGAAGTCCAGTTATTTTTTAGCTCCTACCCATCGGGAGCTAAAGGAATGAGTTCTGTCCTTCCATCACACTTTAGCTTCTGGACATTTACTTGCTGTGCACTGAAGCTGGGGCTTTCAAACTTGCTATGCTTGTTCTATAATGACATATTATGAAATGGTCCTTTCGGTGGGAGTGTCTGGACCCATTTGATCTATTTTTTTTTAATTATTGTTGTATGGACTATGCTGGCAACAGTGAAGTACATATATCCACCGAGAACAGATTTCACACATCAACAAATCTCCCTCATTTGCCGAACCACTTAATCCTATTAGGGTCTCGAGGAAGCTGAAGCCTATCTGAGACAACACTGGGTGAAGGTGGATTACACTCTGAACAGCTTGCCAGACCATCGCAGGGCTAACACAACCATTCACACACACTCACACCTATGGGTAATTTGGAGCATCCAATTAGCCTAATGCACATGTTTTTGGACTGTGGAAGGAAACCGGAGGACACGGAGTAAACCCACGCAAGCACAGAGAAATCATGCAAACTAGTGCTTTCTTGAGAGGAAAATTAACTACTGGTAATTTACTGGTGTCATGTAGTGCCTTCAACAATATTTAAATAATTTATAAGGGTTTTTTTTTATATAAATGATTATACACTGTGTGTACAGTTATTAGGCAAGTGATTTTGTTTGACCATATTTTGAATTTTGACCATATCATCATTTTATCCATAATTTTCAACTCCGAGCTGTATAAACTTGAATGCTTATTGGATTTAATGCATATCAGGTGATGTGTATTTGTGTAATGAGGGAGGGTGGGGCCTAAGGAGATCAACACCCTATATCAAGGTGTGCATAATTATTATGCAGATACTTCTGCTCAGGGAAAATGGGCCAAAAAAGAGATTTAACTGATTCTAAAAAGTCAAAAATTGTAAAAAGTCTTTCAGAGGGATGCAGCACTCTTGAAATATCTAAGATATTGGGGCGTGA
>JAOUQZ010000044.1:12824349-12835175 GCA_028564935.1 Neosilurus hyrtlii
AGATAATGACTTTAAAGCACTTCTGTAAGTTGCTCTGGATAAGAGCGTCTGCTAAATGATGTAAATGTAAATGTAAGTGTGAGGTGTTATGATGTCTGTATCTTGACTCCTTTCCTAAAATTACTGTAAAAAAGCTTCAAGAGGTTATATACTAGCAATATGCATGACACTGACCCCCTTGATGTCATTCTGGCCACCAAAATCATTGCGATTATGTGAAAAATATAACTTAAAATCATAGCTTTACTTCTTTTTGAAGACATCATATCTCAAGTGAAGTAAAAAATGGCTTACAAATGTTAGTATATCACAGTCCTGTCTTTATTTTATGTGTATGAGCATAGCACTGTGAGACGAGTTGGGGTGTCTTGCCCCACACCAAAGACCTGGCAGCAGTTCCTTGACCTGACCAACGATAAGACTGACTTGTTCAAATTCCTGAACGATGAACTAATGGAAAAGGCATCAGCAGACCAGCCTCTCATTGTTACTGATGGTGCCAATGTACTATGGTCACCTCCACGAGAAATAAGCAGCATTGCAGATTCCATGATTATGGTGCATGTTGACGATGCCATTATGCAGGGCTTCCATGAGATCCTTGTCCGAACTGTAGATGCTAATGTGGTAGTATTGGCAGTGGCAATTGTACAGCAGCTGGCTCAGACAGAACAGATAAAACTCTGGATTGCCTTCAGTTGCGGAAAGGGCATTAGGTACAGTCCAGTTCATGAGATATGTGCCTCACTCAGTCCACAAAATTCCTTGGCACTTCCTATGTTTTACACTTACACAAGTTGTGATACTGTGTCCCATTTTGTCCATGTTGGAAAGAAGACTGCATGAAAAGTCTGGGAGACACATGATGAATTCACCGCAACCTTCTATGAGCTGCACAATGCACCTGAGCAAATAGCTGAAGAGACAGAAGCTTTTCTGGAGTACCTCACCATCCTACTTTATGAAAGGACAGCAACTTGTTCAACCAATAAACTCAAAAAAGAATTAATTCATTCACAAAGGACATCGGATGTCAGGTCTTCCTCCAACCAAGGCTGCCCTACAGCAACACATCAAGAGGGCATTATTGCAAGGTGGGCATTACTGGGGCTGCACTACAGTGCCATATCGCCAGATGCCCGATCCTGCTGAATGGGGATTGGCTTGCCGAGAACAGTGGAAGCCTCTTTGGTTAAACTTGTCAAAAGCCAATGCAGCCTCTCCAGAGCTGCTGAAACGTTCTTGTCGGAGCAGATTTAGAGACTGCAAATGTGTTCGTGCACATCTAAAATAATTTGTATGTTCTTGGGCAATTGCCTTAGGATATAGGAAGAAGTAACAGTGATACTTCTAGTAATATAAAAATAGATAAGAAAAGGGATAAGTGAATAAGTTAATCTTATAGCTCATTTTGAGAAGATGATACAAATCAAGTGAATTTAGATTAATAAGTATCATGTAAATATGAAACGTTTGTTATTTTTAACTTCGGGAATAAGACGATATACATAGAATGTTTGCCAAATGATTAATGTACAAGATTGCTATTCTGATAACTTGAACGGTGCAAAAGAAACACATTTTTTGCATTCCAAATAAAAAGACATAAAGGAAGTTGGTTTGCTTTATCTGTTGTTTAGCAACCATATAATTCTTACACTGACCCCACCTATATTCAGAGTATGTCTACAGTTCATTTTAATGTTTTGCCGCATGATGCCATCCACTCTGAATGCATAATAATTAATAATACAAGCTAAATTTCTGGGTTGCTAGGGTAAGCATGTTACCTGGCAACGGTTGCCATGTTATATTCAATTCCTCCACCCCTTGAAATGTTCATTATATGGTTAAGAATCATTGTGCCAAGTTTCATGCTTTTATCACCAACCCAGCAATTCTGACACTTTTCAACACAGCACCTGTACTAACATGGCGTTCATGTGTGACTCTTTTCTTGCTGAAATATGATTTTTTTTTTGACACCAAAGGGGTCAGTATCACACAAATTGCTAGTATATAACCTGTTGAAGCATTTTAACAGCGATTTTACGACCAAGGAGTCAAGATACAGACATCATAACACATCACAATTGTTCACAAACTGCATTGTTGACGCTGGTTGCTAAGGAAAATGCTTTGCCTAGTAACCATTGCTATGCAAAACTGAACTGAGTGGCTCCACCCCTGATATTGTTAAGTAGGTCCTTATGAACACTTGTGCCAAGTTTCATGCTATTATCACCTTGCGAGTGATTCTTACACCCACTTCCTTGACTATGTACGGATGAACAATACCGGTACACTTTAAACCTTTTAAATGACATTTTGACAACCATAACAAAACATCTTAGTGATGCAAACCCCTTTAGCCGTGTCCATGAATGCACTCAAAATGATTTCTGCACTTACTTTATGTGTCCGCAGGGTAGACATACAAAATCCTTTATGTGCATTCCAGACTTTCACAGTAGTGTCTGATGATGCAGATATCACTGTAAAATATTTAAAATACAGTCCACTGTGGATTACACAATATACTTCTAGTAATGAGTTCCAGAAGCACTGTGATACACGGCATTTCTGCAGCAGGCTGTCTCTTCATTTTGAGATAACTCATTCGCAAACAACACTTCTGAAATCCCTGCAGCTGTGTGCAACAAGCAGGTTCAGAAGAATACAACCCTTATATGAAGTAAATATAGTTAACAACCAGGCCAACAGATACTTGTCCAGATACATCAGAGATAGTTACATAAAACTAAATTCACACTAACATGTTTTTCCGTTGCAGCAAAGGACGATGTCATTGACCCAATCTGTGTGATGTTCCATTGATGCTATGTATGGGTCCTGCTGAAAACCACACAAAACAGCAACGTCGGTGAATGACACGAAATAATGCAATTAATATACCAGCCAGATCAAAATATTCCATTACGAGTTAGCCTTGTGTTTGCGTGCAACATTATTACAGTATCAGATGAGCACAGATACTGAAAGAGTGACTGACAGACTGGTACCTTGTGTTGGTTGACACTCCATATCCGGATGATGGAGTCTCGACCAGCAGTGAAGAGGCGGTTAAGAGCTGGGTCCAGCTGGAGAGCATTAACTCCATTACGGTTGTATTTCTCCACTTCATCCCGGATCACGTACGACACCTGCGGCACAATGAAAATACAGGTGGGTTTTTAATGGAGAAAATGGGTTGAAAAAACGGTCTTCAGTATAACCTCAAAACATTCTCAACTCATGGATTAGCACATCTGGCACTTACCACATCAACCTACTTGAAAGACGAATCTATATTCCTACATTCAACATCATAGACACAAACATGCAGTTTGTGGATTTTAGGGTTCGACTATCGTATTGGATATGATATCAACTATATCACAAGTTTTAATGCATTCTACTACAAATTATAATATAATAAACTTGTCCGTGACTGCCAGTCAGTAACCGCCTGAAGTGTAGAACCCATGAACATCACCAAATGCAGAGCTCTACCACTGAGATGTTTTCCCAAGCCTTTACTCTAGCCAGCTTCATTTGCTGCATGTTTGTGGGACTTTCGCTAATTCTTTACCCTGAGACACACTTGACTTGCTTTTGCGTTGTTGCCTTAATATCCGTTTTGAAGTATTTAACTGAATCTGAGCAGAAAGTACAGTTCTACACACTTCAGAATCCATCTTGCTGTTTCAGCAATCACATCATCAATAATCACCAGTGACCCATTCCACTGGGAGCCATACATGCAAATGCCCAGATAATGTAAAATGTCCGGGATCACAAGGTCATCATTCTGATTCAACGTATTTCTTGTAATCTGTTCAGATTATCATGTTCCAGAACTAGGCAGGGTTTCTGGTTTGGGGTAAACCCTCTTCTGTGAAGATGTTTGTTGATGCTGACAATCATAAGTCTACCTCCTCAAAAGTGTTCTTGACTTAACCAGAGGTGGTGAGGGGGTATTTCTTTACCAAGGTTTCTTCCAGCTTAAGGATGGCCTCCTTTACTTGTATTGACACATCTTTGGAAGATTGTTAAGAGTTTCCATAAACAGCTTCCAAATGCAAATTCAGCCCTTGAAATCATTTCCAGACGACATCTTATCTCCTTAAACTGAAGAAACCGAGGGATGAAACCAATTATCAGGCAACTGTCCAATTACTTCTGAGCATCTCAAAATGGGGGACTCTATAAAAATAAAACAGATACTATTTTTGCTATACAATTTATATTAAAGTTGAAAGTCTATTCTTCCATCCCATATTGACTGCTTTATTTCCAACCCATTGCGGTGACACTGTCCATCGCTCGCTCTCTCACTGAATAGATGTATATACATAGCACCAAAATACTGAGATTATAAACTTCACAAAGCTTGATTTCAAGGCAGGAATGCTGCTTAGAAGTTGCTTGCATCAACTCTGATGCACAAGCAAAAATAAAAAGGTATGATGTAGCACAAAAACAGGATGCCTGAGCAAAGGGTACCATGTGATGAGTCATGCATTACTCATTTTTCACCTTTATCCAGACATTTTACTGTCGTTTTTTTTATTTATTTCTTATTTTTTTATGGGGGGTTGTTCCGGTGGATAGTGTATTGCTGGCTGATAATATGTACATCTGTATGGCATGGGCAAACATTTGAGTTCAATATTAATTTTAAATTTAGATTCCATGTCATTAAATAAAAGGCAATTTCACAAAGCCCAGAGCCCGGTGGTGCAAGCACTGCACACATATAATACAGCAGGATGATTAAAAAAATGACTCGAAACACACAGATCAACAAATTTAAATGATGTCATGAACCATATGAATCTTTGTATAAATGTGTGCAATCTCTGTATTAAGCTGAGGATATTATTCCTCCACCTTTATTACCACCTAAAAAACATACAAATCAGAATTTCAAACTTATTCCTCTCTGACTGTACTGAAGATGGGAGAATCGATACATTTCTTAACATTGCTCAAATAAACATACAACTTAAACGATTTAAAAATAAAAAGAAGGGAACATTTTGCAAAATGTCCTCTCCTTTAAGAGCATGATAAGAACTTCTAAGTAATGTTAAGTTAAAAGTTAGGGTTAGATGTGTGTTGCTTTGTAGTTAGTTTTACATCTCACACACACCTAAGAAAAAATGAGGAGAGCACTTTTAAAGGGGATATCTTTCCTTGCAGTGCTAACAATTCTGATCACACAGTCCTCATATCAGTAGCATGGAGTGTTTTTGGCAAACAGAGAATGCATCCATTTTTTCAAATAATGCGGCTTTTCAAAAAAAATCATCTCAGTAATGAATTTGGAACGGAAAAGAAAAAATATATAGAATAACAAAAAGTTCACACTCACTCACCTGCTTGGTATAGAGGATATGGCATTGGAGACATGATTGAGAAGTCATGGGTTCTAATCCCTGTCAGACCCCCACTGTGCTAACACCCTTGGGCAAGGTCTCAACCACAAAGATGCCATTGTCCACCCACCAGTGCAAATGGGTACCACTAAAAATACTGCGAAGGTAAGCTAGCGCGCCATCCAGGAGGAGTTAAACTCCTAGTCGGTCCATGTTAGAGAAACCAGGATAAATTCCGGCTGTGATAAGCCTGTAGGCTCAAATGTAAAAGCCCCAAAGACATAAAGTTTTTATATAGTGCACTACAAAGTGAGGCCACTCACAACACCACCTACATTGTCTTATTTTGTGATACTGTTTTTCAGTTCTCACTCACTCATTTGTCGAACCGCTTAATTCTAACAGGGGCGCAGGGAGGCAGGAACTTATCTCAGCCCACACTGGGCAAAGGCAGGACATCCCCCTTAACAGCTCACCAGACCATAGCAGGGCCAACACGCACACAACCATTTAGCCTCACACTCAAACCAAGTGGCCCTTTGGAACAGCCTGTTAGCCTAATGTACAAATGTTTGGACTGTGGGAGGAAACCGGAGTACCTGAAGAAAACGGATGCAAGCAGGAGGAGAATATACAGACGTCACACAGAAACGGCCTCGCCAAGCCCGGGATTCAAACCAAGGACCTTCTTGATGAGAGGTGGGCGTGCTAACCACTACACCACCATGTTCAGTTCTGTTAAAAAAGAGGGAACATATTTTCCCTCTTTTTATGTTTTGTGTATTTTGTGGCTTTGGCAGTAATGTGCAGTAATGTGTTACATCTGCATATTTGTAGTAATATACAGTACAATATATTCATCTGTATATTACTCTCCTGTAAAGAAATGCTAATTTATTCCAACCTTTTACACTGCCCTCATCACCTCATACACTGCTCACATAACATAATCTGTATATGACCATTTCCATTCTTTACACTTCCCTTATCTGTATCTGTACAATAACTGCTGCAAACTGTACATACTACATATACTGTATATATTGCACTTGTGCTCTCTGCACTTCTGATTAGATCCTAAACTTTATTTCATTACTCTGTATTTAAACATGTGTAATGACAGTCAAGTTGAATCTATTCATTCATTCATTTTCTGAACCGCTTAATCCTAATTAGGGTCACGGGGAGGCAGGCGCCCACCTCAGCTGACTCTGGGTGAGGGCCGCTCGCCAGGTCATTGCAGGGCAGAAACACACTGCCTTTGGTATACTCTTTGCATGGCTGGTTGGCCTCTCACTGGGGGGACAGCAGTGACAACCCGGTGATAGCGGGGCTTGAACCCCCGACCTTGGGACCAGTGATCCATCACCCTACCACCGGACCACCACTGCCCCTAAATCTAATCTGATCTAATATTCATCCAATAAAGCTTTCCTAAATTGATCATTCTGAATATCCTGGGTGTATCATCCACTCAGTATTAGAATGAATCTACAGCTGTCTGGCCTTAAGCCCTAGGGAGTGTTCTATGAAGCCAACACCATATACTGACTGGGACATTCCGACTGCAGCTGTGGGTTTGTGTACACTTTACGACAGTTTTACGACAGCACCACAAATACGGCAGGCATACTGCGACACTGAGGGAGTTCTGGTTTGTGTTTTACCAAATTTTGTGGTTTGATGAGTGTCTAAAACATTGTAATCCTTACAGTTAACAAAACCTTGTCGCCTTTATTATTATAAGTTTTCGAAAATTGTGTGAAGGAGGAAAATGTTACTCTACTGCAGTGATGAATGGGAAGGGGGCGTGGACTAAGCTTTAGCTTAGCAACGAGCTATCAAATTCACACGACATGAAAAATAAATAAAAGGACAAATAGACAATAAATAAACGGTTCATCTACTCAAAGTGCTACAATACTCATTATTTTATACATAGGCATGAGGCAAAAAGCAACTCCAGCAAAATACCAGCCAGTAAAAACACGAGCACAAACTGTATGTATGCTAACTGAATATTTTTGCTAGCTCCCAAGTCCGTAATCTTAAAGCCAAACTGCATCTAAGTATATAAATAATTAACAAAAGTATGTCGCATAAGGCTTGAAATCATGCCCTGTATGTTATGATGCACTCATGTGGAGAGTGAGCTGAGCCCCAGGTCTCACACTTCGTGAGGGTTTTACACAGATATTAGGATTAAATACACCCACACCGTGCAGGAATGCTTCACAGACAGGCCCTCAGATAATCACCACCAAACACTAGTCCATGTACCTGCAAAACAACGCCGTGAAAGTGGAAATTTACCTGCACTTTTCTCCGCCCGGCAGCATTCTGCCTGTGATGGGTCGCCATCTTACATGTTGACACCTTTACGTCACTTCCGTGAAGTGAAAAAAAAACCCCGCGCGCAGTGCAGGAGGTGTGTATACAATTACAGCAAACTTTCATTTCATTAAAGTGTTTCAAAATCCTGTTTAATTTTATTTTTTATGCCTTGTAAAAATTACATGTTTTGTTTTTGTATGTGTATAAATATATTTGAATGTATAACTTTATATAATAATAATAATAATAATAATAATAATAATAATAATAATAATAATAATAATAATAATAAATTCATGATTTGATGTGTTTCTGTTTTTCAGTTTCAAGTCACTTTCACACAGTGAACAATTTCACAGTGCAAATGTAACCTTTACTGCTGTTTCAAGCATAGAATTGTTTATTTCTGCATAAACACAACATTCGTGCGGTTTTTTTTAAAGTGTGAAAAGTTACTTGCGCTACTTTTTTTCTGTTTACTTTCTAATAATAATAATAATAATAATAATAATAATAATAATAGCAACAACAACAATAATAACAATAATAACAACAACAATAATAACAACAACAATAACAACAACAAGAAAAATCTTTTATTATTATTATTATTATTATTATTATTGGTGTTGTTGTTGTTGTTATTATTGTTGTTGTTGTTGTTGTTGTATCTTAATTAATTTTATATCATTGCTTTTTATATCAGGACTTCAACCCTTAATTAAAATGTGTCTCATGAGCCTTGGGTCCTTAGCCATTGCTCTGCTCTGCTCGGGTGGTTTTGATTGTGTTCAGTATCGCCTGTCAGTTGCTTTGTTGGTAGAAATCACAGGAACACATGTGAAAGGCTTGTGTGGAATAACTAGTTCGCTAGAGGGTGCTACAGATTCAGCAGTTTTGTGTGTGTGTGTGTGTGTGTGTGTGTGTGTGTGTGTGTGTGTGTGTGTGTGTGTGTGAGAGAGAGAGAGAGAGAGAGAGAGAGAGTTAAGCGCGCTTTATACATCTACTAACCAACAAGGTGCCAAATGCATCATTTAGATATTATTCCATTTCCAACATCTTAATGTCACATGATGAATTATTATAATTAGCTATTATAATGTACTTATCAAGGCGGTAATCTTTGCTTTTCTCAGAAGCTTATCTATAAACACACACACACACACAAACACACACAAAGCAAATATGTGTGTTTCCCTGAAATGTCCGCGTAAATCCCTTATTAAATGGTGGGAACAACACACCAGGCGTAATAGCTCCACTGAGTTCATCAACAACAGTTGTTTGCATGACATTAAACACTCCAGTCCCCAAAGACTTGTCCTAGATCGCAGTACCGTCCATTTCCACTGAACACTAAGCATTTATGAAGCTATCAACATTTGCAGCCGTGATTTTCCCCCCCTTTCACAAAGAAACTTTTAAAGGGCCAAACAGATGTTAGTCGGAGCCGTGCGTAAAGAAAGCGCAAAAGCAGGCGGGAGTAGGCGTTTCCCATCCACAGAGCAGCTCACTTCCTCAGTCGGCGGCTCGACGGCGATCACAGAGGTTTTCCGACGCGTCTGCGCTTGAAGATTTCCAGGAGAGAGCCGGCAACTCAAGTCACTTCGATATTTACAGCCTCTTATTTCTGAGTCGCCGCTTGGACAACAGCAGAAGCCAGGAAGAGTCGGGTTCGGTGCCACTGACCTGTAGGCTATTTTATTAAGACAACGATCTCAACTTTAATATGTTGGATTCTTTCTGATTTGGATGATTTATTAAGAGGACCTAGTGGGGGGAGAAAGAATTCCTGGTGAAGGTATAGCCTCTTCAGAGGTGTGCGCCATGTCTTATGGAGCAGAGTTTCGACTCGTGTCGGTTTGCGCCTGATCCGTGAGTGGATGTGCGTTTTTAGAGGCCGTTTATCTGGACGGGATGAGTTTCCAGAGAGGGCTTCACATGCCCTCAGGCTACTCGGGGTTGTGCTAGCGCTCACTGGGAATGCCGGAATTCACTGACGTATAAGAGCCGCTTCATCTGGACGCAAAGCTGTCAAGAAAAGAAAGTTTCACACGTAAGTAGCAGCACGATCAGTACCTGCACTGGTGGGTCTCCGTCTCTCTCCCTGTCTCAGGAAAACACTCTGGAACTTTCTGTAGCAGCTTTATTACACACCAGGCTTGCTTTATCAATTATTATTCACAAAAGTTGACCTTGAGTATAGTCGGGCAGACAGGTTCTTTGGAAGTGGAAATGGTCCCCCCCATGTAGGCTACAATTTAATTCTTTGTTGCAACTTTGAAAACTAGATTCCCCTAAACAGAAAGTACAGAGCAGGACTACAGTAGGTAACATGCTGGGTGAATTAGGTAAACAGAATAATAATAGTACTGTATAGTACACAGGGAGGTTATATAGCCCAAGTTGACCTCAGGTGAAGGGGTAATGAGCTCAACATAACCTATGCTGTAGTCTGTTTTAGTTAAGAAATCACGGCTATGCTCGTGCAGAAAGCTTTAATCATGTTTAGTAACCCTCTACAGCTGATTGCACTGTTTGCTGAAGTGTCCATGGAGGGGAAGCCGATGGCAGCGTCCAAGCTACATATGTTACTCCATGGACTAATCCACATCTATCGTTTGGAGAGGCTAGAACTTAACCGTTTTAATCCATACGTTTTACGCAAGTGTATTTGTATACGAAATGTCTTGTTTATTTATTTATTTATGCATTTGTTCATTCTCGTTGTACATTTTTAGAAAAAAAGGGTGTCTACCGTTGCCTCTCTTTTACTAATGTGATCTTCAACTGTACCTCGTTTTGAACCTTTTCTTATTATCTGTTACCACAAAAGCATATTTAGTGCATAAAAGTATTACACTAAAAGCCAATTAAAAAGACAATAGTGGGCTTTAAGATCTAATTACAAGTGACACTACCTCAACATTCCAATGAAAAAGTTAGGAATTAAAGGTGCAAATTATGTACCATTGCTGGGATCAAGGATCTGTCTGACTATCTATTTATCTACTATCTATCTATCTATCTATCTATCTATCTATCTATCTATCTATCTATCTATCTATCTATCTATCTATCTATCTTCTGTCAATCTATTAATCTATCTAC
>JAOUQZ010000044.1:12835275-12847460 GCA_028564935.1 Neosilurus hyrtlii
GTGTTGGTGTGTGTGTGTGTGTGTGTGTGTGTTAGTGTGTTGGTGTGTGTGTGTGTGTGTGTGTGTGTGTGTGTGTGTTGGTGTGTTGGTGTGTGTGTGTGTGTGTGTGTGTGTGTGTGTGTGTGTGTGTGTGTGTGTGTGATAAATTCTTTTTTGTGGAGCGTGTACACATTAGGACTTTAAAATACTGCAGCTTTAACTTTCTTATTTTCCGGATGGAGGCGTTTTGGCACTGAGTTAACAGGTCTGTGTTTAGTACTGACCATATGCGCCAAAACAAGCCACTGGTTGCATTTCAACCCCCATATTACCAATAAATACACCAACAAAATATTAGTACCTCTTAAAACCTGTCGTACGGTGCTAATGACAGCTCAGGGTGGCTGTAGGTAATTCACCCAATGGCTCACTTGGCGCGCTTAATTCACACTTATAAACGAGCTTTCAACAGTGTGTCGGAATAGGTGCAGTGCTATTCAGACATAATATTTAGTAGACAAATATGCGGCTTTGGAAACAAGCCCCGCCCCCTCAGTCAGTGACCTTTAAACGCGGAAAGGAAAAAGCTTCGGGAGGCCTGGCGCTCTTGTCCAAGGTGCTGAAAGTTCAGTTCTCAGTGTGCCATGAAGAAAAATGCATGATTTTAGGTAAATAGCTTTCAAGTAAGAAGACTAATAGCATTGGAACTTTGGAAAAAAAGGCTCTTAGGAAAATAAGTTTAAAATGAAGTAAGTAAGTAATATATCATGACATAATTTGGCCACATATCTTGAAAAGTGCAGCCAGACAACAGAAGCGAAGTAAATATATTCATCATCATCAACAACAACAACAACAACAATATGCCTAATAGCTATAATAATAATAATAATAATAATAATAATAATAATAATAATAATACTATTAATAATAACAATCACAACAACAGTGTGCCTAATAGCAATAATAGTAATAGTAATAATAATAATAATAATAATAATAATATTAATAACAACAACAACAACAATAATAATAATAATAATACATACACATGTTAAAAGTGGCTGCATTCCAAGGTCATCTGACTGTGAGTTTTATAAATGCTGAATTTTTAACTTCAAACTGGAAGTCAGAGCATACAGTGTACCAAAACAAAATCCATGAAAATTCTGTCTATATTCTCTCTTGTTTGACTATGGGCTAACAGACACAAGATCTCCATAATA
Organism: Neosilurus hyrtlii; assembly: GCA_028564935.1. NCBI lineage: Eukaryota > Metazoa > Chordata > Actinopteri > Siluriformes > Plotosidae > Neosilurus > Neosilurus hyrtlii. Next base: position 12,836,481 of record JAOUQZ010000044.1, read on the forward strand.
ATAATAATTCTTCAATTACCAGCACTTCAAAATTATCAGTACTTTAAAATGCTGCATCAAAGTGCTTGAAGGCAACTGAGTTCTGTGTGTTTTGGTTATGGTCTCTATACAGTTCCACTGATGTGAAGTGGGGTTGTTGGTTTTACTTATGCTGCGTGGTTGTAACAACACCAGGTGACCTTGGAGTCATAATTTGTTTTGTCACTTGTAATTTATTTGGGGCAACTGCCCTTATGTCACTGATCCAATGATTGTTTTATAGGGCAATTTGAAACTGTGTCCCTGTGGAAAAGCTTCGTTATAGTACCAAACTTAAGTCTCTTGTTTGAGTACAGTATTTAAAATTCACATATAAGTTACACCCGAATTAACATTTTATTTGTATTAATTTGTTTTTTTTAAATTATTTCTTATCTGCAGTTGCCTATGCAATACAGATGGGAGCTGCTGAGGTCAGACAGCAGTTGTCACTGGATTATTGCTTACAAGCTTTGCTACTGAGGAATCTAAACAAAATGTTAAATCAGACTGCATCAAAATGCCGTCTTGTTGTTTTATGGAAAATATAAATAAGGAGACAAAATAGAAAACACAAAGAGGATTTTTCAGAATAGAAGAGATAATGGGGAGGCATTTCAAGAATTCTGTGGCTATATATACAGAACTATGCAAAAATCATAGGCATGTCTATAGAAGAAAGAAAACTTAAAATCCTTAAAAAAGAAACACTAAAGATACCAAATTATTACTTGCCTTTTTAGTGACAAGTACAATAATTCTCTTAGACCACCGTGTAGTTGTATAAAAAAAAGAAATAAAAGGAAAAGAATTGCTGTTTCTTTTATTCTAAAAAATAGCTTCTATTCTGAAACTTCCATTTCTAGAGGTTAAATCACACAGCCTTGATGTTTTTTCTTTTAATTAGAACACAGACTGTTACTCTATTTAGTTTTATTGGTACATTACTTTCAGGAGAATAAATTTTCCTCTGTTATGGGCAGCCATGGCCTAATGGTTAGGAAAGTGGCTTGAATGACTGAAAGGTCGCTGGTTTGATTCCCAAAACCAGCAGGAAAAATGTGTGGTCAAGTGCATGAATACCTTCACATTCATGGCTGAAGTGCCTTTGAGCAAGGCTCCTAACCCCCAACTGCTTTCCAGGTGCCCCAATAAGTGTGGCAGCCCACTGCTCGAAGTGTGTGCTCACTGTTTACATGTGTGCTTACTTTGGATGGGTTAAATGCAGAGAAAATAATTTCCCCTTGCGGGATTAATACAGTTTATCAAATAACCAAAACAAGTAGCATGCTGTAGACTGTAAAACAATACCATATATTATTAAATAACATAAACAAGTTTTTTTTTTCAATAATTAATATGTAATTTCTTTAGATCTAGCTGGTTACTAATTGCCATGCCTTACTGTAAAAATGATTGATGTTCTTCAGCTGCTCTGGTATTGACTACAGGCCCCAAATGGGCAGTCAGAAATGATCTCTTGAAAAGGCCCTTCTTTAGTCCTTCAGGGAGAGATTTGTCCCTGCCTGAGAAAAGCATGCATGACATTTGGGTGTGCATCTACTAAACATGACAAATGATGAGTAACCTCCATGCCTAAAGCTATAACCTAGAGATGACCTTCAGGGTTTGGAGGTTTGGATCCCACTCTAAGCTTGGTCATTTTTGTACTCTCTTGATGAGTATACATACAAACTATGGGTTAACATGAGTGAAATGCCATTTTGTAATCTAGACTTTAAAAGGAGTCCCAGGGGAATGTGGATACTTGTGTCAGGTCCTACTTTATCTTGTTTTATTGATCCAGTAGTTTTCTGGTGAAGGCTTAGTTTTAATGTGTATGATGCACAGAATGGATGAATCACCTCCTGATGGGAATTGATTTTAATTTTTCAGTGCTTAACATAATCTTTTGCTGGTTCTTGACATAAATTCCTTTATATATATATATATATATATATATATATATATATATATATATATATATATATATATATATATATATTTATCTAGGTTTACTGTAGCTATTACTGTAGCTATTATACATTATAATAATTGCTCAATGCATTTTAAGACAGGTGGCATGGAGGCGTAGTGGTTAGAATGTCTGCCTCACAGTAAGAAAGTCCAGGTTTTAGGTCCTGGGCTCGGACAAGGGCGTTTCTGTGTGGAGCTTAGTGGGTTTGCGTGGGTTTCCTCCAGGTTTTCTGTTTTTTTCCCCTACAGTCTAAAGCCATGCACATTAGGCTAATTGACTGTTCCAAGTTGCCCCTATGTGTGTGTGTGAGTGGTGGTGTGTGCTGTCGTTGCGATGGACTAGCGAGCCTTTACCCAGAATCGTCTGAGATAGGCTCCAGCCTCCCTGCAACCGTAAAGGATAAAGCGATTCAGCTAATAAATTAATGCTTTAAGATTAATACATTATTAATGGCCACAAATGTACATTGTTAACTAACACATAAAGCAATACAAAACTGTATTGAAACATTTTCTGTTGTTTTATTCTGCTGTTGTTGCTATAAACAAACTGGCCTGTGTATTGTGGTGGTTCCTGATTGAGGCTTTAAAAGCAATTCCGAGGCCTGCAATCATTCTAATCATATGGATGCACTTTGATTGTTTCTAAAGCACGCGCCTAACATGCTTTGAATGTACAGTCTCTCCTAAATCACTAAGAAGGCTTGAGTTGATTGTTATCTAACTAGGCCAACAGAATCATCAGCTTGGAGAGGAAAAGTGGATAGCTTCAGGTGACACTAGCATGCTGGGAATATTTATCCCTGCCGGTGGTATTTACAGTGGTGCTCATAAACTGTCCTTGAACCTTTAAATGCGTGCTTATTCTTCAGTGCTTGGCATACAAACGTGTGCACAGTGCTCTCTGATTAAAAAAAAGGTCCAGCATGAAATAGAAAAGATCAGTTGTGAGCCTGTCAGACACGTGTGTAGGGTTAGGAGAGAATTGCTTCCATTGAGGCGTGCTGTTGCACAGATTCATTCTGCTCATGCACCAACTGTCTCCTGGGAAATAAACACCAATTATGTATTCACTGAGGATAGACGAAGTTAGTTCATCAGCTTGAAAACAAACATTCTTCGGTCTCCAGAAGTGATTGTAACCATGCTCAGGCTGGACCAGTGTTCAGAATGTAACAGGAACCTTTCCTTCATCTGTTTATTTCTCTTTACCTACAGAAGAACTAAGATTAGAGAATTAATAGCGAGCGGGAAAGAGGTGACTTATGATCAGTGTTTCCTGGAAACAGGCAGGACCGCATATACAGTACGATCCCATAGATTGGATCATCACTTTAACTGTATTGGATCCCATGTTATTATTAGAGAGATGTTCAGACACATTATGAATTAGATACACACACACACACACACACACACACACACACACACACACACAAACACACTGATTGATTTTGGCTTCCCTTACACTTTGTGCTGGCCAACACTCAAAGGGAAACACAGCCATTACACTTGTAGCATCGTTGCAATACAACACTGTTTTATCCTGCTCCTTTCCAAGTTTGAAAATTAGTGGTGGCGCTTGGCAGACATCGCTAGCATCATGTCTGAGCTGAATATAGTAAAATATTGATGTTTCTTAAGTGTACAGTGTTTTTTTATGTCAGTGCAACAGAGAAAGAAGTGACCACTCTTATGAGTTTTTTTTGACTTTCTATAAGATTAAGTATAAGCTGAACTTCTACAGTATCATATTTCGGTGTTTGTTTCTTTATTATCATTTTTTCCCTCTTAATTTATTATATGGAGTAATTAGTAGGTAATGATGTTTTGCATGTTTCCATTACAAAATGCAAACAACAGCAGAGGCAGGCAGAGAGATGAGTGAAAGTGCACAGAGGGTGCTGTGTGATTGTGAGAAACAAGGTTTTACAAAAGCAATGAGTGTAATTAAAGAGGCGTGCAGCCCTAGCGACACAGCATCGAGGGCAGAGCTCAAACAAGATGAATCTAAGTGGGTCGCAAGAGCACAATGCATTCTTCTTGCTAAAGCACGGCCAACAGTGGAGCAAATCGATGTAAGCATTATTAGAGTAATCAAGATCATGGCATCTCAGACCAAAGTCTTGAGGGGAAAAAAGCATTATCAGCTTCAGTAGCATTATGTGTTTCTGCAATTTTAAACTCTGAACTTTCCTCAGAATGAAAATTAATACACTGGTTTGGGTGTTCCTGGTTTTCTAAAAAAATAAACAACATACTTTCACTTGATGTTAAGAGAACTGAGTGAATAACAAAATGTTGCAAGCTTATTATTATTATTATTATTATTATTATTTTCTTTATTTTTATTTTAATAAAACGTGTGTCTAATATACAGGACTTCACAGGGATATCATTAAATGATGATGATATCATATACTCTCATAGCTCAGAGTCTGTCGGATATGCTAGCACAACACATCTCTGGTGCCTAACACATGACAGCTTCTCATTTTACTGCTCTCAACATGGCCATTCAACACTTCAAGGTCTCGTTAGAAAAACAATGCACACAGTAAATAAACTACAAATTGCAAACTTTATTTAATCTGCAACAATCAGTTATCTGAAGTACATTTCCCTGTTCTTTAATATAAAATGTAAGGGATTATTAATGAGAGAGAAAGAGAGAGAGAGAGAGAGAGAGAGGTACATCTCCATCCCGCTTCCAGTATGTGCACTTGAACTGGAGGTCCCCGCTTACTTCAAGTTTTGCATGTATGCTGTGAAATGTTAGCAGTCTGTCTGCTAGTCTGAGCAATATCTTTGTTTATGAGTGGTTTGAGAGGTGGTCATGCGAGTCTTTCTTTTGTCAGTTTAGTTTTATTCTTGCTTGTGTGTGATCTTGCATTTTATCTAACTAGGCATGCTTGTGTATTAGCGAAGTAAATAAACAGAGTGAATTCTTTATTTTTAATCTGCTAATATTTTATTTTGGGAGCAAGATGGTCCTGGGATTGAATCAAAGGCTCAGGCATTTCTGTGTAGAATTAGCATGTTCTCCTCAATGGGTTACCTCCTGGTACTTTGGTTTCCTCACGCAGTCCAAAGACATGCACATTAGGCTACTTGGCTGTTTTAAATGGTCCCTGTTGTGGATGTGGATGTGAATGTGATGTGGGTGTGAATGGCTGTGTGTATTGCCCTGCAATGGTTTGGCAAGCTCTACCCCAACTGCTCTCATAATTGTTCCATTGACTTAAACACAATTATAATTTATAAATAAACAAATATATTTTAGAGGTTTGACATGACTTTTTGAATTAAAAAAATGCCAGTGATGGCACATTGCTGGTCAAGAAGTTAAACCATTTGATGCTACAATAAAGTGCAGCAACAGCCATCCATCTGACATCAAACCACCTGGTCATTGGTTATTTTACTATACCAACAGTCACTGTCATATTTAATACCTTTCTTGAATTGGACTACTATTTACTGTGACATTTAGACTTTATCAGAAATTAGTGGAATGGCATAGTGGGTTGCACCAACCTCACAGCAATAAGGGACTTGGTTTGAGCCCCATGGTTGCCAAAGGTGTTTCTGTCTGAAGTTTGCATGCTCTCTTGTGCTTATGTGGCTTACTCTGAGTGCTCTGGTCTTCTCCCATTGATTCCAAATTGCCCCAGGTGTGAATGGTTTTGCCCAGCCATGCAATTGTGGCAACACAGCTGCATGCCTCTCCCAAGCCTGGGTAAATGGGGAATGGGGAGGGTTAGAGAAAGACTTGGCGACCTACCGTGTAAATGTCTAGCCAAGAAAACTCTGAACAAGACTCAGATTTAGCGGAAGGGAGAGAATGAATGAATTAGAAATGGACTTACTGTTAAAATCAGTGTTGAACAACGTTGTGCGCTGTCTCAGTATTCAATATTTACGACTCACCTGATCACTCAATTTTTTTTCTGGCATTTGAATGTAATAACTTAAATATTCCTCTGTGTGTGCGTGTGTGTGTGTGTGTGCGTGTGTGTGTGTGTGTGTTTGTATGTGGATGGGGTGACTGTTGACAAAAATTAAATAAATAATTACAATTATGCCACAAATGGTTTTCAATCCCAATAAAGCAGTTTGGTCAAAGGATTATTAGTATTTTGGGAAAAGAAGCATTTTTTGTATAATTAGTTTCAACAACATTACTGTTCATTATCAACACTGCTGCATAATTGCCCCCTACTCTAATTGTTTGTTTGTTAGTTTTGACTTTGACAGTACAAATTTTGCTCTGTAGCCAGCACAATGCTAGTGATTGATCTAAAACTTACCAACTGCAGCGGCTACTTTGCTGTTATTCTGCCTTATTGATGTTTAGTGTTGTAAATGGCAAGAGGAAAGTCCTCATGTGTGCAGCCTGCTGTTGCTTTGTCAGTGAAAAATGGACCAGAATGAAAACCGATGCAACAAAACTGCTAGAGACAAACAGAGAACAGAGCATCCCAAACTAATGTGACCTCTTTGAAGTGAAATTAAAATGTGTGTCAGAGCAGTGGGAAGGCTTAATGAGAGAGAGAGAATGCACAAGCCGAGCTTAAAGGAGAGCACTCACATAAATTACTGAACCCCAGGCCTCAATAAAGAGGTGGAAATGAAGTGAAAATGGGACTGCTTCCACTCTCCTCCTTCCATCTCAGGCACTCAGAAGGTGTGCACCTCTTTTAATTTGGGTGTTCCTAATATAAGTGGAGTACAACTTAATATTGGCATAATAGCCATAATAACTGCTAACAGCCGTTAGTCCTGTACATTCAGATCCATATTCAAGCTAGGCTTTTTAAATGTATCTTATTCTACCCCCATGATACGCTTTCATGAGTCCATTGTTGCACATCCTGCTGCAGAAACATTTCTTCAAAAATTCATGGATGCTGAAGGTTTGTGGGCAGTGGTGGCTCAGTGGCTAAGGCAATGGGTTACTGATCCAAAGGTCAGCGGTTCAATCCCAACTATCACCACTGTTGGGCCCTTGAGCAAGGCCCTTAACCCTCAACTGCTCATGAATGATAACTGTAAGTCGCTCTGGATGAGAGTGTATCTGCCAAATGCTATAAATGTAAATGTAAAATGTGTATTACTAGGACTCACCTTTTCACTTTAAGTGATTAATCTTACATGGGTACTGTGGTGCTGCTGCTCATGTCATCTCAGAAAGTTTTCCCTAGCTCTAATTCCCCAGGCAACGATCTAAATCTACATTCAGGTTTCTGTGAAGCTGTTTTATGACAATACCTATTGTTAAAAACACTACACGATTAGATCTGTATTAATCAGGTTTATAGCCCTGTGATGGACCTGTTCCAGATGTATCCCACCTCACGCCTGAAGTCAGCTGGCATTAGCTCAAGCTTTCCCCATTACCCTGACAGATAAGTGGTATAAATAATTGACAACTGGATAGTTCTACAGTTAGCTGAACAGTTGGACAGTTAACAAGAGGACTCAGAGAGCGCAAACCTCTGACAAGCTGAATGAATAAGAGATTCCCTGCTGAGTCTGCTATAATACCACGCCTCCAAAAAAACTGCCCTATATATAATGTTAAAGAATTCTTCAAGAAATTGTGGGATACAGAATATGATCCGAAACATTTGCAAAATCTGTTGGAGGCTTCCATGTCCGACGCCCCACCTCTTTTGGAAATTTCATGAAAATCCACTCATAATATTTTGCATAATCCTGCTAACAAACACACAAACAAGCAAACTAGAAAAACATGATGAGTGCAAACCTCCGCTAAGCTTAAAAAAAAAACCTTCAAACACCCAAAGAATTCCCAAAGAATTGTCCTACCCCACAATGTTAATGAATCTTTAAAAAAAAATTCCTGGATCCAGAATGTTATCAGATCCAGATAGAGAGAGTATCCAGATACTCTCCCAATGTAATGAGGTGTTACTTGGTCCATACTCCACCCCTCCCAAAAAATATCAGAATCCATTCAGACATTTTTATGTAAAGTTGTGAACAGACAAACAAACCCAAACCGACAAATATATATTGTCCTTGACAGAGGTAACAAATAAAAGAGAAAACATGAGCTCCTTGGCCGAGGTATTTAAAATATACTTAGTGCCAGTGATGCAATTTGTTCACCAGGCTTAACCTGCAAAGTTACTGCTGTTCATATGATGCTGTCTCTCCAGTGAAATACTCCAGTATCTAAGCTGATAAAGTGCTACATGATTTCTACAAACACCACAAACAGCCCAAATGAACCAGTTACACAGCTGGGATTTGAATCCCTTAGATCTAAGAAGCCTACCATAATCACTAAAGTTTTATTGATATTACCATGATTACAGAAAGCACACTGACTTTCTGTGGAAAGTGCATTAATTTCTTCCTGAGATTGAAAAACTGCCCGTGCTTGTACAGTTCAATAAAGCCGTCACGGCTAGTCATGACCACATCCTACACCTTTGTCTGGATTGTTTATTCAACTGTGCCCTCCAAAGGCAGCATACAGGATAATACCAACTGTGCTGCTCTCCTCCCTACACAAACCTGGGGTGGAGATCAGCATTATGGGATGCATGCTAGGGCTGTTATTTAAATGCCAAACTTTATACACTGTGTTCTTGTTCACAGAATGGTTATGCTAGTGTTAAGGCGAGTGCTCTACTCCATACTAATGCTATTACTAACTACTGTCAACAGCATTTTTAACATGAGTGTAATTTACATACTGTGCCTTATTATAATTTATTGCACAGGATGTACATGAGAAGGTTCTGGATTCGAATTTACATGTTCTCCCCGTGCTTGCGTGGGTTTCCTCCAGGTACTCCAGTTTCCTCTCACTTTCCGATTAGCCTACTGTCTCACAGTAGGCTAATCAGCTGTTCCTAATCACCCCTAGGTTGTGTGTGTGTTGACCCTGCAATGGCCTGGCGAGCTGTCCAGGGTGTCCCCTGCCCTCACCCAGAGACTGCTGAAATGGGCGCCAGCCCCCCTGCAACCCTAATTAAGATTAAACGGCTTAGAAAATGAATGAATTAATAATTATAAAAAAGGAGTAAACTTCTGTGATTGCTTGCACACACACACACACACACACACACACACACACACACACACACACACATGACCACACGACCACTAAAGGCAGGAGTAGTAGGCAGCAAACCTGCATCTGGGGAACACTTAGGGGTTAAATGCTTTGCCCAAGGGTATTTTAGCCATGGATGTTTTCCTACTAGTTCTGGAAATCGAACTGGCAGCCTTTCGGTCACAAGCCCATTTCTCTAACCTTTAGGTCATGACTGGTCCATTTGTATATATTTAAATGCTGTGTTTTCAGCTTTATGTACATAATATAATATTTTTTGCACCTGTATTGGAACATAACATTTATTGATTCATTCATTCATTTTCTGAACCACTTAATTCTAATTAGGGTCGCAGGGAGGCTGGTGCCCATCTCAGCTGACTCTGGGCAAGGGCAGAGTACACCCTGGACAGCTCACCAGGCCATCGCAGGGCACAAACACGCTGACGGCAATGCAGCCTACTGTTTTCAAAAGTCAGCAATGGACCTTTACATGCCTCTCACTAAAGACAGTGAGAGACATGGCTGGCCTTTGATAACCCAGTTAGCTACACTAGAGGGGAACATAGCATATTTGGCAATTATTTTCTTCCAAACCCTAAACACATGAAGTACAGAATAAAAATAAGGAAGTGTTTACACTCATCACTCATCCGCCAAACTGCTTAACCCAATATTATGGCGATGGGAAGGCTGGAGCTTATTTTAACCAATACTGGGTGAAGGCAACCCTGAACAGCTTGCCAGACCATCATGGGGCCAACACATGCACACAACTATTCTCTCTCACATACACATCTCAGTGCAATTTGTAACAGACAGTTAGCCTGATGTGCATGTCTTTGGACAAGCATGAGGAGAACATGCAAACTCCACACAGAAATTCTCGAACCTGGGACTTGCACCAAGGACCTTCTTGCTGTGAAGCAGATGTGCTAATAACACACAACTTCATACACAGGAAAATACACAATGATTTTAAAAGAGCATAAAAAATTATATAAATTAATTATTTGAATAAATAAATTATCTATATTAAAATAAAATAAAAAATAAGATGTTTAAACCAATCAGTGCGATTTTAGATTCAGGCAGAAAACAGAGTCGCATAAACAGGGAAAATTCTTCTAAGTGGCTCCAGGTCACTAATAATGTCACCAGTTTTCATTGCTCATCGCTCTTGAGCGGAGTGTGGCTCGTTTGGGACGAGGCATAGGATGCTTGAGACAGCTTATGAAAACATTTTCTTCAGTCACCTACACAACTCTTAATGTCTGGCTCTTTAGACGACATTATCTTACTTTAAAAGCGATAACTGTGCAACTACGAGTAGACACTTGAGTGTAGGAGGAACCTGAATCATGCAGCAGAGGTGAGAAGGCCTAACCCACACTCTACTTTAGACCCAGTAAAAACACTGGACTTAACTTTCTAAAGGCTTGGTAAAATCTAGGTTATTTTAACATAAACAATGCTATACCGTTTAAAGGCTAATGGTGATTTTATAGGAAGGAGATATACATATTCAAATCATTTTGACCCAGACTTCCAGTAGACTTAAACTCTGAGTGTAGGATCAGCTTTAACTTTGACACTGGCTCATGCTACACAGATACCGTCGTGCTAGACAAGGCTAGTAATGGATACTTTGTCTTTGTCTTTCAAGGATAGTTAATTAAGTATACTGGATCCCAAATTAGCCATTTAAACACAGAAGGTTTTTTCTTTTTAATTTTAAATAAGGTAGAAATTCTTATTTAAAAATAAAAAACAAGGGTATTCTGGCCCAGAAATGGGCTCCAGCCTAAAAAAAAAAGTGGCTCCAAAATATAAAATTAAATGAAGAAAGGTGTTGCAGTACTGAGGCACAGTCATGTTTGGCCACATATATATAT
>JAOUQZ010000044.1:12854408-12869829 GCA_028564935.1 Neosilurus hyrtlii
ACACACACACACACACACACACACACACACACACACACACACACACACACACACACACACACACACACACACCTGCGCGCGTGAACAGTGAGCACACACACACTTTGAGCAGTGGGCTGCTACACATTGCAGTGTCCAGAGAGCAGTTGGGGGTCAGGCGCCTTGCTCTAGAGCACTTCAGCTATGAAAAAAAAACAAGGGTACCTTGGTGGGTACCCCCACCACCACCACCACCACCACCACCACACATTTTTCCTGCTGGTTCGGGAATCGTACCAGCGACTTTTTGGACACAAAGCCACTTCTCTAACCATTAGGCCACGGCTGCCCCTCACAACTATTCACGCACACACTCATAACAGACTTGTTTTGAAATACAATGGGTTCGGACACAAACCCAGGAATTTTTGCTGTGAGGCAGACGTGCCCCCGTCTCACCACGGGGGGTTTATATCTAGCAAAAGGCCCCAACTGATGATTATCTGAGATAAGCCTTGTGTAATATAAACTCAAATTAAACCAGATTTTGGATACTAGAATGGAAGTAGCCATATAGTACTTCATAAGCAAAACAAAATTCTGAGATCATCAGTGAAAGGAAATCAGTAGTGTCTAAACCTTTATTGCTTTGACATCCAGTCGGTTTTTTTACCCTGAGGATATGCAAACTGACACACATAATTTCAGTCATAACGATAACTGATGCGTTTAATTCAAGTGAGATGTGTTTCACATGATGACTAAGACAGACTGACAATGAGATAAGAAAATCTTCCTGATCTTCTGAGCCACATAAAGGAGAGAGGGGTACAGCCTATTCAAAATGAAACCTAAAAAAATCGAGAATCCTGTTGGGTGTTTTATTTTAATGAAGGCCACAATCACCTTTCAAGTGACATCCTAAGGGAAAGTGCTATACTTGTTTGCCATCTCACCTTCGCAGCGATCGTATTTCACATAGTCGCTATTTCCATGCGCTCGTATCACCTGCACAGAAAAAAGGCCAAGCGCCATCAGTCAGCTCGAATTTAGTCTAAGAGGAGATTTCGTTCTGGCAGGTCACATGACCACACAGGTGTGCTTAAAATCTGACGCATGAATATTACAGTGTCGGGCTGTCACTTAAAATGTCTTTCTGGCATTAGAGGTCACAGAAACGAATCAGATTGTACCTCACTCTTTTTCAAAGTCATGTCGTAATGGATACGTACATTCGTGATAGCTGGAATTCAGACCAGGTTTCAATTAAGCTCAGTTTGCATTGCATAAACCTCTTGTATTTTGGACGTAATGAAGGTTAACCTGCTTAGGCTGTAGTCTCAGATGAGCTTCTGCACTTCATGCAGGAAAATTGCTTCGCTGTCCCTGAAATTCTTCTGGTGAGTATACTTTAAAAGAGATGATAACAGGGGAAAAAGAAGGTCAGAAAGGAAAGCGGGTCCTAAGGTTTTTTTCCATGGGCTTCACTGACATTTAAAACAATAAAGTGGAACGAAGGAGCAATAGCAGAACAGGCGTACTTGTACTCGTACTCGTGCTCAGAAAGTTTTTCTGTTTAAATTATATTAATATAAATAAGTATTGTAAATTAAGCATACACTAACAAATATGAAATACATACTAGAGTATGTACATTTTTTCTAATCAATCCAGTCGAGATCATAGCAAATGTGGTGCAATGTTGTCTGCTCGTCTGATGTAGTTGTGCCTGAATCTCTGCTTATGCAGGTTAATTTTTTTTATAGCACTGTTAAGTGCAGAAATATGCTCTAAACCTAAATATCCATGCTGACCAGGCTAAAAGCAGTAAATCATTTTTTGCCTTTTGAAGCCCATTCCATTTTTTCTTCAATGGCACCTGCCTGTAACTGGCAGTCCTGTCAGGTGCTTGATCATCAGATTTTGCTTTGCTTATTTGTTTCGTTAGGTCTCCGGAGCATATTGAGGGACGTGATTACTTTCGGGTTCATTTAAAACGAAATTATGGACATGCACAATTCATTACAGAGAGGCATGCAGTCTTATGACATTAAGCACACTGGTCACTCATTAATTACAGGCATGGCATCTGATGCTATAAGGAATTGATTAGCAGTCAAGTAAAACAAAGATTACAGCTTGAAATCAAACCTTACATTAATAAATATGTCAATTATTTAACAACTCTAATATTTCCCATTTTATACATAAATTATAATCTGTTGCCAGACTAAACAAACAAATTGCTCAGGAACAGAAACATCTCCACAGCTCTATGATCAAAGCCACCTCTCTGTACATGCATTAGATCTTGCATGTGAGAATGAGACCAGCCTATCAGAGCTGTCACCCACAACAGCCACAACAACTAGCGTGACAGCTCTCTCGCTCTCAGAGCTCCTGTCATATTTCCACCGACACAGCAACATACACATATGAACAATACACTGTGCGCGTACAAGACCTCAAGGATGCCGAATGTCAATGATGCAGAATCTTCATCAGCCGAAGAACTGGAAAGTCTAGCGGTATGATATTCGCTACAATATTCAAGAAAAGGATATTGGGAATGTATACTATGCAGTCTAAAAGTTAAAAACATGGTTAATTTCATTTATTTGGTGAAATATTTTACACTTTAAAATAATGAGTAAATTTCAAAACTGCAAAATCAGTTTTAATGCACCTTAAGAATTAAGTAAATCTATGTAGAAAATTTAGGTTATTGCACTTTTCTCAAATCTTTTGATAGAAATTTACTAAAAAAAATGTTGAAAATAACTTTAAAATGTCATTTAATAACCAATTACTAATACCCTTTGATGAAATATACTAAAATAACACATGTAAATTTAAGCCAAATTAAACCATTAAGTTTGACTGATTATTTATATATTTATTTGGCATTTATACTGGTATGTCTGATTCAGTCACCTTAATGATGTGCAGGAATTTTATTAGGTTAGAAGAGTTTTTAAATTACTGATAAGGATTAGGCCCACAGTGTACCACAGTGCTGCTGAATAGTTTAATCTGATTTGTCAGAAAACATTGTACAATTTTACATAAGTTGACAGCTGTACTTCAAATGATTTACATTCATGCACTTGGTCTGATATTTTATCGTTTCTATAGTAACAGCTAATTTACAGAGACTTAAAGGGGATACCCTCCACATAATCTAAAACCAATAATACACTGATTAGAAAAATGCGTTGTTATTTAACAGCGAAAAACCCCATGTGGTAAAGTTTACTGTTAGGAGACGTGACGTTTGCGGCTCAAGTCCCGGTCATCAAATCTGGAATAGTCAGAGAGTCTTCTGCCATTGGGCAATCTTTAGGACACAGGAGTTTGCACTCCATTTCCTCTGTTTATTTGTTTAGTCTTATAAACTTCAAGACAGGCTTGTAAAGAAAAAATTATTTATATCTCTCCTGGTGTAACAGCAACTAACTTGTCTCGAGGACATTCCTTAGCATGAATTCAATTTAAACTATATGTCACTAAAAAGCGTGATGTGACATCCATTAATACATTAAAAAAAATGTAACTGCTGGCAAATAGCTGTTCTTTAAGAGGAATTAATCATGTTAGACCTTGCTATTATATAAAAAATAAACCTTCTTCAGGATGGTGACCACGCTACTTGTTTATAGATTATTTTTGTATAAATGCATGTCCCGTTTTATTTTATACATTAATTATGTTATGTATGTTGTTCTTCTTGAAATATGTTTTAAACTTTATACTATATGGATGGTATATAGCAGTGGAAAACTGAATCATTGTAGCAGAGAAAGCACACAAGAGTGTGTGTCCTGGCCTGAGCCTCCAAGCACCCTGCTTCCTGTTAATGCTCTCCGCTCATGTATGAAGACTTTATTGGTAATTTCCCAGAGGACCAGGCCAGTCCATTGGAGGTAGAGGAAGCATTGCAATAGGAAGGCTGGTATAAGTGCTGACTATTACAGCCAGGCAAATATGAGATCTGGCTGAATTGAAACTTTTTTATATTACTTCTGGTGCGTATTAATGGGGCAAATAGTCCAGCATGCATTCTAAGGATTTTAGCTTTGTTTATATATTTTTTGCATTCATGACAAAAAAGACCTTTAAATACATTGTAATGATTGCAAACAACTATATTCCTTTAAATTCTGATGAAACAGCAGAAAATATAACCTGGTAACAAATGCACTCTGCTTGATCTTATGCTTAAAGGCATTCTTTTAAAGTTTGTACTAAAGGATTTATTGCAACATCAAAACGCACAGGTATTTCCAGTGGTCATAAATATTTGCTGTCGCCTGGCATCACTTCTCTTAGACATGATATTGCTTTTGAGCTTATGCTTGACATTCTCCCAAATGTTTGTGTGGTATACTGAATGGCCATGTTTCTGGTTTCTTTTTTCTGTTTTTGCCATCTGATCTGGCCAGAGAGAATTTTTTTCTGATTTCATTCATGATACGAAGCTGCTACTAGTGACTACGCTGACATTTTGCTCAGGTTCTGTAACGGCTCAGTGTCAGGTTCAGAGATAAGACCAGCATCACCCTGGCTCTCTCTGGCCCGTCCACAGGACTGCCAGCACAGCTACTACTGACTATTGACAGCACATAGCATTACAGAGGTACGTGAAGTCCACATGCCAGACTAGACTGGGATATGAGCAACAGAACCAGTCACTTCACATTGCAGTGCTTTAAGTCTGATAGAGTGGCATTAGATTATGACAACTGATAAACTGTACACATTCATTCTGCATTCGAACAGCTTAAAGCAACATATACTTGCAAGGAAATTAACATCAGTGTATGTATTTGAGCTGGTTGCAACCTCACACACATTAAAACAAAAATTCAACTGTGTAGTACAGAAACGGATTGAGTTGGTATATATTTGGTTATCACTTCTGCCTCACAACAAGAAGGTCCTGGGTTCAACTCCTGAGCTTGGCAAGGGTGTTTTTGTGTGGAGTTTGCATGTTCTCCTTTAATTTGCGTGGGTTTCCTCCGGGTTCTCCAACTTCCTACCATAGTCCGTAAACATGCACATTGCCCCTAGGTGTGAGTGTGACTGGTTGTGTGTGTTGGCCCTGCAGTGGCCTGTTCAGGGTGTACCCCACCTTTGCCCTTCAGCTGAGATACTAGGATCCAGGCTCCCCACAACCCTAATAAAGATTAAAGTGATTTGGAAAATGAAATAAAAAGCAAATAATATATTTTTGTAATTTGCTCATTTGTCAGCATTATATTTTTTAAACACATTTCTTCTTTAAGGTGTTTTAATTTTTATCTTAGTGTATGATTTTGACATAAGTTATATAAGTTTTTGATATAGTTGGCAATTTCATTCGCTTCATGCTTTTCAGTGTTTATTATTATTATTGTTGTTTTTTAATTTTTCTTTTTTTAAATTAGTAGTTTCCTGATTACTATTTTTTTACATATTTGAAATAAATATTCAATAATTAATTCATTAATTTATCTGTGTATTTGTGTCTGTACGTTTTGATTTTAGAAATTTAGCAAGTTAGTTATGAACGTTATAAAATTATCAGTGAGGTTTTATCCTAATTACTTTGTAATAAGAATGGAATTTTGGATGTTATGTTAATATTAATGTTTTGTAAAATAAAAATCATTTATCATCATCATCATAATGATTTACAAAAATTCTACAGCAGTTTTATTTGAAAAAAAAATGTAATCTATAAATCTATACTGTATATTCAATCACAATTATTCACTTGAATATTTTATGTGATATATTCTGTAACAATGTATTTTGACTAAACAAACACCTTAACCACTACACTATTTAAATACAATTAATAGGAAATACATTTTTTAAATTATGATTTTTCTATATACATATTGAAATTGATATTTCATGCGTAATGTTTGTGCTTTCCTTGACATTAGATTTTCCAACCTCATCAATATTCATGAAATGTATTTTCAAAACACGGACATTCTCATTAGCTTAAAGAATTTACAAGGTATAAAATAATCTGCTTTTGTAAAATATTCAGCATTACCATGTGTCTTATAAATCTGAGCCAGTGCTCTTTATTGTGTATATCATGATATGTTTTCACTTTTCAAAGCACTGGTGCAAACAGTTATGTCACACTCTTCCGTGCCTAACATCCGCTACCTTTTTGCAAATCAGAGCCATGTTTCATCCCACCCCACTCAGCTGACTTGGCTGGAGCTGGGTTTGTGTTTTGTTGTGTTTCAGCTCCATGAGAAGCAGCAAGTCGAGCAAGAGGCCAAGCCCGGCTTTCCCTAAAACAATCTGGGTGATTAAAACAGAGCAGTGCTTTCAGTGACAGGCCTGCAATAGACATCTGGAACCTAATGCCCCATGTAAAAGAGACAGAGCAGGAAGATATGGAGTGGATACAAGAGGGATAGGAAACAAAATGAGAAAAGAGTATAATTCTGTACAGCATATGGAGAGAATGAGAACTGAGTGTGCATATCACTATAGATTATGGGAGGTTTTTAGAGATTTGTTTACTGCATTGTCCAGTTTATAACTTTTTCTCTGGCTCCAGAAGAATAAAGCTTTAAAATTGAAAATTCACTGCTTCTAATGACACAATTCACAAATATCCGACTCATACAAAACCATTCAGATGACAAGGTTATGTTGTTTTTTAATAAGATTTTAATGCACGCACAAATAAATATATTGGGGCTTTGATTTAAGTTTCTCGAAATGTATTTTATAACCATTGTGGAAACAGGAACATAAACACATGGATGATTGATATATTTAAATTCAGTACTTTATTCACCTACTGGAACAAGAGCACTTAGAAAGCACAAACCTGCCATAAAAATTAACCACACAAACCCTTTGCTAGGCCTGCTAGGCTACCACACTTAAAAACGAGATTCCTATGTTAAATTTTAATTGCACCAAATAAGCAATCTGAATCTAACCTGGATTAAACTTGGTCTGATATCAAAGCTATACATATGAATATACACTGCAAATTTTGTTCAAATTGGATGTGTTTTGAAAGTGATTTTAAATATTTTTGAAATATTTTTAAACATTATAAATAATAGGAAGTTTGATCATCTTTATGAAATTATACAATGTGGATTCATACCCAAATTGAAAGGGAACATGTTTGGGTGAGCTCCCACCCATCATCAAAAATTCATCAAAACTGTGGACAGGAAGTTGCTAACAGACAGACAGACAGACAGACAGACAGACAGACAAACAAACACACTCTAATGAATACATAACTTTCTTGGCAAGGGTAATCTCTATTTTTGCAACATTCATTCATTCCCTTTTTATCTGTACCACTTCTTCGAAGGTCAGGCTCATGATAAGGCTTTAGCCCATCCCTGGCAACTAAGGACAAAAGGCTGGGCACAACATAAACAGCTCACCAGCCCATTCCAGGGCAAACTCAAACTCACAATCATTCACACTCACACCTAGGGGCAATCCAGAATAGCTAATTAATAATGTGCATGTTTTTGGGCTGTGGGAGGAAACCCATGCGAGCACGGGATGAGGAGAGAAAGTGAATCAATCCCATCAAATCATGAAATTGTGGCATGTATCACATGTATCACATTTCGACAAATTATGAGCTCACATTACACAATTGGCCACAATAGAATAATCTGTGGTCATGGGATACTCAGTTTGTGGCCTTAAAATATTAACCCATGGTCTCAATATATTAATTTGTGGCTATGCCTCATTAAAAATTAACCACCATGTCACTGCGGAGGCTCTGTGTGCTCATGTAACTAAGGAGAGTCATTGCTATATAACAAGCAGGCACTGACTTTGCTCATTAATTTGTTCAGAAGTGTTGTGTGCTTTAATATCTAATTTGTTCTTATACAAATTCTTGCCATAATTCAACAAATGGCTAGATCTTTGTCAACTCCAGCAATGAGTGTGCTTTTTTATAAATAGTCTAGCCACCACCTACAGGTTTTGTGTCCATACTTTCATCTCAGCTTAGCTCTTAAAAAACAATTACCTTAAGAAAGCAGTAAAAGTGCTCAGATTCTACTCTCCTAAAGCATTTCTTTGCATCTTTTTTCAGTACAAATTTTAAACATAACGCTCTACAGGATGCATGATGATGTGTATTCATTTTAAGGTCATTTGTATAATTGGGAATACACATGCTCCAGTGGATATTCTAATAAAATCAGAGACACAGATTCACACAGGGTAAAAGGGGGACATGGAGTCTGCAGGGTTTTTTCTTCCTTAAAGGAAATCCAGAAGTCTGAGATGCTGCTTTAGAGAGGGGAAAACTATTGGGCCGTGTTTGGATTTTTTGTTCCTTTCAGAAGAATATAATGTTTGCTACATGGACTCTCACACTGTGAATAGCTGAAATGGTACAGAAATAAAGAGCAGGATTATGTTCTGTGCTCAGGCCAAAGGAGAGTCCTGGCTTTAGTGCAGACTCATTTAACCTATGGTAGACAACAAGGGAGGTGGCGTGAAATTCACCGTCACAGAACTTGCTTTAAAAAGCTTTGAAACTGGATTTGAACTCCAGCTTACAATATACAATATTTAGATGCGTATTTTCATGATTTAACACCATCAAATCCCATTATCAAACTAATATTTAACCCTGTGGTACCTCTCTGGTAAATATATTTCACTAGAGTTTCTGAATTCTAATAAAGAAAACAACATGCTCTAAGATGAATTTCAAAATATTAATTAAATTATTATTGCCAATTTAAGAGGTTTTCCCTAACTGTTTGGCATCTATGTACCAGGTTACGTATACTTTCGTTAAAAGCTACATAAGAAGCTGGAACAATTCAAATTGTCTGGTTGTTCTGATGATCTCCTGTATATGTCATGAACACCTCCCACTAGAACACTGCATGCAAGAACAGATGAAAAATTATCTCTTCTCCAGTTATTTTGCTGAAAGATATAACAGATGGCCTGGTCTTTGTGAATATGCACACATGCGTGCTTTTGTCTGGAGGAATAACAGTCATACTGAGGAAATTCTGCTCCATTCGCACGTTTAAACAACACAACAATGACATTTTGCTTTTTGAATGATTTCAGTTCATTTTATTTGTATATGATGCTGTAATCCCCTCCCATGTTATTGTCATCATGGTGGCACTTACATCATGGTGGCTCCAGTGTCCTCAGTTTAGTCTTGCACTCAGGTTATTGCATGCCTGAGTTTCCCCTGTTTTCCTCAGTTTCTTTGGTTTCGTTTCACCTCCCAAAAATGCTGGTAGGTGGATTTGGTCTCAATGGCCCCTAGAAATGAAAGGGTATGTGTGTGGTACCAGATCATAGACTGGTGTCCCATTCGGCTTGACTTCTGGCATGTCTCTCACTGTTACTGAGACTGGCTCTAGATCAGCAGTGATGAAGCAGGATGTGCTTTCTGAAGACAAATGAATGATTTAGCCATTACACCCATTACAGGAGTCTTCTATATGTTCAGCAAAGAGCAGATATGGCGACTCCCAGCCAACTCTGGGCAAAAGTGAGGTACTGCTCACCAGTCCATCACAGGGATAACACAATGCCATTCACACATGCACTTAGGGGAAATTTCCAACAGCGAATTAGCCTGATGTGCATGTCCTTGGACTATGGGAGAAAAACAGTTTATCACAAGAAAACCCAAACAATCATGGGAGAACATACACACTCCACACAGACATGCCCTCACTGAGCCTGGGACTCAAACCGAACACCTTCTTGCTGTGAGGCGAATGCACTAACCAATACATCGCATAATACCATTTTTCATTCCAGCCACAACAAATACTTATTTGAAGACCACAATCAGTTCATTGAACCAGTTGAATTAGATATGAGGGTGTGTTAGTGGTTCTGGGGTTGAATCATGTGGCTGATAGTGGTGTTTTTGTGTGAAAACAGGTGTCCCTGCAACTCAGTTGTGTGTATTTCCTCTGGGAACTCTGATTTCCTTTCACAGTTCAAAGACATGTGGATTAGCTAAATTGCCCATAGGTGTGAAAGTGCATATAAATTGTTATTTGCCTTTGTGCTTGCCATGCAATGCACTGGTGACTTGCTCAGGGTGCACCCCACCTCTGACTTGAAGTTAGCTGGGGTTGGCTCCAGCTTCCTTACGAGATAATGGATATAATTAGACATGATCCTTTCTTGTTAAGAATGAAAGTCAGCAGCCTTTTGTGAATAAGTCTAACCAAGACTGATCTATATTTTTACAATGGAGTGAGCATTCTATCTCTGTCTCTCTTGTCTTCCTCAGCTGTGAAGTAACCATTAGGACAGGAGGCTCAGGATGAAAAGATGGCAACCTTGCTGTTTGCACCGGGTTCCGACAGCTTGCACCGGTTCACTCGTGAATCCCTGGCTGGCATTGAGCAGCGGATCACCGAAGAAGAGGCGCAGAAGGCCAGGGAGTACCAGGAGGACTTGGGTGATGTGGAGATTCTCAAGCCTCGGGCAGACCTGGAGGCCGGGAAGCAACTCCCTCGCATTTTTGGAGACATTCCATCAGGACTTGTGGGGGTGCCGCTGGAGGACATCGACCCATATTACTTCCAGAACAAAAGAGTGGGTGGTGAAGTTTCAGACCTACGCTCACACACTCATAGCACAAGCACACACAGACCAAAGATAGTGTTTGGTGATAACTGCACTAGTTCTTTCAAAATATTTATGTATACAATTTAGCCACTGAAAGTACCGAAAGCATTTAAGACAACTACACTGACTACATGACACTGACACCACCTGACTCTTCTGCATTTAGGCAGCCTCATACACAGCCAGCTGCAATACTCTGTGTGTTCTGACACCTTTCTATTAGCCTGCATTAACAGTTTCAGCAGTTTGTGCTACCATAGCTCTTCTGTGAGATCATACCAGATTTACTAGCCTTAATGCTCCGTACACACCAATGACACTCGTGCCAATTCACTGTTAGTCCTTCCTTGGACCCCCTTTTGTAGGTTCTGACCACTGCTGCATACCAGGAACACCCCACGAGACCTGCCGTTTTTGTAGATGAATCAGCCATAACTTTAATAACATTATAAACACTGACAGGTGAAGTGAATAACATTGCCTCATTACAGTGGCACCTGCCAATCAGTGGGATGTATTTGGCAGAAAGTGAACAGTCAGTTCTCAAAATTGATGTGTTGGAAGCAGTAAAAATGAGCAAGTGTTAGAATCCGAGTGACTTTAAATATGGCTAAACAACTGGGTCTAATCATCTACAAAACAGCAGGTCTTGTGGGGTGTTTCTGGTATGCAATGGTCAGTACCTAGCAAGGGGGGGTCAATGAAGGACAGGCGGTGAACTGCCAAAAGTGTCATGGGTGCTCATTGATGCACACAGGGAGCAAAGTCTAGTGTGTCCAGTCTGATCCCACAGAACATCTTGAGCACAGACTGCTGAAACTGTTAATGGCGGCTATGATAGAAGCATGTCGGAATACACAGTGCATACAGCTTGCTGCTTATAGGGCTGCCTAGCTGCCTACTAGTCAGGTAGTGTTACTATTATGGCAAATCAGTGTATAAATTTGCTTTAGAAAGTTAAATAGATGTCCTACAGTGTGAAGAATATTGTTTGATGAAGGGTAACTGTCAGTGCAGATTTTAAAGTTGGCCAGCATAGTTGTTTTATTTGAGCTGATTCAGAGGAGCCTGGGAAAAAGGAAATAACTGATGACAAGTATGAGTCACTGAGCTGATGATGGCTACTAATGCTGGCTCTGCTGCGCTGGCTGGTGTCTTATGTACATTTTCCCTGAGACCCACCACACAAATCTCCCCTTTTATGAATTTCAGATTAGGCTAACATTTTGGTGCATTGTTGTGCGTGAGAACTTGGAGTATTTAGAGTAACACTCAGCTGCTCTTATGGCTGAAGCTAAAAAGAAGCTTAAAAAGTGCAAATATTATACCCAGAATTATGATTTTCCTCAAATGTTTCCTATGCTAACTCTGGCTTCTGGTTTCATTTTCAACAGTACGTGTATACTTTTGATTATTGCAAAAGCAGACAAATGTGCATCAGTGACTTTGCTTTTAATAGACCTCTTCACGATGTTATCAGCAAACTATGTCTCCCACATGCCCTGCACTCATGAAATCCATGGTCCAGCGCAAGCCACAATTGTCAGCTTAATACTTGTTCTTGTTGACACTGACAAGGCCACTGTACGGGAGGATTAAGTCAGTTATCCGAGACTGTGAGCCAATGAGAAAGGTTAGCCATAATAGCAGATGAAGGGTAGCGTGATCTTTTTTATTTCAGCCCTTTTTTAATTCAGCAGAAGGGCAAGACTTGAGCAAATGCTGTTGTTGTTGTTGCAGGCGCTATGTTTTTGGTTAAACCTAGCTTCAGGCATGGAGACGTTTGTGCTAGGTTACATAAAAGAAAAACTCATACACCCTCTCACTTTCTATCTCTTATTCTTATAGCCAAAGGAGTCCTAACTAACCACAGTCTACTTTTCCTGTCTCATCTTATTTTTTGTCTCCTGTGTTATTTCCCCTTTTGTCCTCTCTTTTGTTATTTCCCAAATTTCATATGCCCCCACTCTGCTTGCGCTGCAGACAGTCTCCCACAGGATATCTGAGGGAGGGAGAAACAAATAGCAGCAAGCATGACCCAAATGTTACATAAAGATATGCAATGTGATCCACAAATCACTGCATTTAAAAAGGTTACAGAAGGGCAGGGGGCCAAGATGCCGAGAAGGGTGGCTGGCATGTTCCTAACAATATATTATTCAAAAAGAAAAAAGAAAGAGAAGAATAAGACAGCGAGAAAGAAAGATCTGGTGCCACATCATGCTACAGTTGCAGCAGGAAAATTTGCTGACCCTGATGGTGGCAATTATTCTTCATGCGTTGACTATTCACATTATTTATGCGAGGATGAGATGGTATAAATTTAGAGCAGTAAGGAAGCCATGAATCCTGGGCAACCAAGCAGTGCTGTTTGCGCAGTGTGAGGATAGAGAGCCTCCCTGTTCCTGTCACCCATAGTGACAGTGTCCCGATAGCACATATCCTCCCATTGAACGCTGCTGTAATTAATTTGTTAGCTGCTCTTTGCTCTTTGTCTTCTTAAAATTTAGTGGTCTGGGGAAGGAAGGCTGTTTGTTTGAGAAAGAGCTATGAGTTTGCCATTGGACGCATGTGCAATTTATCTATCTATCTATTTATTTATTTATTTAAATTTGCACATCACTAAGCAGTTTAATAACAGAAGAGATCATTTATAGAGCTGTCAAATATTTCTGACTGAAAAATTCATCCTTCATTCATTTTCTGAAGCGCCTAATTATCTAATTAGAGTCACGGGGAGGCTGGCACCCATCTCAACCGACTCTGAGCGAGGGCAGAGTACACCCTGGACAGCTCGCCAGGCCATCGCAGGGCAGAAACATGCTGATGGCAATACAGTCTACTCTTGACAAAAATCAGCAATGGTTCTTTTACATGCCTCTCACCATAGACAGTGGATGGCCTTTGATAACCCAGTTAGCTGCACTGGGGGGAACAGCAGTGACAACCCGCTGACAGTAGGGCTTGAACCCCCAACCTTGGGATTTGTAATCCAGCACCCTACCACTGATTGGCTAATAGGAATCTTTTTGATACGATGTGATGTTTTGTCATGACATACACTGATTAGCCATAACTCCTTGACAACTAACAGTCGAACTGAATCGCATTGAATATTTCATTAAATTGATGCCAGGCAGTAGATGAAATATATTAGGGTGCAAGTGAACATTCTGTGTTTGAAGTTGATATGCTAGAAGCAGAAAAAAAAGTAAACAACTTTGACAAGGACCAAATCATGCCATGTTTCCTGTCCTTACTGGCAACAACCCACTAAATATGGTCCAATTAAGGAAAACCAGTGAACGAGCAACATTGTTATGGCCAATGGCCAAGGTTCATTAATGCGTTTTGGGAGTGACGGCTGACTCATGTTGTCTGATATAACAGAAGAGCAACCAAACTCAGATTTCAGAAAAAGTTAATGCTGGTTCTGATATAAAGGTAGTAAAACGCATACTGGACTGCATAGCCACAGACCAGTCAGGATGCCTATGCAGCCCTGTGTCCACTGTGAAAAGTTCCTACAGTGGACACTTGAGTATCAGAACTTCAAATCATGTTTTCTTTTACATCATGAGGATGGTCAAGTATGTGTGTGTGTGTACCACAAGGTAGGCAGCCCAGCGGAGGCAGTGTGTTGCACTGGGCAATGTTCTGCAGCGAAACCATGGGTTCTGCCATTCATGTGGATGTTACTTTAATATGTACCACCTGCCTAAGCATTGCTGCTGAGAAAGTACACCTCTCCATGCAAAAGGTATTCCCAATAGCAGTGGCCTCTTTGAGCAGGATGCTACACCCTGCAAAACTGCAAAAATTATTTAAGTATGGTTTACCTGGCCTCCATATTCTCTAGGTCCCAATCCAATCACGCATCTGTGGGATTTGCTGGACAAACAAGTCTGATCCATGGAAGCTTCAGCTCACAACTTCCTGGACTTAATGGATCTGCTACTGACAGCTTGGTGCCAGATACCCCAACAAACCTTCAAAGATCTAGTGAAGTATTAGACAGGTCGTCCTAATGTTATGGCTGATTGATGTACAAACAACAAGCTGTTATAAGCCTGTACTTTGAATCAGTTTAAAGCAGCAATCTTTGCTTGATAAGCACTACCACTGCAAACAGGATCAGTTGGCATAAATGTGCTACACATTCCATCTTTCTTTTTCAAAGGAAATAAACATAAATATAAGACTCAGTGGGTGGCACGTGGTTAGCACTTTCGCTCCATAGCAACGAAGTTCTGGGTTCATACTTCAAAGCCAGCTACAGCTTCTCTGTGTGGCATTTGTGTGTTCTCCCCATGTCTGTGTGGTTTCATTTGGGTATTCCAGTTTCTTTTTACAGTCTTAAGATATGCAGTGTAGGTTTTGGGTCAACTGGCTACTCTATATTATCCACAGGAGTGAGTGTGCATGTGACTGGTTATTTGTGTCTCTGTTAGCCCTGCGATAAAATGGCGACATGTCCACGATGTACCCCAGTTTTTACCCATAAGCGATTTGTTCCAGCTTCTCCCTCCACCCTGACAGATAAGTGGGTTGATAATGGATGTATCGATGGATGGATAAGGCTCTTTTTTCCATCCACAATGTCCTATTTGCAATTAACAAGTGGATTAACTTTTGAGCAACGTTTTCAGAAACGAACTTTTCTGGAAACAAAAAAGCAGCATCAATGGTCAGAAGTAAAACTACATTGAGTGGCAGGGGCAGTGGTGGCCTGGTGGTAAGGTGCTGGATTACTGATCCCAAGGTTGAGGGTTCAAGCCCCACTATCGACGGGTTCTCACTGCTGTCC
>JAOUQZ010000044.1:12877182-12887240 GCA_028564935.1 Neosilurus hyrtlii
TATCTATCTATCTATCTATCTATCTATCTATCTATCTATCTATCTATCTATCTATCTATCTATCTATCTATTTAGTTGTATTGTTGGTTCTGTCTTTTTCGTGGTTTGTCTTCTGTCTGTGTCTCTCTCCTCCTGCCTCTGTGTGTGCCAATCTGCTTGCCTGTCCATCTGTCTTCCTGTGCACTTATGTGTCGCTGCCATGGTCTCTCCACATAGATCATTGCTCTTTCAGCGTGTCTGTAGATCTGCCTGTTTGTCTCGCAGTGTCTGTTGATCATTTTCAGCGTCAGTAAGGGCCTAGCCACAGTTTGTGCATGCTCTCCGTGCATTAGAACGGATAGAATGGATTTATCCCATGTTTTCAAATGACCTGATGTAGTTCTCCGTATTCTGAGACTTGCTCTGCGGTGTAAGTTAATGTACATCAGCAGCGACGCTTGTATCAGCACACATTAGACGTTTACCTTTAATGAAGACCACTGCACTTGTCTCTTTTGGACTCGGTGCACTGTCATAAAGCATTTGGGCTTTTCCTTTTTTGAAAAGGTGTTGATTGGCATGTAGCATGCAATGAAACTTAGATGATGGCTAGACCTTTTCTGACCCACGTAATCGTTGTACCTCTCAGCACCTTGTCATCTAATGTGCCTAGTGCATGCGTACTGCATCAGATGTGAAAGGAGATTTGGAGGAGTTTGGATATGCGAGTTTGTTAATGTTAACATATAATTATAAACCAAACAGCTATTTAGAATGGCAATTTTAAAACAGCAAGTTTTCACCACTATTTTTTGAGGAGTGATTATGTAAAAAAAAAAAAAAAAAAAAAAAAACCTTAATAAGCTCGGTTTTATTTGAGATTTTTTCCCCCATTATGCTACAAGCCCACACTGTGGTGTGTTGAGAGGTATGATATTCACAGAGCAGATTTGACATAAAAAAGCACTGAACCTAATTAAATGAGAGTGAGAGTGAGGAGGAGAGGAAGAGACAGAAATATGAGCGTGCACATCAGAATGCTGCATCCTTCATCTCCGTCACTATCCGCCACATCAGTTTTTATTTTTTTGTTGTGTTTTTTCTTTTTTTTTGCTAGAGTTTAGGCCCTTTCCTGGTTATGGCAAACTCATCAGTCATCAACTGTTAAAGGAGTTTGTCATTCATACCTTAAGGGCTGGTACTGTAATGCATATGTGCTTTCCATGTCTTGTTAGTTTTCATAAATCTCTCTCTCTCTCTCTCTCTCTCTCTCTCTCTCTGTCACACACACACGCACACACACACACACACAATCTTCATTGCTACATGTCTGTCTTGTGTCAATTTTTCCTCCTTTATCAAACTGTTTTCTGTGGATCAGACCATATTTTTAAAAAAAATTATGGGAGTCTCTGAACTTTTGACCCCTTTTTGCCACTGATTCTTAATTTTCTGCCCACTTCTCCACCCTATTTTCTTCCCTTATCCTTTGTTTCTTACCTAGGTACACCTTCACCGGAATCTACACATTTGAATCATTGATAAAGATTTTGGCAAGAGGATTCTGTATCGGACCATTCACCTTCCTGCGGGATCCATGGAACTGGCTGGATTTCAGCGTTATTGTCATGGCGTAAGTACAACATTCCCTGGACGTTGTTCATCCCCAGTAATCTCTTTCACCAAATTTACCCACCTGTCTCCACCTCCGTTTGGATTAAATGTTAAATTATGTTAAACCAAAAAAAAAACAACAAAAAAATTAATTTAAAAAAGGTTAATAATCAAGTAATAAGCATTTTATATAGATTAAAATTATTGTTTATGTTTGCTGTATATTTTGACTATGATGGAACTGATAAAATGGTCACATCGGCTCATGTTTTCCAACTTAAAGCTACAGTTTGTAAGATTTCACAAATGTCACCATCTCTGCTAAATTCTATTATTCTATTTTGCTAGCTACATGTTAATAACATTTTGTTATGTGAGCTGTGCTATGTTTTTCTTCTTCCACTGTATTCATTTATCCTATTATATCATACAGTATTCTGAGTACATTCATTCATTCATTCATTCATACATTCAGCCAATCATTCATTTGCCACATTGTTTAATCGTACTAGGGTTGCAAGGCTGTTAAATTCTATCTCAGCTAACACTGGCTGAAAGCTGGGTACACCCTGAACAGCTCACAAGTCCATAGCAAGGCCAACACACACGTGCATACAACCATTTACAATTACGCTCACACTTCCGGGCAATTTGGATCTGCCATTTAGCCTAATGTACATATCATTGGACTGTGGGAGGAAACTTCAGTACCCAGAGGAAATCCAAGCATTGATATAAGGAAAAAATTATCTGAATGTTTTGATACTGAGTGTTAAGAGCTTGTCTTTTAGCCACCATCAGCTGGTTGGCTCTTACTGTGACTGCCTGATCTGGTAGAAGTACCTGTGCAATGCCGACCAATCACATTTTAACTGTGCTAATTCTACAAAATTATAAACAGCACACGAACGGTACAGCATGAACTAGTCACTCAACATTAGAACTCAGTCACCCAGCTAGCTAAAATATAAGATATGATTGCCTTGCTGTAATCCCTCAGCACATGGTGCGCACTAGATATGAATCAGAGTGAATGTAGGGCCTGTCTCTGAGGCACAGTGTTCTCTGTATATTTTGTTCTCCAACCTGTCAAAAAGTTTGGCACACACCAGAAAATGTTAACATAGTAGCTAAATCCTATACCAGGATGAAAATGAAAAAGGCAGAGATCAAGTGAGCAGAGGGCTTGAGTAACTCACTGTCCAAACCCCGCCCCCTCCCAAAAAAAAAAAATAAAGAACGAAAGAAAAGGAAGGAAATTCACTGACACCTCCAGTTAGTCCTTAACAGTGATGTTTAATTCTCTCGTGCAAAAGCCTCTCAGTGATATAAACTTCAGAAGAAGAAAAAAAAAACACAGAGGATATATTAGAGAACACATAAATAACTTCTTTTTTTTAAATAAACAGACAAACGAACAAATAAATAAATAATTAATCTGTTTCACTCACTGCTTTCTGATTGGCTTTGATCTGTCAGTCACTATTTAGTCAGACTGTGTTTGTGCCAAAATTCAGGTACTGATAATGTTTAGTGAACAAATTTCCCACCAATTTTGACTTATTGTCTCTGACACAGTACTCATTGAAAATTACTGTTACAGGATAGCCATAAAGATTCACAGCAGCTCAAAAAAATCAAATAATGAATACATTTTAATTCCCCCCCAGTGCAGCAAACTGGGTTATCAAAGGCCAGCCATGTCCCCACTGTCTGTGGTGAGCAGTATGTAAAAGAACCATTGCTGTCGTTCGAAAAGAGTAGGCTGCATTGCCGTTTCTACCCTGCGATGGCCTGGCGAGCTGTCCAGGGTGTACTCTGCCCTTGCCCAGAGTCAGCTGAGATTGCCGCCAACCACCCTGTGAATTAAGATAATTAGGATTAAGCGGTTCAGAAAATGAATGAATGAATGAATTTTAACTTCTTTTTTCTCAAGGATAAAATTTTGTTGGCCCTGCAGTGGTCTGGTGAGCTGTTCAGGGTGTACCCTACCCTTGCTCAGTATCGGCTGAGATAGGCTCCGGCTTACTCTTGACCCTGGTAGGATTAATTTTGCAAATGAGTGAATGAGTAAACAAACAAATACATAAATAAAATACATGCAAAAAATAAACGTTCTGCACACTATACCTTACAGTTTATCATTATTTACCTTGTGCATGACCTTAAGCCCCCATCAGGCACTGTCATAGGAACAAAGGGCATTTGATCATCTTTAAGCAAATCTTTGCAGATGTTTCTGAGGGATATGGTGGAGTCAATTATGCAGCTATCCGTTTATCCTTTATTTTTATTGTAACTTAAGATTATGATTAATTACCATTTACTCTCATATTTACTCTATTTTGACATATTTTAAATGAATATATATTTTCAGTGAAAGATCAGTAGAGAGCCTTTCAAGAAATTTGAAATCCGTAGCAAATCATAAATTAAATTGTTAAAAAAATTATTTGAAAAAATCAGGTAAATAAATGAGAAATTATCATCCCGAAGAATTCTCTAAAGGAGGATTCCCATAAATGTATTTTGTCTATTAGCACATGGATGCTTAATAGTTAAACTAAAAAATATATAAAATACAATGGTATAAAAATAAGCACTGCAAAGAGGTACATTCATAATCAAGGTATACTTCTATGATGAAAATTTCCCCTTCCTCAGCAACAAAGCATTGAAAACTGGTTATAAAAGCGACAGGAGAATCCAGCACAGCCCCAGGCACTTTAAAGTGCATTTAAGTGACCTGACCAATGTTTTTTTCACCACTTCAGCTTTATTTAACAGATACAAGCAGCAAGAATCGACAGATGCTTTTCCTTGCAATCCACGTTCCTATGGAAACTGAATAGCCGCCCTTTTGTGCTTGACTGTCACACATCTGAGTGATACTTGCAGACACAATCATGTTTTAACACCAATAGGTCTTGTCAGTGTTTCATTGGCTGTCCTTATGCCATATAACCAGTGGTGTGGTCAGTAACTTTTAGTATTTCCAAATCTTAGAAGAGAAGATAAAATAAAGTTCATGAATCATGCTACGTTATGTTCTTCTGAATCTTCTTTCTTTTATTAACTCTTCCTCTCCTGTCACTCAGGTGCTTTATTTATCTCCATTCTCTTTTCCTTTTTAAATAATTGTAATTTGATTCTGCAGGTTGCTAACTGAATTTATTAAAGTAGGCAATCTGCAAGCACTTCGAACGTTCAGAGTCCTCCGTGCTTTGAAAACAATATCAGTAATTCCAGGTAAGGGGTACATGTTGATGCATTCTAGGAAATAGGCGCAGTGTTGCTCGTTGTCCAGTCCAGTGTAAATCTCCTTTGAAGTCCAGCTGCTGCCTCAACCCACCTTCCCTCAACATTGTCTTCTACAAACATTTCATGCCCATATTCCAAGAACAACCCATCCCTTTCTCCTCCCTCTCCTGTCTCGTTTGCCTATTGTTGGTGGTGTTGTCATTGTGTGCGCTTCGGTTTTTGGCTTATTGCAGATATGTTACTGAGTTTGTGGACTTGGGCAATGTCTCAGCGTTACGGACGTTCAGAGTCCTACGAGCACTGAAAACTATCTCAGTCATACCAGGTGAGATGGGCGTTAACCACTAAGACCAACTTGTGTTCCCCAACGGGGTTCATGCTTACCACACATTCCCCTATCTTCCAAATCTGAAGAGTGTTTGAAAGTGTGGGAATGCTGTGTGTAAACATTGAGACTTTTGATTTGGTTACATGAGAGGTGAATACAATGAACAGCAATGAACTAAGAGCAAAAAATAAATAAATAAAAATAAAATCTTATCACAGGAACAAATTTGTATGCATAATTTGTGTATAACCATTTTAAATGCTCTGATAGACATTATATGTTTGAGTGTTAAACAAAGGAGATTCAAGTGCCAACATGTACCACAAAGTGAATACAGTCAAGTGAAAATAAATTAAGGCTGATGGCTCAGGTAACAACTTGGCCTCTAGCCTACAGGCTTGGTTGACCAGTACCAAAAGTCTCATTGGTTCTTAGTGCTTAACACCTAACACAGGCATGGATAGCTTTAGAATGATTTGCATGGTAAGACATAAGCATTGACATCAGACGCACAAGCACAGGATAAAGGGACTCCCAACTTTCAAACAAGTGATCACAAAACAGTCAAATTTACTATTATATTGACTGTATTTAATTTCAAACTGTAAATCCAAGATACTTCATGTTTTGTCTGGTCAATATTATTTATTTTGTTAGTACACTGTACATCAGTTCCTACATTTCAGGCTTGCAACACATTCCAGAAACAAAGTTGGGATGGGGGCAATTTAAAGCTAGTAATAGGGTAAAAAAGAATAATAATTATGTGATTTAAAATAGATGATAGTAATCATGCCTAAGCTGAATACCTGTGATCTCTGATCATTTCAGATTGCACAACAGATTTTAAGTTTTTTTTTTATTTGTCATATAGAGGTAACAAAGGAACTTCATTACTGGCAATGAAACTCAGAGCCCCCTCAATTTTGCACCTAACAAACAAATATTGTACGTAAAGACACAAGTATTGCACTTAAAGAAAGATTTGACCATTAAAAGTGAGTCTAGTGCACTATTGCATACCTTAGGCATCATAGTTCAATCTATAAAATTGTTAGAATAATATTAGGTAAAGATGCCATTTCCCAAATTTTGTTGATTTTTTAAAAAAAATGTAATTTAATTTTAGAAAAACAAAAACTCTTTGTGGGTTGTCTGGTTCTTGCACGGTGCCACAGAAATCTGAAGTAAAAAATAAAAAGCTAAAAATTTTTTTAAAGAATTTATATCTGGTTAAGCTTTGCTTTGATTCATGGTTTGAACCGCCCCAGACTTTACTAACCACTGAGTCACCACTGCCCACTTATGTGTACAACACATTGTGATATAGCATTAATGCAGAAAAATACATAAAAAAATAATAAAAACTACTACATATAGAGAATTTAAAGCAAAATATTTTCCAGGGACACATGGATTTTTCAACAAGACAATACACATACTGCAAACATTACAAAGGAATGGCTACAGGAGAAGAAAATGTGGCTGTGGGACTGGCCTGCCTGCAGTCCTGAAATTTCCCCAGTAAAGAATTAAGTGCAAATTTTACAACCGAAAATGCAACAGGATGACCCCTACACTGTTGTGCAGCTGGTGAGAAGGAATGGCAGCATTATAAATTGCTAAATGCCTAACTGTCCCAACATTTTTGGAAATATGTTGCAAGAATCAAAATTGAAATGTTTTTATTTTGAAAAATAATTAAAACTCATGGGGTAATACATTGAATAGTGTGCCGTCTTATTGTTTTGAGTGCAATATAGGTCAAAGATTCATTGTGGGGGGTTTATTTATTTATCATTAATTATTTTTTAATTTCAACATTCCATCCCAACTTTTTAGGATTTGAGTTCGTAAAAAAATTGTCAAACTATTTTTTGCAAACAAAATTGAAAACGATTTCCCCATAGCGTCTGTTGTCAAGTGTTAAGTCTGTGACATTTTCAATAAAACGCAGGCAAAATTATGTGCTTGCTTTTGTTATCGTGTGTGGTGTGTTTATGTGGATTTGTGATAGCTAGTAATGTTTTTGTTGTTGTTAACACTCAGTCTTGGTTTGCATTATCATAGAATTCTGTCCACAAGTAGTAGGCATGCAAGAAGAAAAGTTATTTTCATTGACTGAATTTTAATTTGAACTGAGTGTGTATATGCAATATGACAGTGCCATTACCCTGACAGTTTCGTGATGTCTCTTTAGCTTTAGGTTTTCAACCATAACACATACACTACCAAGAGTTTGGAATTAAGTTTCTAAATAATATAAAATCAATTAAAATCCATTACAAGCTGGAAAAGAGTATGTATGTGTAATAGAAAGCGTATACCTCACAAAATAAACAAATCTCAACTGAATTCATAGTTAGTAAATGAACTAAGGATTACCAATAAGTAAAACAAAAGAATATTGAGAATTGTATGACGAGAGACTAAACATTTCAGAGTGCTACTGTACGTTCCGGCAGAATTATATTTGCATATACGAACAATTTATATTAGCATATTCCCTCCCTTTTATTTTACTCCTGTAGCTGTTACGACTTCCTTGCCTGAAACATTATAAATTGATTTATTTGTTTTATATATCTAACACCGGCGTGTTTTTCTCATGTAGGCTTGAAGACCATTGTGGGTGCCCTGATTCAGTCAGTAAAGAAGTTAGCAGATGTCATGATCCTTACTGTGTTCTGTCTGAGTGTATTCGCTCTCATCGGCCTTCAGCTCTTCATGGGTAACTTACGCCAGAAATGCATCCGCAGTTTGGCCAACTGCCTAAACACCACCAACCTCTCTTTATACAGCAACGTCTCCTTCTTCTGCAATAACAAGACCTGGTCATCAGTAAACGAGTTTTTCATGGATGAAGGTAGGAGCTGTTCAGTTTGAGTACCTAAAATGTGGTGTGGAATTTCATTTGGGTGTTTATATTGATTGTTGTTCACTGACACAAAGCAACTAGATATCTGTTCTGTCATGATAAAGGGAAAAAAAGGACAAAATTTTGAGATACGGTGCTTGCTTGTGGTCAGACATGTCGATACAGACTGAAACTATTATTTTTTCAGGGGAAAGATGGTGCTTTCATTTTTTTATATGCATTAATTATAGACACGTAATATGTATAATTCAGATTAACAGATGTTGTATTTGGCCTATTATATGGATCCCTGAGTTCTATTTCTCCAAATTAGGGAATCCTTAAATTCCCCAATGTTTACATTTACTGGCAGCCACATGCTTTGATTCTAACCTCAGGCTTAGCGTCTGTATGGTGTAAGTCATGCTTTCATACAGGTTTCCTTTGGATTCTGTGGTGAAAAAGATGAAATTAACTATGTTTCATTGGCCAGTAGGTGTGAATGTGTGTGAATGTGAGTCACATGTGATACACTGGCATCCCATCCAGAGTGTGTTCCTGCCTCTTCCCCAGTATTCCCAGGATAGGCTCCACAGCACTGACCAGAATAAAGCACTTACTGGCTATAGTTGCTATGCACAGTCTGACAACCCCTCGCTGCTCCAAACATTACTGGAAATGGTCTGTCATAGTGCCATTATTCAGTTGGTGGAGCATTTTCAACATAGCAGTGACACTGAAATAATGGTAGCATGGTAAAGTGTTTGGTTCTGGTATGGGGGCAGCAGGTGTCTATGTTTCTAACCACCTCAACATCACTGCTGGGTTCCATAAGCAAAAATACCCAACCAGCAGTGCCCTGTGGTCAGACACTGACACTGATGAAAGGTTAGAGCAGTGGTTTGCGAACCACTCAGCTGGTGGATTACAGCAAACTCTAGTCTCTAAAAGCACACCTACACAGTAAACCATCAGTGTCTAAGTGAGCACCAAGTACAATACTTTTGAGTCATTAAGAAAGCCTTTTTAGCCATTTACTGTATGACTGTTTTATACAGGAATGTTACGTACTGCAAAAGTAGGGGGGGGAATCCATCTTGAACAAGACATCTCCCAATAACAAAGAATAAACATGTACATTTACACCCCCCAACACAGTAAACACTGTGCTGAAGCCACAAGGGGCAGGGTGGTGTAGTGCTTAACACATCTGCCTCAGAGCAAGAAGGTCCTGGGTTTGAGTCCCAGGCTCGGTAAGAGTACCTGCATGCGTTTCCTCTGGGTCCTCTGGTTTTCCTCTGGGTCCTCTGGTTTTCCTCTGGGTTCTCCGGTTTTCTCCCATAGTTAAAATTAGGCTAGTGTAAGTGTGGGTATGAATGGTTGTGTGAGTCCCTAAAATAGACTGGGAAGGTGTTTCACTGCTTTAACCCAGTTGAGATAGTCAGCTATGATAGGCTCTAGCCCCCCACAAACCCAGGAGGATGAAGCAGTTTGGCAACTCAATAAATTAATGATCAAAAAGTTACGTTAAAGTTCCCTTAATGGACATTATTAAGCAACATATTTAATATGAACAAACCATGACCTCTATTATTAATAAAGTGACTAACAGGTGTTATTATTTTTTAATGATAATAAAACAAATATTTAACACTTGACATAAGCAAAATATCTATGGTGAACATTAACCAGCAGCGTAACAACCTAAAATGCAGTTGTTTGATGTTATTTTGCGAATTTCTAAACTAAGAGAGGCGGCATGGTGGCGTAGTGGTTAACATGTGAGGGTCCTGGGTTCTGGGGTTTCTACATGTTCTCCCCATGCTTGCTCTCCCACAGTCCAAAGACATGCATATTAGATTAATTGGATACTCCAAATTGCCCCTAGGTGTGTTTTGTGCGCATGTATTGGCTTGTCAATGGTCTGGCGAGTTATTCAGGGTGTACAGTGCCTTCACCTAGAGTCAGCTAAGATAGGCTCCAGTCTCCCTGCGACCCTAATAGCATTAAGCGGTTCAG
>JAOUQZ010000044.1:12907153-12917194 GCA_028564935.1 Neosilurus hyrtlii
CACACACACACACACACACACACACACACACACACACACACACACACACACATATATATATATATATATGTGTGTGTTTGTGTGTGTGTGTGTGTGTGAGTGAGCAAAGCAAATCTGCGTGTGCGCAGGCAGCATTTAAATGCAGACAGGTATATTTAAGTAAAAGTGAAATAAAATTGTGAGAACAGCCAGAATTCTGACATTTTATATGATGGTTTATGCATGTTTAAAGGTTTTTACCAAGTGAAATGAACTAATTAAATTGTCTTCTGCACTGTTTGAGGTTTCACATTTTGAAAATATCGGATACATCTAGGCATTCTTTTACCGAAGCCATACTTAATCAGACTGAGAAAGTGCTTGTCCGCCCACCTGATGTCAAAGTGGCGTGGGTGCAGGAATGTTCTGTCTTTCATATTATTAGACAGTCAATATTTAATTACTAATATTCTGTAACATGCAGAAATGTGAAGCTTTAAAATAGTGGAAATTAAAACAATTAGTATGTACAAAATCTTTAGCACAAATTCACATTTGAAATATTAAGATAGAGAACAGAGCATATGATTACTTATCCAATGTGTTACAGCTAAAAATTAAAACAAATCGACACTAAAATATTGGCCTTTTTTAAAATCTGGTCTTATTTCAGGAAACAACGACGCATTTACTGGTTGCACAAGTCAATTAGCAGTATGTATATTTATATATACCCATCACCCATACCATAAAAAAACTTCATGACCACTGACGGTGAAGTCATTTTCCAAACCACTTAATCCCACTAGGGTCGCAGGGACGCTGGAGCACATCTCAGCCATCACTGGGAGAAGGTGGGGTACACCCTGAACATCTCACCAGAGCATTGACACACCCACTGAACACACACCCATTCACACTCACTCTCACACCTAGGGGCAATCTGAAACCGCCAGTTAGCATAATTTGCATGTCTTTGGACTGTGGGAAGAAACTGGAGTGCCTGCAGAAAACCGACGCAAGCATGCGGAGAACATGCAAACTCCACACAGAAACGCCCATGCTCAGGACTCGAACCCAGGACCTTCCTGCTGTGATTCTTGATGCTAACCACTACACAACATTGCTGCTTCACTAATGGTGAAGTGAATAACATTAATTATTTTATTACAGCAGCACCTGCCAAGGAGTGCTATGTATTAGGCTAAAATTAAAGAAGTTAAAAAACAAGTTGGTGTGTTGAAAGCAGAAAAAATTGCTGCTGAATAAACTGCTAAAACTAAAAAAATGCGTTGCAGCTTAATGTGTATGGTGCTGCCCTGCATAGACCAGTCAGGTGGTGTTAATTTTATGGCTGATCGTGAATAGATATACAGCTCGAGAAAAGAACAAAGCAGATGACTTCTATTTTTTTCTTAAATCAGGGTCTCTTTGTATTTCAGTCATTTCATTCCAGTGTCTGTGGTGGAATTCCAACACAAGCACACCTCATTTTACTTAATGAGGTACTGAAAACACTGCATCCATTCATTAATTTTCTGAAATTAAATGCTTTATTTATTTTTTTAATGTGGAATTTAGGGGAAATGTTGTCAGTTGTTTATGCACATGTACATATACAACACATAGCTATCAACTGAGATTTTTTTCCAGAGATGTATATGTATGTTTATGTGACCCATCAACACGAAATGAGTCGTAATGTACCAAATGGACTTTTTTTTTTTAAGTTTTTTAAAAAATTTTACTAGACTCGAGATACTTTGAGATACTTTTTTTAATCACATTACATTAAGCTTCATTACATTTCATCTGATTGAAATTTTTTGGCTGATGCAGAAGCTGGGAGTGCCGTCTTTTTATGTATGTCTATAACTCAAAGAATCAGTTTGTTGCATTAAGACTCATTTTGTCATGATTTCTAATATATATATATATATATATATGTACAAACCAGATTCTGTAAATTTATTAAACATTTTGATCTAGTTTGCAAATGCTGCCTGACTGAGGCTTCAAAAAGCTAGTTCTGTTTTCCAAAGTATAACAAAATCATGTATAATATAAGTCTCACCTATAAATCCTATGGTCTCCAATTGTAGATTTGTCAGCAGAAAAGTTGCTAACAAAAGGACAAAGTGGGCCAATTTTAGGTGTGCTAGCATGAGAAAATGCCAATCCTCATTATCACTCACAAAAAAGCTGACATAGCAAAACACGGTAAATCCAAGTATAGTACTGTGCATGGCTTGGATTTGTCACATGACCGGATATTTGATGATTATTCTGTAATTAAACATATAGCTTTAGCTGTTGCCTATATTCAATTCGAAAGTCACATGGTTATCGTTACTTCTGTCCTCTTTTTGCTTGCAGCCTTATGAAATGAGATCATTAGCAGTTATTTAAGTTAGTTACTGTTACAATACTTCCAAAAAAGAAAAGCAGGAAAATTTACATTCACGTTCTGAGCAGTAGTGAGATGGCCACCATGTTCACTGATTGGTAAATTTCTTTCCGGAGTGGATGAAATGGAGTCTGACAGAGTGACTCCATTTGCAGCGGAGAATGACACAACCACAAACACATCTGAGGAGTTAGATCACACATTAGTCCTCTCAAGTCAAGGAAATGGACGTGCTGTCTGTCTTTATCACATTTCTCATTAGAAACAGATGCATCTGCTG
Organism: Neosilurus hyrtlii; assembly: GCA_028564935.1. Classification (NCBI taxonomy): domain Eukaryota; kingdom Metazoa; phylum Chordata; class Actinopteri; order Siluriformes; family Plotosidae; genus Neosilurus; species Neosilurus hyrtlii. Next base: position 12,909,820 of record JAOUQZ010000044.1, read on the forward strand.
GAGCGCCCTCTCCCACAACTTAGCCCTGCCCACTCAATATGGACACATTTTATGTCAAACAAAAAATATAAATGCTGACCTTTCCTCAGTCTCATATGCAGTTTGTCATAGCTTTTTAGTTCGTGTCATACACTCTACTAGTTAGTTAATTGATAGCAATAACTAATGTCATGTATTGTATTAGTTGATATTTACGAGCCCTGAATTTGTGAGCTAACAATAATAAATTAAACAAATGCATCACATTTTTTATCAGTTTATTGATATTTTACAGTCTGTACTTCATGTTGTGGAATGTCTGCAAAAAACATTATCATATACACTCCAGCAGCTATCCATTTTTCTCCCTGATGACATTAAACAGACAAAACGTGCACCTCGTCATGTTACTTAAGACTCTCTTTAGCAGAATAATATACATGACAACAGCATTCATAACAAAGTATTAGCATATAAACTATTTTAATAGCACAGTTTAAAATCTTTATATTGTTATATTTGTGTCAAACAAAGAAACTGATATAAACCTGAACTTTATAAATCAGAGCTGCTCTTCTAAAAATTAATGAAACCTTCACCACTACTGTGGTACAAGTAATCTTAAAGGATTAATGGCATGAAAAATTAAATAAAATTGTTTTTATTTTATTTTTTTTTGAGGGGAAATGGTGGGGCATGTGGTGTTGTAAAAAAAACTTGCTAAGTAATCATGGTAAATTCTTGTAAAGTATGTCACATGGTGCATAAATATAATAATATATTATGTAATAAAAATTGGAAAGCGACACAACGGAATACACCCTGATGAAGGCTTGAAGCCAAAGCATTAGCCCGTAAAGACCAGAACAGTGATAAATGTGTGCAGACTTAAAATAATAACAAGGTAACAAAAAAAAACTATAATTATTTTTGTATAAATGTTAACTCAGTACAATCACACTTACCAAATAAAGTCTCATTTCAATATTTCACTATTTTAAAGCATGTTATTCATTACCTATGAATTATTCCGTAGGTAGAGTGAAACTGATACTAAAGGAAGGAATCTGAGCCTGGACCTGTTTAAGGTGTTAATTAATACTTATTTACTTCAGGGGTAAAAATAGACCCTTACACATCAATTAATTTGTACTAAATGTTGATAATAAGATGTTTCCCTAAATACTGGAAGTCATCATTCAATTTCACTCATTAGAAACACAAACATAAATTCATGCATCGGTTCAAATTGATCTGTACTGTACTGTGGAGTATTTTCTGGAGTACAGATGAAGTAAATGTGGATAGGGCCAATAAGATTTTCTTTTTCCTGGGTTCACTATTTGAAAATTGAAGGAGTCAAAGGGGAAAAAAGGATGTTAAGTCACATTTTGGGTGCAAACATGTTTAGGGTACCAAGTTCCAGCAAAAACAAAGTGTTTTTCATCAACTAATAAAAATGTTTAATTCTCACGTGACTCCAGTTTGAAATGATTATCTCAAATTTCTGTAACAATGGGGTTTTGTCTGGAACTGATTTTTATTAATTTGCTCCACTTCATATGTATGTAACTTTTGTTCGCACCCCTTAAATTGTGTAATGCAAACTAATGTGTAGCAATAAAGTGTAGCATTAATTTACTGTTTCTGTAATGATGTGACTCAGGGTTTGTAAATGCTAACCAATGACTTAAATAATGCTGATTATGGAAACCTAAGAGTAATTAAGCAGTTTATTACAGCCTCAATAAATCCTTTCCATCAATCTCCTAAATCTGGCCCAATGTCAGTCCACTTTGGTTTAAGGGTCATCGACTGACCATGAAAAGTGAATCAATACTGATGCATCTGCATTCATAGTTTTCTTAAGGTGCTGCTAAGCAAGAGACTGTTTAAAATATCATGTGCAACAAAACCTTCCATATAATTTATAATATGACGTGCACAATGCCTCACATACTGGGGCAGCCATAGCCTAATAGTTAGAGAAGCAGCTTTGAGACGAAAAAAAGGTCACTGGTTCGATTCCTGAACCATGAGGAAATATGTGTGGTGGTGGGGGAGTGAGCTGCACCTTCCTTTCCTCCATCTTCATGGCTAAAGTGTCCTTGAGCAAAGCACCTAACCCCCAGCTGCTCTCTGGGTGCCGCAACGTGTGTGGCAGCCCACTGCTCCGTGGGTGTGCTCACTTTGGATGGGTTAAATGCAGAGGCAATAATTTCCCTTGCGGGATTAATACAGTATATCAAAAAAAAAAAAAATATATATATATATATTTGTGGTTTTGACAGCTGTTATTTGTGTAAAATCTTTTAGTAAATGAAACTTCTTTTCTATGTGGACAGAGTTGGAGGAAGCCCATCAGAAATGTCATCCTTGCTGGTACACATTTGCCCACAAGTACCTGGTATGGACATGCTGCCCTGACTGGCTCAAACTGAAAGAGTGGGTCAAGTTCATGGTGATGGATCCCTTTCTGGACCTGGCGATCACCATCTGCATTGTGCTCAACACACTTTTTATGGCCTTAGAGCATTATCCTATGACAGACGACTTCAACAGGATGCTTTCTGTGGGCAACTTGGTGAGTAGGAGTCAAACAGTTTGTTAGAATATTTGTTTAGATAGCAGGGGGAGGCATGCTGAGACAAAACTGAATAGGTTGTTAAATTGGGGGGGTGGGGGGGGTGGAGACTTTGAAAGCCTTTCTGGTATAAGCTTGAAAATGATGTTTTCTTTGCTGTCCCGGAATCGATTTTTTTTTTCACTATGACTTGACATGATAAAGGGACAGTCTCACCTCTCCTGCAGCTTGCTCATTATATACAGCACTACAATTGGTGCAACATGCAAGAGCAGCATTTCTGGAAGTCTGTTGTTCATTACCGAAGACAAAGCGATCGCAAGAGACAGGCTGGTTTCCTTTGGAGACATTTAAAAAAAAAACAACAACAACCCACAGACAATATATCTGACAGAAATAAGGCCAGTAAAGAGAACTTCAAATGGTCTTTAGTCTTCAGTGGGTTTTTTTTGTATAAAATACACTGTCCAGCAAAACATAAAAATCCCACACACTAAGACATTGTTGGCCCACCTTTTCCCTTTATCACAGCACACGGTCATCATGACAGTGCTTCAGCAAACTTAAACAACATTACATCATTTATTTCCAGCCAGAGTTGGATTCATTTTTCACCAACAGCTTGAATTGCTGACGGAAAAATCAAAACACTCTATAAAGTCTTCTCCAGCACTTCCTAAAGACTTTCAGCAGGGTTACGGTCAGGACTCTGTGGTACCAGTTCATGTGTGAAAATCATTCCTCATGCTCCCTGAACCATTCTTTCACTATTTAAGCCCCAATTTTACATCCGTGCGATCAGAAAAGAAAAAGTCAGTTGATAAGATAACCCAGCTGACAAATGACTTAATTTTATCGCCACATAATGTTGCTGAGCATCGACCTGACCAACTGAAGCAACAATACCATGGGGCTCACACAATGTGTTAAGGCCTAAAGGCGGTCAAACAAAACATTGGGGTGCACCACTTTTTTTTGGCTTGGCAGTGTATATGATATTAGTATGTAATTTGGAATAAATCCAAAAGTGATTTATATATAATTGATATCCAGGTATTTCAGTTTCCTTCCACAGACCGATGTCCAGTGGGCAGTGGTGGCTCAGTGGTTAAAGCTCTGGTTAGGGTTACTAATCTGTAAGTCACCAGTTCAAGCCCCAGTACCACCAATCTACCACTGTTGGGCCCTTGAGTAAGGCCCTTAACCCTCCCCTGTTCAGTTGTATAAAAATAATAAATGTACATCGCACTGTGATGCAATAAATGTCTGTTCTAAATAGCCCATAGCTGTGAATGTGTGTGTGAATGGTTGTTTTTGTGTTGACCCTGTGATGGATTGGTGAAGTGTTCATGGTGTACCCTGCCTCTTGTTTAAAGTGATTTGGGATTGGCTCCAGCTTCCCTCGTGATAAATAAATCTCTATGGATAATGGATGGGTATAAAGCTTGTGAAAACTGATTTTACAATTTAGTGTGCTTTAATGTGTTTCCACTTTAGTAATTGGATTTTATAAGATTTATAAAGGAAATGGACATATAAAATGACATATCAGGAAACAAGCATTTTAGGGATGAATGCTGACATGGTTAATAGCCATGTATGTGAAGCTTAAATCCTTTTTCAAAATCGCTTCAAGCTTTTAGCTGTTGTGGTGGTTGTGAGTGGATAAAACCTTTTTTTGTTGAGTTTTAAAATTCCCACCTCTACAGTTTAAGAGAAGGCTCATTATAAATGCAAAGTATCTCAAAACCTGTAACAGTATTGAGGGGGGAAAACTTTGGTAAGCATGGAGCTGCTGTCTGTGTGATGCGTTATGCAACGCAAGCAAGCAACATCCATCCATGTCACCATTCTTTTGTTCCTTGCATTACACTCTTACCGTGCACCTCTGCATGTTGTGCATAGATGGTCTGTATTATGTCTTGGAGAGAGTCATGTCAGGACAACAGTGTCCACCCAAATCAATATGCCTCACTCTGCTTTGTAAGCTGGTGTTTATCAAGTTGTAGAGCTGATGCAGTTTCTTTAATGGTGAGGTCAAGAGAACATATTGGGTGACAGAGCTCACATGTAAAAATATATGCATACTCCCAGGGTGGTCGAAATCATTATTTTTGCATGACTGATGCTGATATTGACTCAGTCTCACCTTGTTTTCAGCACCAGTGAACAGCTTGCACTGCCCATGTCTACTATATAAATAATTGTATTTAAAACACATTAGTAGTGCTTGGTGGAGAGTACATCATTTGGCACTTGCATCACATGATGGACCACATATTTGTTGGTTGTAGGTGATCCCCTCACAAAAATTTTTGACTGAGGCATAAAAGTAGTATTTTCTCCTTTTTTTTTGGAGTATTATAAGCGTCTGTCTTGTTGTTGGTGAATACTATATCCTCATGTGGCATTTGTTTCCACTGAGTATTTAGTGTAATTATCAAATTGGGTTTTGAGATCAAAGTTTTAACAATGTAGCTAGAAATACTCTAGCAAATTCTTAACATGAGGTGTCAGAGGCCATAAAGCCTCGACAGGGATTTATTCACTTGACCAGCTGTAGGATCACGGGGAAGCTGGATCCTATCCCAGCCGACTCTGGGTACGGATGTGATGAACTCGGAACAGCTCACCAATCCATCACAGGGCTAAAACACACAACCATTCACACTTACACTCACACCAAGGGGCACTTTGGAACAGCCAGTTAGTCTAATGTGAATGTCTTTGGACTGTTGGAGGAAACCGGAGTACCCAGAGGAACCCATGCAAGCACGGGAAGAAAATGCAAACTCCACACAGAAACGCCTAAGCCTGGGACTCGAACCCATGACCTTCTTGCTGTGAGGTGCAAATGAGCTAACCACTACGCACCATGTTACCCCTACAATCAGTTTATCACAACAAAATTGAATCTCTATATTAGTAAGTTTTATTATTAGTATCCAGTTTGCCTGGTCACTAGACTTAATGGCTTTAATTTAACGAAAAATTCAGGATGATAACAGTTAGAGAAATGTACATACACATAGGATTCTTCAAATGTATAAAATGCTATGACATTTTGAAATTGCGGATTCTTGAGTGCTGGCCAAACACAGAGAAAAATATAATTCCGTAAGCTTAGATTTGGTTTCTCATTACGTAATCCCTCAGTCTCTTAATAAATGTCTTTCACATTCAGTTTGCATTGTTGAAGCTTTGAGTCTGCTCTTTTCTGTCATTGTGGAAATGGAGCATGGATCTTAATTGGCCGTGGTGACTTATGTGGTATATTTATCCTGAATGATGATTAGTTGTTATATGCTCTCATATAATCGTAAACGACTGACTGACAATAAGGCTGTAGCAAATTTTGGCTGGTCTATTTCTGTACCTTTAAGCAATCTGTGGCTGAATTCTTACTAGTTAATTGAGATTTGCTCCCACAGTGAATGCCATGTAAACAGACCTAAGTCCAATCATTTCAGTTTGTAATTGCAAGAGTGAGTAATTACAAATGTGACATAAATTTAATTAACTTTTCTTTCTTTTCTTTTTTTGTCTAGAGGATTTTAGATACTCATGCAAAGCTGGAATACTTGAATTGAATGAAATATTGATAATATAGAAAGTTAAATGTTTTGTATCAGGTCTGATGGTTTACCGTTGGCTGGGGTGAAGTTGATTCACTACAGTTGGTGTTGCACCAAATCAACGTCACAGAGAACCTCCTTCTCTCCTGACTTTGCTTTAATAAGTTCTATTGTTATAAAACTTGTCTCTCTATGTAGCACTATATGTCTCACAGAAAACTCACTTGTTATGTAGTGTTTGTGCTCTTCAACGTTTTAACATGAATGAAGAGATGGAATGGCTGAATGGGAGGCAGCTTCGAGTCAGCCTTTCTATGAGTCATATGTTCCACAGTCTGCAGTTGTCCAGATAACATTTTTGTTACCTCTGAGATGGCTTTGTTTTGTCTGAGTGTCTGAGGTTAGGAAATGCTTTAAAGTTATCGCTCACTCACTCCCCATTTCACACACATGATTCATTGGGCCACTTTCATGCTTCTGTTCCAATGTATGTTTTGAACTGAAAGGGCTGTAAGCACCTGTAAAACCTTGGGCAATTTCGCACACAAGGGCAATTTGGAATAGCCAGTTAGCCTAATGTGCATGTATTCAGGCTGTGGGAGGAAACCGGAACACCCAGAGGGAACGCAGACAGCACAATAGGAGAACATGCAAACTCCACACGTCGCCATGGCCATGGGGCTGTTAACCTTTAGCCAGGTTACAAGTGTGAAGCAGTTCTATCAGTACTAAAGCTGTGATTCTGGCAGCGCCAGTCGTCTTACACACATCATCACTAAACGAGGCTCACTACTGTTCAATTTTATTACAGCATTGGCTGCAGATTTTTTTCATTAATTCTGTCTACTCTTGGTCCCAAAAGTGAGGCCAAGTGTGTTTTCACATAGGCAGTGGTAAGGCTGTTTGTTTTTCTCTTTGGTGCAGTTCATTTAAGTAGATAACACATAAATCACCCTTGAGTGAAGACCAAACCAACTGGTCTGAGACCAAGCATGCTTCGATTGCAGAGAGAAAGCAGTTCATCCCTGAATTAACCTCAGTGCATTAAGTGGACAAAACTTGTAACTTTTTTGTTTGTTTGTTTGTTTTGTTGTTTTTGTGGGTGGGGGAGGCAAAAAACAAAAAACAAACAAAACAAAAAAATTATATTTATATATATATATATATATATATATATATTCTGCTTAAATTGAGAAAGATAATAAAAGCAGGAATTAACTAAAATTGGATAAAAGTA
>JAOUQZ010000044.1:12917294-12927811 GCA_028564935.1 Neosilurus hyrtlii
TATATATATATATATATATATATATATATATATATATATATATATATATATATATATATATATATATATATAATCAACACTATCTGGTGCAGTTAGCCACTTTAGCAAGCTAGCCAAGAAAATAAAATTCAAGGCATTAAAAACTTTCTGAAATATTCGGCAGCTTAAATGAAAAAAAATATAACATTTTAAAGTGCTCAAATCTCACCGACGAAGCTGTGACATTATATTGCTTTTTCTTCTTATCCATCTTTTCTCGCTTTATTCCACATTAGCACCGGAAACTTCACAACAAACACGCCGCCATTTTGGAAAATCAGATGAGAGGAAAGGAGTAAATCCTGCGTGCGCCCCCTATCGGTGCGGAGACTGCTGTTCTTTTTATTTATTAGGGGTCCAAGAGCCATCTGGGATTATTAGGATTAAACGGTTTAGAAAATGAATGAATGAATAAATTATTATTCCGCCATTTCTTTTCTTTTTGGGGTTGGAAAAATCAACACTATGTGACATTTTCACTTCCTCTTTGACATCATCTCTTTGTAACATCATCACTCTCTCTCGCCCGTGAGTCATAAAAAAAAGAAATTCCACTGGGAACAAAAATTTGACTGGCCTACACATGGTGGTGATGTCAAAGTGCTCACAGAATTACAATCATAATACATTAATACATTTAACATGTATTAAACTCTGAACAACTGTGTAGAACAACAGTCCTGTAGTTCCAAAAATCTTTAGGAAATAGAACTTTTTTCTAACAGAACTTAAACCGATCTCACAATCACGCCATCACCAAATCGCATTCTGTGTCGCTTTTATGTTGTCTGACACATTTTCTTAGGTTTTGAGCATGTATTTTTTTTAAATAAATAAATAAATAGATAGATACGATGCGGCACCAATTTTTGAGTGCGGGCGCCGAAGAGAAACCAGGAATTTTTTTTTTTTAATCTGGCCTTAATATAAATTTATGCACTCTAATATAAGTAACTAATTCCTGAGTACAGCTAGGATATATATATTATGAATCCAAACCCATTATATAAACGCAAAAGAAGGTAGGACAGACCTACCACTGAAATAATCCAACCAGTATGGACCCAGGGGTTGAGGTCTCACCTTGGAAGCCCCTCGATCCTGCTCCTCCACTCATGACTTCCCAGTGCAGCTGATATAAACTCTTTTTCAAAGATGATTTAGGCTTACTTCCCATTACACTTATAGAAGAAAGAACTCAAATTTATGTAAAACTAATGACGCTTCTGCTACGTGGTTTGTATTTTCTCTGGCTGGTTAATAACCTATTTACGTGAGTTCTGTGTGTGTTCCACAGAGAGAGGCCAAAGACTGAGTAAACTGTCTGTCTGAATGAGTCTTTAAGCCAAAGCAGAGAACCCCAGACCAAAGAGTTGTGATAATGCGCTTGTTCAGTCTGCAGTCATCGTTAAAAAACAAAAAACAACAAAAATTTGGTTCCATTATGATAATAAAAATATTATATTACTTAAGTGCCTGAATCTATATAGTTTCAATGTTATATCAACCTGGCTAGCTGTCCAGGGTGTACCCTAAACAACTACAAAAAAACGATCAATAAAAATGGTAAAAAACAAAAAAACCAACAAGCAAAGAAATAAAACCTACACATTGAAATTTCTTTTACAAAGAAATGCACAAAAGCAAAATAATACACACAACAAATTTTGTATTTATTTATATATTTATCTCGATTAGTACAAAACATTGTGAAATAAAGGCTTGCCTTTTTTTATTTTACATTTTAAAAATCTCTATAAAGGCATCATTGGTATGAATCCTGTACCAAAATATTATACACCACTATTCAAAAACATTTACAAATTTAACAGGATCATTATTTTTAATGCTCTGATGATTTTTCAGCAATCTCATCCCTTCAGTTCATCTCTGGTTTTCAATCTCAGGAACAATCTGTCCATTCCTGGGCTGAGGGTTCATAATATAATAATGAATAATAACATGAAAAATTTAGTGAGTGGAGATATTCAGGTGTTCTGTGCTTCTCTGTTCTGTATCAGTCTCTGCTCCACTTTCCGACTGATGCGCCGCAGGTCCGACTGGATACTCGGCTTCTGAGCGAGGTCTTCCTGAAGACTCCGAGCGATCTCTAACTGAGGGATATCTTTGGTACGCACAAGCTTCCGGAGCACCTGCAGACAGCGCTCCCTCAAGGAAAACACTAACAGATATAGTATATATATATATATATATATATATATATATATATATATATATATATGTAAGTAGAGAGAGAGAGAAGGAGAGGAGAGAGAGAGAGAAAGAAAGAAAGAAAGGAGAGAAAAGAGAGAGAGAGGAGAGAGAGAAAGGAGATGAGAGAAAGAAAGTAGAGGGGAGAGAGAGAGAGAAAGAGAGAGTGATGAGGATACAGTCCAAGCACTTATTAAAATAAGCTACACTTTGTCTCTAAACAAATAAATAGAACGACAGGCACTTGATCCGGAGTGTGTTACCTGGCAGTGTGATGCTGACCACAGATTCCTGATCGTTTTCCAGCGCACTTGGCAAATACATCTCTTTATTATTCACCAACATCGGATCATCCGTCTCAGCATCACGAAACATCCATGGGTGTCCTGACACAATTAAATAAGAAACAAACAGATTTTAATGCATCCCTTTTTTTTTTTTTTTTTACTTTTTTTGATTTCCTCCCCTTTCCCATTAATTTCCCATTAAGGGAGCCTAAGAAATCTAATTGGCTGAGCTCTCAGGGAGGGAGGGGCTGTTACACTATACAGCAATCATGGGTGTATAAGCACAGCTCTATCCTCCAAATGTGTTACACTGCTCCTGATGTTGCACAAACCGTAATTTAAAAAAATTATAAAAACAAAATGTGGTCAGATGTGTCTCAGAGTGGCCCTAAACCACTCTGGGTACATAAGAGATGTATAATAGAATAGGATTAGCCTTAAATAAAATAAAATCAGAGCAAAAAATGTATAAAATTATATTTATATATATATATATATATATATATATATATATATATATATATTCTGCTTAAATTGAGAAAGATAATAAAAGCAGGAATTAACTCAAATTGGATAAAAGTAGTTTTCATTCATTCATTCATTCATTAATGTGCTGAACCCATAAATCCTACTAGAGCTGTGGGGAGGCTGAACCCTATCTCAGCCAATACTACACACAACCATTCGCACTCACCTAAGAACAGCCAATTTGCCTAATGTGCATACCTTTGGACTGTGGGAGGAAACTGGAGTACCCAGAGGAAAGGTACACAAGCAATGGGAGAACATGCACACACACACACACACAGAAATGCCCTCATCAAGCACAGGGCTCGAACCCATGACCTTCTTGCAGTGAGGCGGACATTGCCACTGTGCTGCCCTGAAAGTAGTTATTTGGTATATATACAATTAGCTAATAATTCATTAAATAGCCAGCTCTGCGTTCTCCCTGTTCTGATGATTTTTGTTGTTTAAACAAAAGCATTTATAAGGATGGCTAATGCTTGCCTTTTTTAAACATATTATATTTCATTTTTCATTATTTTCAGCATGTGAAGTGTGAAACCAAACTGATCTTAAGCACAGGTCTTACATAGCTGGAATGACTTCACAGTAGACCACAGTGGACATTTTTTTTTAGCCTTCTGAGGGTCAGCCAGCATTATACTGTAAGTGTTCCAGCCGCTCTATTGGAATACATGAGATCTAGGGACCTACCTTGAGAACTGGGAAGGCACAGCAAGTTTAGTCGTGTTGAAATGAACAGTGGGTCAAGAACCCGATCAGTTTAAATGTTGCAACCGTGAAGGCATCCATGAGGAATTCATGGCTTTCCAGATGTTGCTGTAGATTTCCGTGGAGGCAAATATGTAAATGGGACAGTACATGCCACATGTGCGTTACAGTTACTACCAGTAAACATGGTAGTTGAGACGTATGCACACATTTCTCAGGCAAGTGCATCTTTCCTCCACCCATATTTTTAGAATTTTGCCTCCAAAATTCACCGAATTGGAATGGACACAGTAGATATTAGATGTGTGTCTTAGCTAAACAGTCCAATAGGTGTGGGAACACATCCCATCACCCACCCCCCCCCCCCCCACACACACACACGTCTTGTTATTAGTCACCAAATTCATCATGACCTTTTTTTTCTGTACAAAATAAAATGTGCTCTACACAATGATTTGATAGAATGGAATATAGAAATAGGTACAAGGATGCAAGTAAACCAGGAAATAATACAAAGCTTTGGTTTGCATTATGTGGAATTTTAAGATTTGTGACTTTTTATGATATTGCTTGAGTGCTTGAGTCTTTTTGTATATACTGAGTTTGGTTCTGGCCTTTTCATTTCATTTCAGACAAAAGCTTGTTACATTACGGATTTTTGGCTGAGCTGTTGTCTTTTGGAATGCCCTGTGGTGATACGAAATTTATATTAGAAACCCCCAAATAATCAAGATGCCCCCTTCTGTAGGAGCTTTTTTTCCTGTGTAGTATGATAATCGCATTTGGCAGCAGCTCATCAGGGCTAATGAGCAGTATGCTGAGCTAATTACTCTGTGGAGATGGAAATGAGTATGCAGCTCCTTTTTGTTGAAAGGTGAGTGTTGACAGTGGCCCACTTGAGGCGATGGAGGATGAGGCTCTAGTCCCAGTCACAATAAATCTGCCCAATCATACATCTTTCTTACCTAAGCATTGTACACAGCCTCCCGAGGTCTCAAGTGTAGTAAGCATCAACGCTGTTTACATCCTTCAGAATAAGAAGGCTGTCACAGGGTCATGAGAGGTGGGAGTATGGCAGATATGCTTTAATGTTTTAACATCTCGAGTCATTGCATACTGTACCGAATCATCATTTACAGGGTGGAAAAGAGTTCAAAGAAATCAGGAGAGAATCTTTTTTGGCCAGGTACTCAGATTAAAGAAGTGAGGCACACACAGATGACAGACAGAACACACTCACATGATCTAATACTGAAACCTGCTAAGCTTCACAAAGGTGAGGCTGGTGACAGGTCAAGGCAGCTTTAAAAGGTCCAGCTCTGGCTGTGATGTGCAGCCTCCCCCACTGCTTGAGTCACGTATCCTGTGTCACATTCACGAGCCTTTCTTTGGGCAACAACAACCAGAACGACACCATCTTCAGGGGGAAATAATCTTAAAAAAGCAGACCTGTAGAATTAGCAGCAGGATACACTAAGCACTGGCAAATCCTATCCAAAGTTCCTGCTATTCATGTCTAAAAAAAATACTGTTATTTTAAAAAAGAAAAATGTAGTATTATATTATAAAATACCTATTTTTATTTTAGATAAAAAAAAAATGTAAGATAAAGAACTGATAAATTAATACTTCAGCATTTTTATGTATTTGTGAAGAATTGACTGTATTATGAGCAGGACAAGTATTTTAAAATGTTCCTCTTGACACTTTTGTTGAATTCCTTTTATATACTTTAATATGTGACTTAACTGTGGCTCCCCAATTCAAAATATTAGCACCATCCACCAATAGTACTACTTTGCTGTAAACGTGCAATGGTTTGTATGCATGGAAAAAACACCACTCATCTGCAGAAGTCATTGAATTTCGGATCAGAAGGTTAAACAAGCAAATAAGCAGCAACAAAGTTCTACCATAAAACTCCAAGGGAAGAGTGAGTTAAACTCGACAGGAGCTGACTCAGAGCACTGGTGGCATTCGTACCTGACAAGATTGACATGACCAAGTATTAGAAAAAATAAAGTGACATTTATTGCCCAGGAAACTTATAATGCAAATTCAAACGGCAACTCATTCACTTCAACAATAAAGGTCTTTAGATGGTAGAAAGACTTACCAAACTTGTTCCTGAGTCATTTAAAGAAACTTTTGAATGATGGAAGACATTAAAATTACATTAAAAATTGGTTTAAGTGTAGTTACTAGCTCTCTGGTTTTGTGGTATCCATAATATTTGCTGGTGTTAAGCCCAAATTTCTTTTCATTAAAAAACACTCCCCTTGCTGACAGGGCATGCACCGCCTTGCCAAATAAAAAAAATATTAAAATAAAACAATGTCCTGTGCTCATCTATCCATAATTACAGTGCATAATCACCATGGAATTGTTTTTCCAAAACCTAAGCAACATCACAACATTTCTTTTGCATCGAGAGTTCAGTTCATTTTTCACCGATAACTTGAACTGCTGATGGAAAACCAAACCATTCCATAAAGTCTCCTCTAGCACATCCCGAACCCTTTAAATAGGGTTAAGGTCAGGACTCTGGGGTGCCAGTTCATGTGTGAAAATGATTCCTCATGCTCCTTGAGCCAATCTTTCACTATTTAAGCCCCAATTTCTCAACTGTAAAGAAAAATTCCAGTGATGTGGTAACCTGGTCATTTGGTGCACTCTTTTCATCAGCTGACTTCATTTTATTACCACAATAATGTTGCTGAGCCTTGACCTCACCAAGTGAAGCAACAGTACAATGGTGATTATGTGCTGTAATCAAGGCTAAAAATATTAAAATGTGGGACTTTTTTTTTTTTTTGGTCAGGCAGTGTATTACATAAATTACAGTATTAATTTACGCACAGTATCTTTTAAATCATTCATGAAAACATTCTACAGAAATATCAGTATCGCATCAGTGCTAACTGAACTCTCCAACATTTCTCTTTACCATGGACATTAATTCTAAGTTTTTGAATGAAGACACTTCTAATTCTCTTATTCTTATTTCGGCAAACCATGTCACAAATCTTGCTTAAGGCTGCGACAGATAAGTTGAAAACTATTTATTTTACGTGTAAATTTACACAAATGCTCATAACTTTAATTACAGTAACAGCCCCTTCATTCACTCTGCAGAGGCCCAATCCCATCTGATCTCAGAGGCTAAGCAGGGTCGTGCCTGGTTAGTACTTGGATGGGAGACCACCTGGGAATACCAGGTGCTGTGAAGGGTTAGGGAAAAGACCTGGCAACCTATACTGTAAAAAAATTCTCCCAAGAAAACTATGAGAATAGTCACCAAGAGACGGATTCGACTGAAGGCACTAACATAAATATAGTAAGAGCAGCATATAAGTGCTAACTGATTTAAATACAATGCACTACATGAATTCTTGTTTCTACCCTCACAGGTCTTCACAGGAATCTTCACAGCTGAGATGGTCCTGAAGATCATTGCACTGGACCCATACTACTACTTCCAACAGGGCTGGAACATCTTTGACAGCTTCATCGTTTGTCTCAGCTTGATGGAACTCGGGCTTTCGAATGTTGAAGGCCTGTCTGTTCTGCGCTCCTTCAGACTGGTAATGTTTTATTTAATCGCCATGTTAAATACTTTAGTCATACACGAAAAAGCAGCACAAAGTAAGTACAGCTAAATATTACAAGACTCATCAAGTGATGAAATTCACAAGAAGAAATTCACAAGAAGAAATTTACAAGAAGAAATTTAAAAGTGAACTACTGAATTATTCTGGTCCCAACACTTTCCTACCATTAATGTCTTAATCCTGAGCAGAAGTGCAGACATTGCAAACATGAAAACCCTAACAGGCAGAGGGAGGATAAACTGATATTTAGCTACAATCTTCCTTCTAGGTAATTAGTATTTGAATGTGTAAACTTATGTTACACAAGCATAATTAAATTCACACAAGTACTTATCAATGAAAACGTTGCACATAATTTTCACATTTATACAGCAAGAATCCTGCCATTAAAGAAAAAAAAGATCTTTACACTTACTGTTAATGTGAACAGTAAATATTGTACAAATTAAGTCACTTGAATGCATAGAATATTCCGGATGGTTATTAAAATCCATGGGCAGCACAGGGAAGTGGTTAGCACTTTCTTCTTACAGCAAGAAGGTCCTGGGCTTGAGCCCTGTGCCCAGCGAGGATGTTTCTGTGTGGTGTGTTCTCCTTGTGCTTGTGTGGGTTTCCTCTGGTATTCCAGTTTCTTTCTACAGTCCGAAGACATGCACATTAGGCTCACTGGATTTTCTTAATTGCCCCTAGGTGTGAAAGTGTGAAAGGTTGTGTATGTGTGTTGGCCCTGTGAAGGTCTGGTGAGCAAGGTTAGGCTCCAGTCTCCCCATGATAAAATTTGTATCCATCCATCCATCATCTATATGTGCAAAGTATGCAGAGGAAACCTTCACAAGCATGAGAAGAAACTCCACACAGAAAGGCCCTAGTTGGCCATAAGATTCAAACTCAGAACCTTCTTGCTGTGCAGTGACAGCGACTTGTGAATATGGGAGCAGCCATAGCCAAATGGTTAGAGAAGTGACTTTGGGATCAAAAGGTCGCTTGGCTCGATTCCCGAACCAGCAGGACGGTGTGGCGGTGGGGGAGTGAGCGGCACCTTCCCTTCCTCCACATTCATGGCTGAAGTGCCCTTAAGCAATCCCCAACTGCTCTCTGGGTGCCCCAATGTGTGGCAGTCCACTGCTCTGAGTGTGTGTGTGTGTGTGTGTTCACTTCAGATGGGTTAAATGCAGAGGCAATAATTTCCCTTGCAGGATTAAAACAGTATATCAAAATCAAAATTAAAAAAATACACTGATCATTTAGATAAAGTCGTCTTCCCATCCTGCATGTTCTCCCCGTTTGTGAATCGTCCTTTCTAATAATATTTTATTGTAATATGTTCTGACCTCTGATTCAGTTAAAGAAAGCAGGAAAATGTACCTTTGGGCATTTTCTGTATCCCTGCACCAAGGGGTCAGAAATCAAAAATACTGCATCCAAACTGTATACGCTGGCAATTCTTTACAAGGAAAAAAAGCACCAGACGTTGCAGAAAGTATACTGCTTTAACAGTGGCTTTTTTTAATTAGACTAATTCCCATGACATTATTAAAGACGCCAGAACACAATGAAAATCATTGTTTCTTTTCACAGCTGCGAGTCTTCAAGCTGGCTAAGTCATGGCCCACCCTGAACACCCTGATAAAGATCATAGGCAACTCTGTGGGTGCCTTAGGAAACCTCACTCTGGTTTTGGCCATCATTGTCTTCATCTTCGCCGTGGTGGGCATGCAGCTGTTTGGGAAGAACTACGAGTTGTGTGTTTGCAAGCTCTCCAAGGATTGTAAATTGCCACGATGGCACATGAAAGACTTCTTCCACTCCTTTCTAATCGTGTTCCGCGTCCTGTGTGGTGAATGGATAGAGACCATGTGGGATTGTATGGAGGTTGCTGGACAGCCTCTTTGCATCCTGGTCTTCATGCTGGTCATGGTGATTGGGAATCTGGTGGTAAGTTTTTCAGCTGATTTCTACTTATTACGCTTTTCCCACCGCACATAGACAGAGAGATTGTTGCTGTTGTCTGTGCAGCGAGTTCCTAGTTCAGTGAGCGCAGTTGTAGATTGCTTGTACCTTAACTTGTAGATAGATAGTTTGTTTCCCTTAGGCCAGCTTGGCTCTGTTTGGTCTGTGCAAACACAGTCAACCCATGTTCCCTACTGTCAACAAGCATAGCTTAGAGCTAGAACCCGACAGCATCCCTTGAGCGTTTGACCCTTTCTACCCAGCTTTCATTTTCTCTCCTCATCATGTTCCTTTTTGTTTCTCTCTGTCTTTCTCTCTGTCTCTATGGGCTCCTCCATAGCTCTCTGTCAATTGTACTTCTTGTCATTCTCTTTGCTTCTCCCCAATGTGCCTATTCTTCTGCTCTTATCAGACATTGCCTCA
Organism: Neosilurus hyrtlii; assembly: GCA_028564935.1. Classification (NCBI taxonomy): domain Eukaryota; kingdom Metazoa; phylum Chordata; class Actinopteri; order Siluriformes; family Plotosidae; genus Neosilurus; species Neosilurus hyrtlii. The sequence continues at coordinate 12,927,055 of JAOUQZ010000044.1, forward strand.
ATACTTTTCCTGGCCAAAGACTCTGGTAGGTCCACACAGACTGGTTAATGTAATGGAAGAAGTGGAGGCATCCCTCTAACTGAAGTGTCTTCTGACAATTCTGTGTGTGTGTGTGTGTGTGTGTGTGTGTGTGTTTGTGTGGTTCCTAATTCGAACCTCAGAGCTATGATTTCAGCATTTTTAGAGATAAACCTGACATTTAAATTCGATTTTTAACATGTGGCGTCTTTTTTTTTTATTCGTCTGACGTTTGAACATTGATTTAAATACTTGATAAACAGATATTGCTTTCCTAACACACACTATACAAATAAAAGGTGTGCTGTTACTTCTTTTCATGATCTTCAGCTAGGCCCGTGTCCACTGTAGGATAAAATCCATGTTGTTTTTTGATGGGGTTTTTTCGGTGGACTGGAACAGAACCCGATGTGGTATTTTGCTGTTGTTGTCGATTTGTATCAACGTTTGTTGTGTTGTGTGAACTGTTGTAAAGAGTGATTATTTGAGTAATTTTAAAGATCTCTGTTTTTTTATTATAGTATAATAATAATAATAAGGGCAGATGTGGCTCAGTGGTTAAGTCTCTGGGTTGCTAATCTACTAAACCCTCAAATGCTCAGCCGCAAATAAATAAATAGATGGATGGATGGATGGATGGATGAATGGATAGATAGATAGATAAAGAAAGAAAGAAAGAAAGAAAGTCACTCTGTATAAAGGTGTCCGCCAAATGCTGTAAATGTAAAGGCAGGTGTTC
>JAOUQZ010000044.1:12937522-12968143 GCA_028564935.1 Neosilurus hyrtlii
TATATATATATATATATATATATATATATATATATATATATATATATATATATATATATATATATATATATGAATGAGAAAAATAAATGGACTGTAGTCCTTTATTTTTTTCACATACCATATATTTCGCTCTACTTCGATGTATTGAGCACTGTTCTACAGAAAATCGACTCAGGATTTTTTTATACATACATATATATGTGTGTATGTATGTATGTATATAGCACTGCATTGATCTTATCTTAGATATTAGGGGTGCTTGAGTTTCAGGCGAATGGCATTTGTTTTACCAAAAGACTTTCCCAACACTATTACACATCAGTATGGACTAAAGAGGAAAATGACTGGCTCCTCACAATCTCACAACCTGGGAGCTTTTTCAGTGTCAGGTCATGCATGTAGTCTCCATTGTGCCTAATGTGGCATCTCCTAAAAAGGACTTTCTCTCCCAAACATTTCACATCCCCCTTCCCTGCTCCCAACACACATCTGCCTTAGAGAACACAGAGTATGTGCCTTACTCTATGTGTTGGAAGCTGGAACAAAGCAAAACAGTGGATTTTCTGAGTGTCCCCAGCACTGGTTTTGGAAATGCTGGCCTAATGCACTACCCATACAGGAGTGCTACCAATCCCATTAACACCAAGTAAAAAAAGTATATTCATGTGAGTAATGGAATATTATAGTGTAGTAAGAGCTCCATAACAGCAGCTAATCCAAAAACAAGACTGGGCAAGCTTGCTTTTGCAGATTACATCTGCGTTCACATTATCTACTGACAAACACATAATATAGGTACAGTATAGACATTATATAGTAAGGAAAAGTTAAGTTCTCTACATGCATAATTTTGCAAAAAGATATCCGCAGATGTGAAGTACTTTTCTCAGCAACTGTACTCATCATTCAGGTATCAAAAGCATCTAAACAGTTTCTTGCTCATGAACTAGCAAATGACTTGCCTTTTCTTGAGTTATAAAGCTCAAATTTATTTTTGGAGAAAACTTTTAGAGTGGAAAATTGCATATATTTTTCAATCAGATAAAATAATACATGTTGTACCATAATTGATTTCTGTTGGGACAAATTCACCTTGACACATCTGTACAGAAAGGGACAGTGGTGGCCCGGTGGTAGGGTGCTGGATTACCGATCTGAAGGCCGGGCTTGAACCCACTATCACCAGGTTGCCACTGCTGTCCCCAAGTGCAGCTAACTGTCTGTGGTGAGGCATGACTTTAGAAGAAAATAGGCCGCATTGCCGTCAGCGTGTCAGCGACGGCCTGGCGAGTTGTCCAAGGTGTACTCTGCCCTCGCCCAGAGTCGGTTGAGATGGGTGCCAGAAGCAATTCAGAAAATGAATGAATGAACATCTTTAGAAATCTGATCATTGTTAATAGAATGAGTGTAAAATAATATTTGTACATAAACCAAGCTCAAAGAAAAATGTCACATGTCCAATCTAAATTAAAGTAAAATACTTCTTTAGTATGTAGGCTGATGTTGTGTTGTCTGAGAGAGTTGTACTGAATAAAGCTGAAGGGATCAGATAGAAAGAGCACTTTGTCTTCATGCTGGTGTCACAGTGACAGTGTGTAAATTTGGGATCGGAAGCCCTCTCTGGCAGGCGAATGTTACTGCAGTCAAATCACAGTGGAATTTGCTTGAACATAATGCAAGACGTGAGGTACTCTCTTCCCCCACATAGATTAAACCAACAGTTTAAGTGACAAGTCAATAGACTTTCAAGGACTAATAATATTGGCATACTAACATGATACCCATTTTTGTATTATCATGTTTTGAACAAAGCTCAAGAATTTAAGAAGAATCTTTGCATTATCCAAGAATGTCTTTTAATTAAATAAATGTTATGTGTTGTTAGACATGCTGGCTATGAGAAGGCAATGTGAATGCAGCAGGCTATGAATCAGAACTAACATGCCTGTAAAGTGCCTGTGGATAGCTATTTCCGGTATCAGAACATCATTCAAAGACTGGTTACTGGTCACATAAAGCAGCCAACTACAGGAATGAATTTTATACGGCCTCAACAGTCACCTGATTTTGAAGTAGAACAATACTAAAGACACAGCATTAGCTACTAGTAGGCAATAAACTTTAAGGAACATACTGTCAACCAAGTGAAATACAAAAAATTAGGATAAACCCTGATAAATACAAACTCTTGCCCAAATGTTTAGCTGACATTGCATACCTGGCTAACACAACTTTAACTGATTAACAATAGCTACATATTCCAAAACTAAAAGGGCACTCAGAGAACGCAAATCAATAGCCATGGACAACAGGCATCATATGTATTCACTGCATATGTTTAGAACTTTATTGTCACCAGATTTCAAGATGTGTAGTATTATTGAGCACAGATTTCCATGAAGGCCAGGTGACATAACAGTTTAGATCCAAACAAACATTTAATTGGATCTTTCTTGACCCATGCTACACCCTTTTACTAAGTTCCATAGAAATTGCATCGATAGGTCAGACAAATAATCCACTCTGAAAACATACCCTTGTTGCCTGAGGTTAAAACGATGCCTCACTACATAGAAATAACTAGAAATACAACAAATTACGTTTCGAGTTAACCAACTTACTTAATATCTTCACCAATTTTTAAATTCATTTAAAATTTTGCTTATTTACTTATTTGTTTGTTATTTACTTACTTATTTGCAGCCATTCACTGGCAAAACACAAGCTGAGACAGTCAATCTAGTAGATCATCTTTACCAGCTATAAGTGCTGGTAGAAAGGAACCTTTTCTGAATTACAGGGGAATTGCTAATGCTCATAGACAAGTCAGAAATCTAAAAAATAAAATAAAACAATAAGGCATTTAGAGAAATGCAAACATTAACTGATCAATTTAGTCAAGTAATAAATAATAAACAACTTAACAGCTGGTGAAGATGGGCTACAGTTTGGTCAGACCCAGCTGGATTTTTCAGCAGGGTTGTGAACACTGGTGCTGCAGAGAATACTGGTGAGGGGCATTTAAGGAAATCATTCATGCACAACCCCCTCTGATAATTTTTCTGGCTTCCTGTCTGTGATAGTAGCCGAAAACCCCTGCCAAATCCCACTGAAAAGGCTGTGACTGTGAATAACTGGTTTTCCTTCAGTGACTCAGAGCTGCTTAGGAATACCATGTTTCAAGTATTTTTCCTCTCAACCGCAATAATGCTGCAGTTTCATTTTTGTTCATTTAATATAATGTTGTTGTTTTTTTTTTTTATAAATTACTTTTAAATAAGCTGTTCAAACATCTTAACAGCAAGAAATAATGATGACATGTTTATTGTTTTTAGAACATTTATCAGAATGCATTTTATATTAGCTTTGTTAGTGTATTAGCAGGGTGGTTTAGTAGTTAGCACTTCCACCTCCCATCAAGAAGGTCCCGGATTTGACTCCTGCTACTCCGATTTCCTCCAACAGTCCAAAGACTATGAATGGTTGTGTGTATGTTGCGATGGACTGCGAACTGTTCAGTGTGTACTCCACCTACTCCAAGTGTCGGCTGAGCTAAGACATAGGCGACCCTAGTAGGATTAATTTGAGTGAAAGTGAGTAAATTATAAATGCTACCTAACTGTACAAGCTACAAAAACTGTCCGAACGCACTAATGATCTCTGCTACTTCCTTTCAAGCTTTAGTTTATTTTATAATGCCTTTATTCACATTTAATGTGAGTTGTATGTGTTAGGATGCAACGAATTTGTGTTTTTATTTAACACAAAATAGTCAAACTTAATAGTAACTAACAAAAAGAAAACTGTCATACTACATTCAACATATGACAGGTTCAAGTAATTGTTCAAGCTAATTCTTACACTTATTTATTGTGCACCTCTGTTGCCGAAATCATGGCTTCATGTCACACACTTACATAGTCACACTGTCACTCTCCAAAGTGAACACCGGGTAAGACTAGCTGTCACACTACCTAATTACTAAGCAAATTCAATCTGTCTTGTCATCCCCACATGTAATTACTTATAGGATAATAAAATATAAATATGAATTACACAGAAAGACCAGAGCATGTGTTAAATGCCTAAACATGATGTAAATGTAAGTATAATTGTGCTTCATTAAAGAATAATGAGAACAATTTATAATCGAAAAATTATACTACTACTGTAGCAGCTACTGCAATGGTTTATTTTTGCAGCTTCAGTTTTTGGTTCATATCACCATATAAAGTGCAGCACGGTGGTGTAGTGGTTCGCAAGTCCACCTCACAGCAAGAAGGTCCTGTTATCGAGTACCGGGCTCGATAAAGGGATTTATGTGTGGAGTTTACATGTTCTCCAAGTGCTTGCTTGGGTTTCCTCCAGGTACTCTGGGTTCCTCCTACAGACCAAAGACATGCAGATTAGGTTAACTGGCTGTTTCAGATTGCCTCTATGTGTGAGTGTGAATGGTTGTGTGTATGTTGGCCCTGCGATGATCTGTGAGCTTTTCAAGGTGTTTCCTGACTTTACTTAGAGTTGGCTAAGATAGGCTCCAGCCTCCCCGCAGATTTGCCCAAATACCATGCATCACTTCTCATCAGGATCACAGTGGCTTTAGGTGATGAAACACTACTGTTTGTGCTGCTATTGTGAAATAATCAACTCCTGGATGTTAATGATCTCACACCATCACGTCATTGATTACATTTCCACAACAACACATCCTGAAGTGTTTTAATGATATAACTTAGTACTTAGGCTTCTTTCCCACATTTACAATTTTTGTTATGGTAGAGCACGATTTATTTTCCACTTCTTAACAACATCGCAAACCTTTTTTTATTGTGATTTAGTGAATAGCTAACTTATAAGTTGGATAATGTACAATAAGCCAATCATTATCGCAATATAAACCTGTTCATGGTGACGCAAGTCCCTTCGTTGTGTGTCAGGGTCCTGATCCCCCTGTTGTAGTTTATTTCAAGACTATGACCTGCTCACTGTTCATGGTCCCTTACATACCACTACAACACAATTTCGGATTATGCCCATTAATTGCAATTACTTAAATTATTAATTACAACTGACAGGCGGACTGAGTCTCACCAATTTATTCTAACCATTTTTATGTGATGGAAAAAGCCCTGCATCACAACAGCATGACGTAAGCTTGGAGAGATCAGCTACCTCACAGAATCAGAAGTACAGCATCGTTTATTTGTGCCTCACTGGGGAGCATAAAGGTTAGGTAAAGTATGAAGCTCAAGTTTGGCTTCTTGTGTAGTTGCTCTGACTGCAAGGGTTTGGCAGACCAACTCCCAGGAGGGTGAGCAGCGTGCCGGGGGCGTCACCCACAGGTTAATCACATGTAATTACATAGTTCTGCTCACCCAAGTGTAAGTCATCTAAGTGGGGGGTTTACAGATCTACCATACCATATTATGCAAAAGCAGCAACAGTGCTTTGATTAAATGTACTGAGTATTAGTCAAAGTTCCCATTCCTATTGATTTAAGAGTCTTTTTAAAGATTTCCTTCCCTTCTTTTTATCTTTTTTTAGTGGAGCAGATAAGCCAAACAATCGTTCATTGGATGACACAAGCATGGAATTTGGCAGAAATACTCATTGTTGGGTAGACTTTAAGAAAAGAGTGCGAGCCACCTGAAATTTCAATATGGCAGCCATTTTCCATGATGGCTGCCATACGACGCTTAGCGTGAAAAAAAGTTAACATATTTCTGTATAAATAGCCAAAGTGCAGATATTATTGAGATAAATTTTGGGCTTCTTTTGTTACACAGAACCAAGGACTGATAGACCCAAAAGCAGGACAGACACGACGTGGTAGAAGTAACCGGGAATGTTAAATGATCCGCAATGAACAACGAGCATGAGCCGCTATGAGCGGTGGGCTAGATCGTAGCGTGAACTGTGGATAGAGCTTGCCCTCTCAATGACGGCACAAGACGATCTGGCACGGGATCAACACACCGCGGGCCTTTTATCCTAGGAAGGAAATGGGGATCAGGTGGGATCGTCAGGGCGGAGCCTGTAATCACACACACACATATACAAGAGAGAGCAGATAGCAGACCGGCAAGATCTAAATCCTCTGACGGGACCTCACAACTTTGCCACAACATTTCTGACTTTAATTGGGAGAACAGTTTAAGCCTTTCAGAAATCCAATATGGTGGCCATTTTCCAAATAACTGCCTAGTATGCAAAATATGCTGAGTATTGCTACTGTGACCCGATCTGGCAAAACTGAGTCAGAAGTCGCAAGTAAGAGACACAGGCCAAAATACACTGTAATGCATTGAAATATAAATTTTTCAGGGGGTTTTCTCTGATTTGAGAGATGACCTATTAATCTATAATTTCCTTAGGTTATAGCCAAGAAATTTATTTAATGTGAAGAAACTGACCATTAAGAAGGGGTCCTACCTCTGAACTTGGCAGAAAATGCCAGGAAATATACATAAAATAGCAGAAGCTTTGATCAGGCCTTCACTGGCAATACCCCCATCATCCTCGTAGCTTCCGACGCGGAACATCTCCACTTTCTATATATGGAACTCATGTGGCAATACTCCCTACAGAAAGCTAATCAGAACACTCAAAACTTGTAATTAATGCTGCCATGTTACAATGCAATGGCCAGTGACCCCAGCCATGACCCCCAAAACATGCACTGCATTGTGTGTAATAAACAGTAATATCTTCATCCAGTTTAGTTGCATCAGTTATTGAATCCCCCCTTCAAAAAGTGGGAAGAAAGTTTGCATTATTTACGACTAAATTTAAAATTTGTATTACCAGTGAAACAACTGTATGGTATGTCGAGTTTTATTTGATGCTTTGTCGGGACAATGGCTCTGTCGAAACACTGTCAAGTTGCAGGAGCTTTGAACTCACAAGCTGACTGAGATCTGTGCAACTTGCATTCAGCGGCTGGCCATCAGGAATGGACAGATTTTGTGAACGATTACTTAGATTCCGATGACGCAGTGCCTTCCTCAGATTTAGACATTGGTGACATGATGCCAAAAGTTTGTTTGTTTAGGAAAATGATGCCTGTCCGAAGTACCATTACTTCATGTTGTACCTTCCATCCCTGTGAGTTGGTACAAATAATTGAAATTTAATAAACTGAATTTAAATTTGAATTCTGACTACCTCCTTTTCTCTTGGATTTATGGGAAATGATGTAATTTGATGGGTACTTCGAACAGTCCCTTTAAACTTTAAATGCATTGCTCCGTTTTTCTTCCGAATCATTGACGTAATCCAACAAAATCCAATTGTTCATAACCTCATTATTCAAAAAACTTGGTACCATTTACATATTTAAACTTAATTGAAAGATAAACTTATGTTTCATGCCATACTATCACCAAAGTATCAGCTCAAATTGTAAATAGTAGGGCTTGGAATAAAGATCTTGCATTAAAATTTATATCCAAAGTAGAAATTCCTGTTTTTCTCACTTTGTGGACTGAGAATCACACATCAATTTATGTTTTTTTGCGTGTAACCAGTGGTGTCCACGCCAGTTACATACGTAACTGACACATTTTTCTGTGAGGGGGAGGTTCCATATTACAGCATTCACTGTACAATTGAGTGACCTCCTAAAGTGTATTTAGTCAAGCAGAAATTAATTTATTCACCAAAAACAAATAGGATGAATTTTGTGTCCATACATGAATGAATTTGAATATGAATTTGGTGTTACAAACAGATTTATTCCTGTATGTTACTAATAAAAGTGCAGTTATGTGCATGAAGTAGTTCTCTCCCTGTCTTTGTAACAATGGTTCATGAATTTATGTTAATATAGAGGGAAATAATCAGGACTTCATTGAAACTTGGGGATTATGAATGTCACACTCTATGGTAACAGTGTCAGAGGATGACCCGTCACTAACTCATTTTTAAATTTTTGGTCATCCAGACTCATTTTGCCAGATCGTGCTAGTGGGATTTGTCTATGTAACTTTATTGTTCTGATTACAGTTGTTTATTCATAAAAATACTGAAAACAAATTCAAAATCAAATTTAAATTTATTCGTCACATACAAATTATACACAGTACAGAACTATGAACATAATGTATACGTTAACTTGAAAAAAATGGTGGCCTACTGGAATTTTTGTTGTTTAGCACTTTTTTCTTAAATAGTTTACTTACTAAGTATATCTCTACCAAATTTCATGCTTGTATCATCAACTGAATGACTCTCATCATGAAAATCATATTTATCTGCTCCACTAATTGGTGAAATAGATCAAAGGGAAGTTTTTACTCAGTTCTAATTACATCTGGTACATCTGGCCAGAAACAACTTAATATTTGAGGTCATCACTGTCTTTAATGTGTACATTTTTCTATTTAATTTTTCCTGGGATAGACTCCAGATCCACAACAACCCTGACTAGAACAAAGCAATTACTGAGCTAAATTATTGTATGTATGTTAATATGTATGTATTAACTAAGATGACATGCTCTGTTGCAAACTGGAAAACTGAAAAGTTAATATAGATATAATATATAGTATATACTGTAGAGTGAAATCAATCACAGGGTAGAAAAAACTAAACATTAAAATTATACTATAATAGAACATTATATTTGTATGTTATGTTTAGTAAAATCCTAATAATGCAAAGCTATTAGCTCCTAACTTTTTCAGTGAAGCTAATTTAAATCTTTCAGATTTTGTTTTTTTTTTTAGATCTTGTTAAAATATTCATGATATATACAACATGCATTATGACCTTGGTGGATGTAGCTTGCATAAATTCTATCATGCTTATATGGTGATAACTAAAACTTGAACAGAAAGTTATAGACATATTAGCAGCCTATTTCTGCAGCTCTCCAGACATTTCCCAGCAACCCTCGCAAGAATCCCATTCACATGACTCACGTCACTTGCTCACAGCACACCTCTGTTTTGTCACACTCAGTGTAAAGCACTGTATCTGTCACTTGTTGCCTGTGAATTTCTGACTGTGTTCCTGTGTAGGACATCTACTTGCGTCAGCTACTCTAAGTTTGGATTAACTCTGCTGTGCTGTCTGACTGATTGATTGACCATTGCCTCTCCCACGTTTATGAACTTGAACTGTGTTCTGGATCGTCAGCCTGGCATCCATTTTATCTACAAAAGCATCCACACTGTCTTCAGCCCCAGTCCTATATTACAGAGTGACTGTGTACTATTTTGTTATAAAATATGCAATAATCTTACATTAACATTTACAGCATTTGGCAGACACTCTCATCCAGAGCAACTTACTGTTATCATTTTTATACAAATGATCAATTGAGGGTTAAGGGCCTTGCTCTTTTGCATCATTCAGGGATAAAAACCACAACTAAATATACACAGCATATTGAGTGTGTTTTTGTGTGCGTATATAAACTCACATGATAAGAATAAATTTTAAATTCACATGTTTCTAATATGTTTCGGATGATTTAAGTTCCTTAATTCATCCGTTAGTGTTGAAGTTGTGATGAACCTCCCCTCCCCTCCTCTCCCCGCTCCTTTCCACTCTAGTCCCAGGAGCTAAAAATGGCAGTTATTATTTGAATGTTGGTAGGCCACCAGTGGAATAATTTCCCCTGTGCTGAGACTTGGACCTGCATCTCTTTGGATGCTGATGCTCTTATTACTAACCGCTAACCCACACAATGAAATACTGCCGCACTAATCATTACTGGTGGTTTGTTTGTTTTTTTTCCCTTAATTAACATATGTTGTTCCACTGTATCAAATCTGATCAGTGAGATTTTTTTATTCCAGTCTTTTTTGGCACAGTACTGGTAGTGTGAACAGTTACAGTATGTTTAGAAATTCTCACTTTGAAATCAGATTTTGTCATTGCATTCGATTTAATTGTCACCTGAATTAAAGAAATTGACGATACGTAGCAACCATAGCCAAGACAAGCTGGTATTATGTTTCTTTTTAATAATACAGTATATTTAATGCATTTTGTAAATTGTATGAAATTAGAACATGCCACAGTTCTCACTCTACTAATACTCTATATACAGTGCCTTGCAAAAGTTTTCACCCCCCTTGTCATCACAACCTGGAATAAAAATGGACTGTTTGAAGGTTTGTACCATTTCCTTTACAGAACATGCCTGCAACTTTGAACATCTGATTTTGTTTTATTTATTGTGAAGCAAACAACAAATAGGACAAAAATAATATAAAACTTAGTCGTGCATAACTATTCACCCCCCTAAAGTCAGTTCTTTGTAGAGCCACCTTTGTTGCAATTACAGCTGCAAGTCACTTTGGATAAGTCTCTATGAGCTTGCCACATCTTGCCACTGGGAATTTTGCCCATTCCTTAAGGAAACACTGCTCCAGTCCCTATATGTTGGATGGTTTCCGCTTGTGAACAGCAATCTTCAAGTCTGACCACAGATTCTCAATTGGATTAAGGTCTGGGCTTTGACTAAGCCATTCCAACAACTTTAAATGTTTCCCGTTATGCCACTGTAGTGTTGCTTTAGCGAATCTGCCGTCCACCTCCCTCCCAGTCTCAAATCACAGGCAGACTGAAATAGGTTTTCCTCAAGAATATCCCTGTATTTAGCATCATCCATTTTTCCCTCTACTCTGATCAGTTTCCCAGTCCCTGCTGCTGAAAAACATCCCCACAGCATGGTGCTGCCACCACCATATTTCACTGAGGGGATGGTGTTCTGAAAATGAACTCAAGGCAGATGGATTAATAGTTCACAAACAAAGCAACATGGATTTAAATCAAGCACAAAACACCTAGCAAGTTACATAACATTTATGTTGTACTGTTGGTTGGGACATCAACTGTGTCCATGGTATTCAGATATATACTTGCCTCACACAGCCCTAAATTGGAAAGTAGAGCGCAGCATAACGTACATAACGAAATGTTCTTTGAGTAGCTTGTAACACAATTCTTCTACCAGAGAGGAAAGAAAAAATCCAAAATCCTAAATAATGTATCTTTAATAAGTATTGTCTCAATCTGCTCACAGCTGTCTCAAGTCTGTGTGTTTCATAGAAGCTGATTCAGCTCAGGTGACAGTAGAGTGGGTCAGGGAGGGAGGGAGAGGGGGAAAGAGAAAGAGAGAGAGAGAGAGAGAGAGAGAGAGATGTGATATCTGAAGAATTGACTCTCTGGTTAAAATGTCTCAGCTTCGTTACGCCCCCCGGCGTCTTGAACATACCTAATTTGTATGTTTTGCTGTCCATCCCCAGTTGACCACCTCCATCTGACCAGCCTCCTCCTCCACCTCCCTATGTCTCTCAAATTAGCATGTACTCATTCCTTACCTCTTTAATCTGTATCATGACAAACAGGGCTATTATTCACATATGGACACTGTAATCAGAGAGGCTGTTCTTAAACTGATTCAGTGGATGCTGCCTTGGATTTCTAGCATGTGTTGGCTTTATTGGGCTACACAGTAATCCAGTAGGGCATGTGGATCTCCCTAAATTGTGTATAACTCAAACCCAGTGAGCTCTGCATCCAATCCAGCAGCTAGCTGGCCCAATTAGGTAAATGGGTTGGGATCCAGTGGAATGGCATCAGAGCAATTGATATAATTTTTTTTCCCAGTTGAAACGGATGAAATAAATCACAGCGCAATGAAAGAAGGGAGCAAAGGCAAGCCCTCAGCTGTCTAATATGGTGATGTTGTTGGGGTCCAAGGCCAGTGAATGAAAAGAAGAGGAGGAGGGGCACCATCTCACATATTGAAATGCCACACTGGTGGTCAGGTCGTGATTTATTCCCTGTAAGGGCCTTGGCTTTGCCAAAAAAAATGGCAGTCCTCGTTGTTGCAGGTGGAAGAGACACAGTGGAAAATCATTCCTGGACATTTAAATGCAACGGTTATTTTTTAAACAGTGTCATATCTTGCAATATTGCATCACTTGCAAACAATTAAGTTAACAATGTCTTACTTCCCACTTCCTACTGTGCCATATAAAAAAAAACATTTATACGTATCTATGTGGAATAATCAACCTGTTCCACAGCTTTGGAAAAAGGGTTATTTCCAAATAAGAGAGCAGTAATGTCCATGCCTTCATGAAATAAACACATTAGTTTTATGGACACTCTGGCCATCGTGAAGCCAATGAGCTGCACCCGAACCAGCCTGCTGGTATTCGATTCTATTAAACAGACGTGACCTCCATGACACCATATTTTAAACGGTGAAATACAGGAAGCACATACAGTTGGGTGACAAATTGAAAACCAATGATTCAATGAAAAGCAAGGAAATGGAAGCCATTACCTGTTTATTTTAATATGCTTTAGGGTTCCCAATTAAATGGTTTAAATTTTTCCATGGCTGTTAGATTTATTGAGTGATCAATTCACAAAGTAATTCTTCTTCACTTCATTCTGGATTCATTTGTCCCCACAAATTCACACAAAGTTCTTCTATATGATCACTTTAATCCTTTTGATGAAGCTTTTTTTTTCTATCCTGATGGGAGCGGTCTCTTTCAGGATGACCCTCTCTCTATCCACAGGGCATCGTTTGATGATGTAAATAATACAAGTCAAACGCTGTCCCCTTCATAGCTGGCAGATCTTGTGGTACACCTATGAAAGATTTTGGACTGAGGTTCAATTGTAAGTTGTTTACAATCATCATGAATCATGAATGTTGCTCATCCCTTCATTACAGATGCAGACCTTTTTTGCAGACAATTTGTGCCAATCTGTGCCAAGGTGCGTTGAACAGAGAGAAATATTGACCTATTTATTCTACAAACAAATACATTGGATTTTGCTGATTGACTGAACAAGAGTTGATTCTTTTAAGTTTTTCATGGCACAGTATGAGAGCTGCAGTATTACTTGCTCAGTAGCATATTTCTGCCAGTTACTCAGCTATATAATGCAATAATGCTGTGTTTGGCTATCAGTGTCCTGAGGAGTAGATGAAATGAGTTTGTTAATGGAGAGATATTATGCTTTTTTTTTTTGTCTGTATGGTGGTGTAGTGGTTAGAACATCTGCCTCATAGCTAGAAGGTCCTGGGTTCAAGTCCCTGGCTCGACCAGGGTGTTTCTGTGTGGAAGGTGCATGTTCTTGTGTTTGTGTGGGTTTCTTCTGGGTACTTCACTTTCCTCCCACTGTCCAAAGACATGCAAATTAGTTAATTATGTTCCAAATGCCCGTAGGTGTAACTGTGAGTGTGAATAGTTGTGTGTGCTGCCCCTGTGGTAGTCTGGCGAGCTGTTCAGGGTGTACCTCACCTTCACCCAGAGTAGGCTAAGACAGGCTCCAGCCTCCATGCGAGATTAGTAGGATTAAGCGGTTGGTAATTGAGTGAGTATTATGCTATTCCCACTTCTTTGACCCATGAATCTTGTTACGGTTTTGAACAGCCATAGTTGAAAACACTAGAGACTAAATAACCAGGTTTTCGTCAATGTATTTGTTTTTAGGGGCACACTAGTGCTTTATGGCATGCTGACCTTTCTGTTTAATTGATTGTCCCTCACTGCCCCCCCATTCACATAGGTATCTCCACCCATCCCTGTCTGGCCTCTCAATGCAATGAGTGTGGAGCTTTCAGGCAACCAATCAGAGCTGAGTAGGCACAGAGACCATAAATGGGAGGAGGAAGCCAAACAGGTCGTCCAGCACGCGCCCTCACCCTTTCAGGGCAGCTGGGAAAGCAGTTTCCTGAAGAACTGTGGAGCTTTTGGATTAGGAATTGTACTTGGGTGCTCCACTGGTGTTTGAATAGAAAAATAAAGGTCTAAAAATGGGTATAATATCTGAAGCATCCCTGTATTAGGGCCTGGGTACTGACTCAGGATTTAATATATTCCGCATGGTGCCATCTTTGGAAAAGTTCACATTTAATGCATTAGTAACGAACAATACATGCCCCAGGAGGCTCTCACTGGGTATTCAGGATCTGTTCAGTTACTATTGTTAGATGTAAAGAGCCCATTATAGCCACGAGCCAACATCTGTTCAAGTCCTATATATTGAAAAATTCATGTAGATTTTGGTTCAATATATTTATTCTAGTGTATGTACATCAATTTGGTTTTATCTGTATAGCACTTATTAACAAAAGACATTTTCACACAGAGACTTAACAGAAATCCAGATGTAAATTTAGATCCCTAATAAACAAGCCAGAGGCGAATTCTAGAAATCATGCTGAAAACTCCCTGATGGGATACTGGGATTAATTTTTTTTCCTTTTACATTTACATGTAGTCATTTCTCTATATTTACAGTAGAATCTGGTAAAAGATGGTATATATTCCAAATGCTGGCCATGCAGCAGAATGTACACTGAGAATCTCTACACTATTAAAGCAAAGAATTAAAGGAAACTCTCCTGTTACACTGAAAAAAATATATATTTAAATCATCGGGTGTTTCTACTTACGCCTACGAAGTTGCAATCTGATAAAATCCATTCAATAGCTTGCATTAACCTGTTTGAAAAGACCACCATTTGAAGTCCATTTCACTCTTGCGAGAGCGTGACATTTCGGGAATAGGACAGAGACGTGTCCATTCCAGTAAGGCACGATGACGGCATTAATAACGGTATACAGATAGTAAACTAGCAATAGTTAAAAACTTCTTCTGAATAAAATAAGGCAAGGTACATCTGCGCATAATACTACTTTACATTTATATACATCAGAGAGGCAATTGCTGGTTTACATGAATGAGTGGTATATAGCCTAGTACATATAATACGCTGCCCTGTGTGAGAAATAATTACCTGTTTTTATTTATTCCATGAAAAAGGTTTTAATAAGAGTAGCACATTTTGAATTATACAGACATAAACCATGCATGCAAGCTTTTATTAAGTTTGGGTTTAATTCCCTCTTAAAAGAGAACACTGCACTCATTCCTGCAATGTGCATGCTTAACTGCATTACTGCAGTGGAGGGACGTTGCTGTCCTTTTCTCCCTCTGAGATTATGGCTTGTCACAAGTTCTGGGATGTGCAGCCATGAGCATAAAAAGCACAGCTGCGATTAGATCCTGATACTCCTGGTATCCTGAGCACAATCATACTGCATTTAATGTGCCCAGTCTGGGGGTTTGCAACATGATGTAAGGAATTTCACAGATAACTACCATTAATTAATATTCTAGAAAAATTGTGGTCTGAAAATGGTAGGTAAAAAAAATTTTAAGCCACACTTTGGGGATACTATATATGTTTCTGTAAGAGCTTGTGATCCATTTACATGGGAAACTTCTATCCATTTCATATCTCGAAATGATTTTCTGGCAAAGACAGAGCCAAAAGTATGTACTTAAAGATTATATTAACGTTTAATTAAGTGAACTTTGCTGTAGGCGGGACATGACAGGAGCCTGAACTAAAGCATTAGTTTACATGGAGACTTTGTAAGTATATCTGTATATGAGGTACACAGTGTACTGTGTATGTCATCAAATTATTCGTTATTATAATACAGCAAAGTGCAATATAATATAAGAGTGTGTCAGATATTTGTCTGGATATTGTGCTTGTCATGGCATTTTACAAGCCATTGCTTAAAATAATCCGCTGGGATATTTTGGTCAGTGAGTTCAATGAGTCATTGTTGCGATGTGTCGTTCTGGAAGCTAAGAATAACAAAGTAAATTTACTGACGTTTAAAATAAATGAAAATCGGTATCGTAAAATAAGCAGGTGTCTCTTTGAGTAAGCTGTCACCAGGTAGACTCTCTCAGATCAGCCTGGAGTCTGAAGCATCTGTGTTCTGGTCAGTGGGGCAGAAAATAGGGACTCAGGCTTCTAATTCCCTCTGTCAGCACCAGCGAGAAATTCACACTGAGACTCGGTGTAGGGGAGCGGGGGAGGTTGGGGGTGGGCGGGTGTTGCCCTCTCTGTACAGCCCATCATGGCAGAAAGGAACTGGCAGTCCCCTTTTTTCATGTATCTTCCTTTCTATTTCTTTTAGTAGTTTACCTACCTAACTGTCCAAAAGTTGCAGTGATAGTGGTGAGTTCAGTAATACCACAGCAAAAGTATACAGCGCAAATAATAAAAATAATAAAAAGGTCTTGTTGAACAAGTTAACTCTGAATTTCATGTGCCATGCATCCATCTATCTATCTATCTATCTATCTATCCACACACACACACACACACACTTATATATATAGATCGATAGATAGATAGATGGATAGATATAAAACAGGAAGTAATATTTTTAAGAGAATCATGTTCACTTTGATGTGAAAGCCTTTGTTTAATAGAGTAATCAGTGCCACATTCCCCTGGCTGTAGCGACAACTTGCAACTAAAGCAGCCACACAATGCGTGCATTGCATAAGACCATACAAGTGCTGATCTGCTTTTGTGGAGGTGACCAAAGCAACGCGGTGCCATGGCAACGGCCGCAGCCCCCGGGTAGCCAGTAGGGCACCTGAGCCCTTTTTCACAGACAGGAGAACTTTAATTAAGCCTGTTTGGCCACATGGTGTGTTACACAGCATTTCACTCTGTGTCTGGCTTAGAAAATTTAGCACAACTGATGAAGGGGTTGGCAGGCCAAACAAGGACTGCATGACTATGAGAAGGTGCTCCTTTTTTATTTTGAAAGAAAACATAAAAGCTAAAATGGACAGAGTAGTCACAGCTCCAAAGACTGTATTTTTTTGACAGTCTTTAACATGAAATCGTATTTTTATGTGATAAATGTATTAGCTAAACTTCACTTATTTCTACATTTGATTGCTTTGTGAAATTGTAAAACTATTAACCTCTTACAATGGCAGTTGGACTATCAGGCAATCCCCAGCTTCATGTTGTTTAATTTAATGGCTGTCGTAGGTAGCTTTCATTCATAACTGTGCATAATTACTGAGAGGAAATTGGAACAGCAAGCTTAGTTTTCGTTTGATTACCAAAGCAACACCACAGAGGATGTGGTTGCTGTGTCTGCCTAATCAAAGTCTGCCCCCTCCACATGCACACACACACACACACACACACACACCCCTGTACTTCTATCTCTGTACAGACATTTACTGAAATAATTTATTACCTATCCCCTTACCCTAACTACAACCATCAAAACCATAAAATTTACCCTTATCCTAACCTAAACCAAATTCTAACCTGTGTTTGAAAAAGTATTCTGGTACATAGTGCATGTACATGTACACACATGCGCACACACACACATACACACATACAAATACAAAACCCTGTTCTTTTTATCTTGTCCTCAACATGTTGCAAATACACACCAATGCATGCACACACACAACCCTGTACTTCTATCTCTGTACAGACATTTATTGAGATAATCTATTACCCATCTTCTTACCCTAACCACAACCATCACAAACAAATACCTAAACCCAAAATTTACCCTTATCCTAACCTAAACCTACTTCTAACTTGTTGTTTGAAAAGGTATTCTGGTAATTAGTACATGTACACACATGCACGTGCGCGCGCATGCACTCACACAAATACAAAACCCTGTACTTTCTATCTGGTCCTCAACAGGTTGCAAATACACACATGCACACGCACACACGCACACACACACACACACACACACACACACACACACACTCACACACACACACACACACACACACACACACACACACACCTATGTACACATGGTTTACTATTGAACATGGCTCCCTGTGTGACTGTCAAAGTTGGACATGACATTTACAACGGCTCCCCCTTTTCCCACCTGCTGTTTAGCAGTGCTTTCACTGCTGCTAGCACTTGGTGCATAGGAAAGCCAGGTTCCCCATCATCGACTTTAGCTTAAAGCCATCTGCAGCTTGTTTTTTTGTTTGTTTGTTTGTTTGTTTGGTTTTTTTCTATTGGTCAGATTTTAAAGGTTTTGGTGTGTAATGTTTTCGTATCTGCTCTCTCTTCAGGTTCTGAATCTCTTCCTGGCTCTGCTGCTCAGCTCTTTTAGTGCAGACAACCTGTCAGCGCCAGATGATGATGGTGAGCTGAACAACCTGCAAATTGCAATAGGTCGCATCCAAAGAGGAATTCTGTGGCTGCGTCAGGCCCTGTGTGATTTTTTCAATGGCAACTTCAAGCGAAGACGGCAGAAGGCCAAAGAAGCAAAGGCCATGCTAAAGCTGAAGAGGCTCAGTCAGCAGGCCCAGAGAGCCGAGGGCAACGGCACAGCGGGGGTCATAGGCCGTACTGGGGATAAGTGCGCTTCTCCAGATGACAGCTACATGACCAACCCCAATCTGACCATCAGTGTACCCATTGCACCCGGAGAGTCGGATGTAGAGTTTCCAGATGAAGAGGATGATGATGATGAAGCTAGTGAGAGCTCGGATGAAGAGGAAGAAGCAGAAACCAAACCGGTGAGTAAGATGTTTATCCATGATACACACTTCAGATAGTGTATAAGTACCCAGTTAGATAGGGGGTCCACTATACATTTTACATAGTAAGGCCAGTTTGAAAAGTAATGAATAAACCATCTCAGGGTGCTTTTTTAAAATTTATAGGAAAACAATGGACATTTTTTCCTATTACCCCACAGCAATTTCCCTAACAATGACCTTTTATTAATAAATGAACCTTTAAATTAGTCTGTAGTTCACTTATTGAAAAAGGTCAAGTTCTATAACTACCGTCAACCAGGGAGGAACGAGTGCAAGCGTATTCTTCCTCCAAGATATGCTAGCCGCCCGCATTTTTTGGAACTGCTGTTCATGCATATTCAGGGACATTGTAACACACTTAGCTCCCAATTTGCTTCCTTGGGCTCCCCGCCATGGATGACTGTGTGCATCACCCAGGATTTGAACTCATGATCACAGGATGATAGTGGTGCATGTGCCACTCAGGAGCTCGCTTATATTCTAACAGCTATAAACAATTATTATCAAGCAGCCTCTATTTTTACTCTCTATTGAAATGAATAATAAAAACACAGCTTTTGATTTTAACAGGAAAGCAGAAAGAACATATTCCTCTGTCCGGAACATTGTCCTCCGGTACAAAACTCTCACCGTGAAGACGACTACTATAAGTCTAAATTAATAATAAAATTACATTCCAAATCTGCTTTCAGAAATCAACATATCAACAATATTTACATTTTTCTTCTTTTATTATAATCATCAGTCTTGTATTATTACGTGGATCCACTGCAGGTCCTAAGAACTTACCATGCAGCAATAACATTTTGAGGAGTGCATTAATATAAAATGTGGCTGCAGAAACATTGTCTTAGAGATCAATCACAGATGTTTGGAATGACTAGGACATGTGCTTAGGATGGAGCAGGGTCACATAGCTACTTCTATGGACCCCTATGGAAGGGTCCAGGAAGACCCAAGACCACATGGCACAGGACAATTCAGGTAGAAAATGACAAGGTGGGTTTGACATGGGGTGAGGCCCAGAAGTGGGCTAAGGACCACCAGGAATGGTGTTGGCGCGTCAAAGCCGTATTTCCCACCAGGGAAGAAAAGGATGAGTGAGTAAGTGAATGAGTGATCAATATAAACCTGCAATTGGGAATTCAACCATGTTGTGGTATACTAGGGAAGAATTTGACTTGATCTCACAGTAAGCACTTATTATTCATACATCACTGACTACACTGCCATTTATCAAATGTCATTTCATTTGATCAGCGAAACCCCTGTATAACGATGCACTGAAAGTCCTTACTGTATCAATTGTGTTAACCTCAGCTTTCTGCTGAGCATCCCATGTCTGCGATCTCCACTCTGGACTAAATCCAGACTTTACACTGGCTAATTCATTAGTCGCCTCTTCACCATGTGGCTGGTGGATGCTGAGTGCACTTGACACACTGCAATCCACCCCAGCACACCGGTGAGAGCCACTCCAAATTACACCTGCAAAGCACTAGGAGGTCTGATGCCCACGCGAGTTAATGGCTTTTAATTTATTATAAGTGCTTTAAGTTTGATCGCTGCTATGAAGTTTGCTCTTTTGTTTTCGATGACTATTTCCTACCTATTTTCATACAAATGTACTCAGTAGAATCAAAGGATCTATGTGGTGCCTTTCAGACTGACCATATTGGGCGAATGACTAGCACCGGTCTGGGAGGCACCACACATAATGCTCTTTAATCCTCTCTCATTCGACTCACATTTAAGTGAAATCATTAAATGCTCTTGAATTGACTTTAGTATTACTCAAAAATAATCAGACTCTATTGAAACTTTTCTTCTCATTGTAGGGTCATTATCAGGCTGGCCAGAAACAAATAAACCACACAACCCCACCGGATATGTATTTGCTTAATATGTTATTGACTTATTCTTATCAACAGATCATGTTCTCCTTGTTTGACTGTATTGTTATTTGACCACCTGCTCCATGGACAATAATTAGTTCGGGGAAATGGCTAATGGCTTATTGGCTTATTATGGTTTGTATAATGTGCTTTTTTAGATCTCTGAAATACAAAATGCAAGCATACAGGTATATCCAATTTCAATTGAATCTGTCTGTCAATATGCAGACAGAGAATTAGAAAAGTGAAGATTCTTTCTCCATGATTCTCAATGTCTACTGGGTACTGTGGTTTCCCATTTGGAAAAACTTGTGCAACATGGCAAGTTGTTATACAACTGTTCCTTTTTGTTGCTGCTGCTGTTAAATTAATTACAACCCACAATTACTATCAAAGTGATTATATTTCTTACTGTGCTCTTATAATGATATTATTGTATCTTATAAGTGCATTACAAAATGAAATCATTGAAATTAAAAGGATTCAGTACAAACCTCAGTAACTCAGAAACATGTACAGTAGGCCTAGTATAAACAATATTAATCTGGACCTAATTACACCAATAAAATGTGTTCTGTGAATTTAAAGATCTCACAGAAAGTGAGCAATATTATTGCTTGGCTATCTTGGGATAGTTAACAATTATACACCAAAAGCAAGGTGGATTTCACCAAATCCAAGGCCAGTTCAATTCACCAACATCCACCAAGTTTAAGGTGAATAATTGTTAAGTATATACTACATAAAAAAAACACAACAGAACTTTTTTCTATCATGATGGATGCAGGTGAGGTCTGACCACACACAAGCAGGTGCAGAGCTGTGTCTTATCTTTTTAAGAGTTTTAGTATATAATACACAGATTATTTTATTTTATTTTATTTTATTTTAACTATAAAAAAGGCAGGTTGGGTGAGCTCTGCAATTCGAGCCAAGCTAAGCACTGTGTAGCAATCGTTTAATTCATTCAGTGATTACTACATACTACACACACCCCGTAAAGGTATTTACACTATACAGAAACACAAAGGGAAAAAAAATAAAGTGAGATTTTATGGTTTATTTCTTTATTTAAAAGTGTGATGATGGTGATGATGACATTGCCTGCTCCAAGTGATTGTGACCCTGACCGTGAGTGTCCATCCTTTTGATTCAAGCATTATCTACTTGGGATAATGTATTTTAATCCCCTGATAGTGGACCTGTCAGATCACACCATTCCAATATATTATATTCTGATAGCTAAATCGTTCAGAACACATGAATTCTTTATTTAAGTAGAAGTACAGATAGTAAAAGTTAAAAAAGGTAAAGTAGAATTACTGTTTCATCATAAAACTGCACAAGTACAGGCTCTGAACTGTACTCAAAGTATAAAAATAAAAAGCACCTCTTTAAAGAATATTTCTACTTTTAAAAAGCTGAAAAACTAAAATCTCTCTCTCTCTCCCTCTCTCTCTCTCTCTCTCTACCATAATCGACAAAAGGCAGGAAATTTTCAGAAGGTGTAGGGTTTTTTTTTTTACTTCAATTTGGTAGGCAATGCTTCAAATGAATAACATTAATAGCTGTCAAATGCATTACAAAATTATGACTCTTGCTTTAAAATATAAGCAGTAGAAAGTACAGATACCTGTGTTAAAATGTACAGTATAGTATGTATAGTATAGTATGCTCTACAGTAATAATACTCAAGTACTCAAGATAATTAAAAAATGTACTTTAGTACAGTACTTAATGTATTTGTTTATTGTCCACTCCTGCTAATAGACATTATCCACCCAGCAAACTTAAGAGATTACCTGAATCCATAAAAATGTAAAAAAAATAATAATAATAATAATAGAATCATACAAAATCTCATTTAAATTTGCTTTTCTTATGTTCTCATGCACTATACTGCATACTAAACTAATTATTCACCCCAGGCTTGGTAGAAATCCCCTCAACGTTCTCTCTCGGGGACTATTCGGGAATCCTTCTCACCTTCAATACATAATTATCTATTTCCCCCAAATAAATACATTTAAATAATAAATGTAGTATTTGGATATTTCATACAATGTTTGTATGCATAAAATCTGAAAAATATCGATCATTTCAAGTACATTAATACAGTTACAACAATCGATTCAGCAGAATGTCCTTTATGAAATCTGACCACATCATTTGCTATGCTGCTCTACAAAAGATGTCATTACATCCAGGCATCCTGAGACACTCAAATGCTCAGTGAAGTAAGTAGAGGCATTAACCACATCACTGTGCCTATTTCCAAACAGGCTAAATCATTAGTCAGCTTTTCACCATGTGGCTCGTACACAATAACAGCAAATAGCATCAAGATGACCGCAAACCTCAATGATGTGGAACAAAATGTGTATTTAATCTCATCCCCTAATCACTCTTTGCTACAATACAAACAGCCTAACTATAGTATTGCTGACTTTGCTAAGGCTTCGTCTCCTTTTTCAGCCTTCCTTTCCATCTTGCCCAATCTGTACCCCCAGGGCAGTGCACGGCTTTTTCCTCTCCTGGCAAAAGAGAGCCATGCATAGGGAACCTAATAAGTGGCTATCAGAGAGACGAGAGCCTTCACTCCACATGAACTGCAATTCTGAACACCCACGCAGAAAGGCTATTTTTTCCTGTTTTGTGTTTTTGTTTCCTCCCAAGTCATTTTACTCGGAGCAGACACCACTTCTGACCCTGATATAAATAAATAAATAAATAAATAAACTAAACAAATTAATACCAAAGAAGAAAAATAGCTGTCTCATTTTAGTGTAACTTGCTGGAAAGAATTATTTGTCCATTTATTTGGTCCAGAGCCTCTCCCTCGCTCCTCCTCATCCCCACCTGGAATGGACTATGAAATGATTGAAGCGGATTTATCTCGCAAAACACACACTCGGCAGCCCCATTAAAATTGTTTTCATGTTGCAAATCTAAATTAACATCAGACTCTATTCTGAACCACATTGTTATGCTGGTAGATGGTAACATATCAAATGCTAATTGATGCAATTGATACACCTTGACACACAGTTCATTGGGTTTGTAAATTGCAAGCCATTGAACTAGAGAGGTATAAAACAGCCCTTCATGGGTCAAATAACAATTCCAGTCTCTTCTTATGTAGTTATCAGCCGATCAGTGGCTCACTGGCCCCTGGCTGCCCCTGGTTTGCGCCTGGCCCTCAATTGAGCTCGCCAGTGTACACATGTTGGCGTGCATGTGATCTGAGAGCTATGCTGCCGGTGCGCTTTGAGTCTTCCTTCATGCACACCCCCGTGTGTCTGGTTGCGTAAGCAGATGCCCTTGCAATGCTGCTCTCTTTCATCAGGGTCATTTTGCTTGAAGAAGCAGGGAGTCCAATGAGGAAAAAAAAAGACAGAGACCACTCATCTACCCACACCTCCCTGGCCCAGAGTGACACTTAGATTTACATGATTGTACACTAAGTTCTAAGTTGACACACGCACATATACTGCAGACTCATATGCAAATATACTAATAAACTGATATGTCAGAGGTCAACAACCTACCCTGCAGTAAAACACTTCAAAGACACAAAATGTATTTAGAGTTTACTGATAAATAGATTACTGTTGTTCACAAAACATTTTTCTCCTTTAACAGAACTTCCTGTCATGTTTAATGCCTTACATATTTATAGTTATGTCATTTGCCCTTATTCAGAGCAACTAACATTTTTTTAATGTAATTTATAAAGCTGAGCAGTTGAGGGTTAAGTGCCTTGCTCAAGGACCTGACAGTGGCAGCTTGGTGGTACTGAGGCTTGAACCCCCGACCTTCTGCTCAATAATCCAAAGCCTTAACCAATGAGCCACCATTGCAATATAATCCACTGACTGGTAGAAAAACTAGGCCACATCTGGTTTATGGAGTTTGGAACTCTGTACTAAATAGACTGATTATTTAAAAAAAAAAAGAATACAGAAAGTTTATTCAAAGAAACATTATTAACATTATAGAAGTTCAAAATAATTTTTCAGTCTTTATTGTATGTACAGGCCGCTCAGACAGTTGCTGTAATGACGCTCTTTTCAGCAGACACATTTCCACATGGCAAATGCAATTTAAGCCCCCCTTTGATCCATAAAAGACAGCATTGTGGCATTTTCTGTGAAGACAGGGTAAAAGTATTCTTTTCGACATCTAGTCCACCAGCCAATAAAGTGAAAAGTTTTGCCCTGGTTTTTAAAAGGCAATAAACCTCCCTATTTTTGCCCAGACGTAGTTTCAAGCAGCCATCTTAAGAGTCATTTTGAGCAAATTTTTGGAAATGTAGCAGGAAAAACCAGACACAGTACATGCAGATGTACTGCCATTGTATGTGATAATTACCTGTGTTTCTGTAAACTTTAAATACATTATTTGGCCATTCCTTGGCATTCCTCTTACATATTCCCACACAGATTTGTGTTTTAGAATAATTGATTTATTTTATTGGGTCATATAACTTAATAATCACTTACTACATTTAAAGGTGCCATAGAATGCATATATTCAGCATTGAAAATTAGTCTCTGATGTCTACACGGAAGGTATGTGACTTTTGTCAGGGTGAACAGTATTCAGATTTAAACACCCACTTATAACCCCATGATTTGCCATTTTTCATGAGCTCATTAGCAATATTCTGATTGCCTGGCAGCACGATTTCCAGGGTTAGCAGACACTTTCTTATATAGCTTTATCAATGAGTGCTTTAAATCTTGTTCACTATAAAGCAGCTTTAATATCGATCTCAAATTTTACCTTTACTTTCAACAAATTCACATTCACAAAAGATTTCCACAGCCCAAATTTTATTTGATAAATCACCCAAACTTTAATAATACCAATCTGGCCACTTTGGTGAGACTCACACAAAGTATAGAGACATTATTATAAATATATACTCAGCCTACAGAATAATTTGAAAACTAACTAGTATAAATTAATCTTGTCGGGAATCATGTTTAAAATGAACTATGCCTGTTGACATGAGTTGCATCAAGATGCAACGGCTCTGCACTCTCCATACTGAAGCTATTTATACTATTTACCTATATTTATCTTTGTTATTTAAATACTGGTTTAAGTTGCCAGTGCAATTGAATCATATAGCTATGAGAAACTGCTTAACATCAGGTGAAGTTGGGAAAACACATTTAAACAACTTTAACTGCCTCCCATAATAGACGTGGCTCAGTGTGCTGGTTCCTGATAGGGCTTTGGAGTTAATGAACCGGATGTTGCACCACACATTGAACAATGGACTCCAATAAGAGCAAAGTGGTGGGCTCTGTATCTCCAGATCAACATAACTGCAGCATCGACCACACTTAATCTCACTGTATATCTGTCACTGACAGTGGCTCAAATTTGTGTTGGTCTGTTCTTCACAATACCTGCAGAGCTGTTGACGTTTCAGCTCTGCAGGCCCATGGTAATGTAGCTTGGCCTAGAACATGGGCAGGTGCATGCAAATTTTGGGGAAATAAATATTACTGAATTATGACTGTTACAAAACAGCTGGAGTACTGGAATTGGACCTTTTTACTTCCCTCATGCCAGTTTTGCATTTGAAAAGAAGACAACAGTGTTCAAGGTTCACAGTATGTTATTTCCATGTACTAAACATTCCCTTTCAGTTATACCAATGTGAATGCATTTCTCCATTCTATGCCATCTTTAAACACCATGAGAAAATTCATTCATTTATTCGCCACACTGGTTAATCCTACTAGGTTGGCAGGAAGGCTGGAACCTTAGCTGACTCTGGGCAATGGCGGTTGACACCTTGCACAGCTCACCAGACTACCGCACAGCAGCACCCACAACCATTCACATTTAAACCTAGGAGCCATTTGGTACAGACAATTAGCCTAATGTGCATGTCTTTGAACTGTGAGAGGAAACTGGAGTACCCAGAGAAAACCCACACAAGGATGGGAAGAACATGCAAACTTTACACAGAAATGCTCTCGCTGAGCCTGGGACTTGAACCCAGGACCTTCTTGCTGTTAGGCGGAAGTGCTAACCACTACACTCGAGTACCGCCCATGCTTATAGTATCTAAGTAAAATCTAGATTTTTTTTTTTGGCATCTGGATATTCTTTCTGTTTACTCAAAACAAGTGCAGATTGATATGTTTATGCCGATCAGCCATATTAACACCATTACATTAACACCACCTGCTAGGCAGCCTCATACGCAGCAAGCTACAATGCTCTTTCTTTTAACTTTCTATTATAGCCAGCATTACCAATTTCATCAGTTTGTGCTACAGTAGCTCATCTGTGGGGTCAGACCCCACATAACACATGATATTTTGGAGATGATCAGACCCAGTGGTTTAACCATCACAGTGTAACCCTTGTCAAAGTTACACAGATCCTTATACTTGCTCATTTTTCCTGCTTCCTACACATCAACTTCAAGATTCTTCACTTTCTGTGTAACACACAGAAGTGGCTTTGGGGGGTGCCACTGTAACGAGAAAATAAATATTATACTGTTCACCTGTCAGTGGTCATACTGTTTGTTTGGTGTATATGACTATACATAAACATAATGCAAAAAAAAAAGTCAAAATCTAAAAGTAGTGTATGAGATCTCTGAAACCTCTTTATAATTAAACAAAGCAACACTTGCATCCCAAAGAAGTTTTGAAAAGTCTGCACTCCAGATAAAGTTCCCTTGAACACTCCACTTTAGAGTTGTGTGAAATAACACTAAAATGAGGGAGGCTAGATATCCCCAATAAAGGCTTTAAATATGTCCAACAACTGAGATACCTTCCCAAGAAGAGGCAGTAACACCGTATTTTGCTGATCACACAGAAAGCCATTCTTGATCAGAGAGGCAGTGTAATCTAGGGCACTTTCCCCAGCTCTAGCACGTGACTGTGCTCCTCCTGCACACCTGACTAGACATGTTTCTGAGCCAGCTGATATTTGTTCTCTCACTTTAATCTTTCTGTACACCTGTTTCACCTCATTCTGTCTCCCTCTACATCTTTTATCTTTTCGTTTACCTGTCCTCCACACCCTCCCTCTTTTATCTTTTAGTGCACCTGCACCCCCCCCAATCTTTTTCATGGGTTTGTGATCTCGGTGGCTGTAGGTCCCGTCTTTCCTTTTTTCTTTTCTTCCGGAACGCTAAACTAATGTGCCTTTTGCCTTCTTGGTATCCCCGAACTAAACACACCATTGTAGCCTTGGGAATAAGGGTACAAAATATTCCGTCTTGCAATGAGATTCTCTCTCTCTCACTCTCTCATTAAAGCCACTAGTGACAGAAGTGACAAAATGGAAACTAACTTCACTCTCATGCATTACCACATACAGTTACAGTCAGAAGTTTACAAACAGTCATCATGAACATGATACATGGCAATGCTACGCTTTCAATTATCTCTTTAAATTGTTTTTTCTAACCGCAGCTCTCTCACTCTCTCTCTCTCTCTCACACACACACACACACACACACATACTCATTTGCTGCAACCACTTAATCCTACTAGGATCGTAGAGAGGCTGATGCCTATCTCAGCCGATAATGGGTGAAGACGAGGTACAGCCCGAACAGCTTGCCAGACCATCAAAGGACAACACACACAACCATTCACATTCTCAGCTTCCCAGTTTGGAACAGCCGGTTTGAAATACGTAGAGGAATCACATGCAAACCACACACAAAAACACCCCGACCCTGGAATCACACCCAGGAGCTTCTTGCTGTGAGGCAAACATGCTGACCACTATGCCACCGTGCCACCTAACCCCAATTATATTATAAATATATTTTCCAGACAAGTGTCACATTGAAGGAAACCCCAGAATACGGTGTCTTAGTAAAGTGTTTGGGCACTGCAAGCCACCAGAATAGTTTTAATGTGCCTTGACATAAATTCTACATGCCTATTGAAGCAACAAACACCATTCTTCCAAAGGATATTATCTCACTTGGTGTTTTGACGATGTTAGAGAGCACTGTCTGCAATCTCCCATAGGTGGGTTGAGATATGGTGACTGTGAAAGCCATAGCATATAATTTATATTATTGTCCTTCCCATAAACCCATTCAGTGAACCCTCATGCTCTGTGGATGGTGAAGAAGTGGGGCAGTTATCCTGGAAGAGACCACACAATTGTATTTTATTTATATAGCACATTAAACAGTGAATATTGTCATAAAGCTGCTTTACCGAAATACAGATATAGATTTATATTTATCCTTAATGAGCAAGCCAGAGGCGACAGGGGCGACACATGAGGAAAAAAAACTAGCTCTCAAGAAACAGACACAAGATGGTGACACCACATAGTTCTGTTTTCTGATTTCTGTTCTCTCTAAACTCAAGTCCAGTAGTGCCGATTGTGTTGAAAGCTACTTGAGTAAGAGCATCAGAGTTTTTCTTTACTTCGTTAGAGTTTTAACTTTACATCTATAATATCATAATAATGCTACTGAATGTTCAATGATTGAGATTTGTGTAAACTGCTCTTATCATGTGGGACCTTCAGGCCATCCAAAAAACAAACAAAAAAAATTCACAGTGATATTTCGGGGTGGCACGGTGGTGTAGTGGTGTGCATGTCTGCCTCACAAGAAGGTCCTGAGAAGGCGTTTCTCTGTGGAGTTGCATGCACATTGAGCTGAACAAAATTGCCCCTCGGAGTGGATGTGCGATGGTCTGGTGAGCTGCTCAGGATGTCGGCTGAGATAGGCTCCAGTCTCCCTAGGAACCTAGTAGGATTCAGTGCTTTGGCAAGTGAGTGAGCGAGAGTGAGTGATATTCAGGGTGTCCATTTGGTACAATTCACAGCAGTCTTATGGTGAATTTTAAAGCTATTCATGTAGCGGTATCATGAGTCAGAAGAACTTTGTATGCAGCGCTGTGGGTTTTTCCTTGAATTTGTCGCTTATAGACACAAATAGCTAAACCTATAAAAATTTAAAAATGAGATAAAAAAACAGCAGATTATTATATGAAAAATAAATGAGTGCATGAAAATTCAGTGACTAGATATAATGAGGTGACTTGAGGAATACTATTATTACAATACCAGATGAGAAGCTTTTTCCCCTCATGAGCATACGCCAGCTTTTCTATTGTTATAGGTAAAGAATGTTAAAACAATTAAATAAATCTAAAAAAACAAATGACTGTAACAGTAAGATATACATAAACTCTTTGCTTATTAAACACTTACCTAAAAAATTGGCACAGCTGATTCCTCCTAAGCTTTCCAGATGCTGAATGCTTGAAATCCTAATGAGTGCGTTGCAAGTGTGACCATCATGTTTATCTGACAATTTAATGTTAAGAACTGTGGAAAAATGAAAACTCTCTGCTTATAACAGCATTTGACAGATACAGGGAGCTATCGCAGCTGAACTACATTCTACTGAATTTTCTAAACCTAGTCTGAAAACATTACAATCAGAATTAAATGTCTCATATACTGTACTTTTGAGTATATGTGACATTTACCTGCATATAAACTGTATTTTTAGTTCTCGCTTAGTGGGCAAGATTTAATTTTATTTTGCCACAGTCACTGATGCTGTCACAAAGTGCAGTCACAAAAAAATATGAATAAAGCAAATAAAAAAAAAATAAAAGCAAAATAAAGCACTTTTTTCCAAATGAGTTTCAAGAGGTGCCACAATGGAGCACATGACCACAGTCACACTTTAAAAATGAAAAAAAAATAGAAAATTTATAAAAATAAAAAATTTGAATTTAATTTAGTTTTTATTTATCTCATTTTTTGCTTGCTTTTTTATGTTACTCTGTAGTATAGTATTATATAACTGAAACATTTATTTTCCACAGTCTCAGAAGATCATTCTGTCTTAGGTACTGTTCAGAGATATCCACCTCGCCTTCATCAAATAACTATAAATTCTAGTGTATTGAGGAAACATTCATCAAAGCAAAACCTGGGCAGCACTCATCAACTATTTACATCAGTTAACCCCTTAAACTTTTCTGCTATTATAAGAACAACTAACCATACTAAAACTTGACCCCTATAGACACAATGCATAGCCACAGTCATACCACACATATGTACACCATTAAATGCACACAAGGAATCTACATCCCACAAACACATACACACCACATGAGGGTTGTCAGTTTTTTAGTGATCGTACAATTATTGCAATCATGCTCACTTTGCCAATATATTTTTTTAACCTGTTTAGTGTAATATCTTTCTCTCCACTGTTGTATCATAAATATGATTTTATATATATATATTTATATATATATATATATATTTTATATATATA
>JAOUQZ010000044.1:12968243-12986179 GCA_028564935.1 Neosilurus hyrtlii
ACACACACACACACACACACACACACACACACACACACACACACACACACACACACAATTTTATGTTTACCCAGCAATTTAATGATAATACCTGTGGTAAATAGATACAGTCCACTCATATCAGCACATAACAGACAGTGAGCTCTCACAGATGAACTGCTTTCTACTGAAGTCGCTAAACATAGATTAAACTTAGATTAAAAACATTACAATCAAACTTGAATGTCTCATATACTCTATTTTACAAACAAGGAAAATCTACCTGCATATATCCGTCTTATAGATAACAAGAGTTTTCCTTTAATAAGCCATCTACAAGCTAATATAATCTGTTAAAGTTTAAGATATTTTACTCCCTATATTGACCTGATAACCTTTAATGCTGAAGTTAACAATGTGCCTCTCAGGCAAAAGGAATAAAAAAAACAAAAAGTCTAATTGGAGCTTGCAATGTCGGATAGATGAAGCAAAAGGCTGGAAATCATATAGCAATGTGTTTGAATGTGTCCCTGAGGGTGTGTGTGTTTGTCCACATGGTCATAAAAAGCAGCTGAGTCATGAGGCATCAGTATTTCTTCCTTTGTCTGTGTTCATTCTGTGTATTTGGTATGGCAGACCTCGGAAAATAACAAGGCAAATGCCTAGAAATGGAAATGCCATTAAATCCCCAATAGAGTCATTTATCAGTTTTTATTTTGTGGGCTTCGATAAATATTACATGGTCAGGTGTGATTGTCTGTTTGTATCTCTGACTATACAGATTAAGGCACTGCCTAAAACCAGAGCTTTTAATGAGAGTTTTGTAGGTTGTGTTTCTTTTCCTTTCATAATTAATTCATTATTCCATCAATATTTTCAAAGTTTAAGTACCCATATTGTCCAATAAAAATCAGTAAAAGCACTGCAAAAAATAATCTAAATTATTACAAAAAAAACAACAAAACAAAACAAAAAAAATTTAGAAACAAAACCCATCCTTTCATACATTCCCAGATGTTGGCACATGTTAAGTTCTTACCAAAGAGCAAACAGCCAATCAGCATTGGAATGCACAACACCCAATCAGCATCTCAATGCATATGGACACCAAACAGACAGATGGATGGATGCACATACAAGCCATGCAATATCAAGGCAATGGTTTTCAGCTCACATAGTTTATTAAGTTATTCTAACTTGTACGTTAGGTAAGGTAAGTCTGTTGGGCTTTTTACACCCGAGCCTACTGGCTCATCAGGCCGGAGCTTATCCCAGTTTCCATAATGTGAAGTAACTAGGAGTTCAACTCATCCTGGATGGGATGCTCGTCCATTGCAGGTTACCTTTTCAGTATTTTTTTTATTGGTACCCATTTATACTGCTGGGTGGACACTTGTGGTTAAGACCTTACCCAGGGTTTTAAGCACTGTGGGGATCTAACGGGATACAAAACCACGACCTGCACCAATCATGAGCCCAGCACCCTAACTACTACAACACCGGCCCCGGTTACATAAGAATTGCTTTGAAATACATTGCATTTCAGTAAAGCAAATACTATTAGGCATGCAACTCCAGCTAGACTTGAAATCAGGATTATTCTCCTTGTAAGTCTGCCATGCGTTTTCCACTGTCAGATCAGTGTGTTAACAATATTGTAATTTCATTTCTGAGTTGCACAAATAATAAGACACTAAATATGAAAAATTTTCATGGGGAAAATGAAAAAAATCATTTAACTTTAGTAATACGTTATAAGTAACAAGTTTTCATAGTATAAAAAATATAAAAAAATAATGAAACTTTGGTAATAAGCAAATGGGCAATTACGTATAAATTACTATAATATACTGTATTCAATGAGAACTCCAAGTTCCACAAGGCAAAAACCGCTGAACTGATACTGCTGGACAGCACTCATTACCTATTTACATTAGATAACCCTTTTCTCCTATTAATTATATAATTATAACAACATATATATACATATACATATGTAGACCATTAAATGCATATGTTGAATCTACACCCCACAAACATACACACCACATGAAGGTTGTCGATTTTTATAGTACTTTTAATTATTACAATTATGCTTTGCCATAATCTATATTCTTAAAAGTGTTTGGTCTAATATCTCTTCACTGTGTTGTTTTATTATTTGCTGTTTATTATTGTTAATTTTAATGATGCTTTAATTATATTCTCACAAATTGCAGAGCCTGAAGTATGTAATAACATGAACAGCACCAAAGTGGTCCCCAGAAGTTGGGTGAACCTTTCCAATTAGATCATTTTAATATGTTATAATACACTATAGGGCAGCAAAGTGACAGTTTTTTGCACTTCCGTGTCACAGCATTAAGGTCCTGGGTCCGAGCTCTGTGCCTGGCGTGTTTCTGTGTGGAGTTTGCATGTTCTCCCCTTGCTTGCATGGTTTCCTTCAGGTACTCTGGTCTCCTCACGCTCTCCAAAGACATGGACAATAGGCTAATTAGATATTCTCGATGGTCCCTGGGTGTGAGTCCCCGCCGATGTGAGTGTGAGTAGTGTGTGCCTGCGTTTGCTTTTCAAGGGTCTGGTGAGTTGTTCCGTGTATACCCTACCTTCGCTTAAAGTCAGCCAGGAAGTGCTTCTGCCTTCCTTGTAACCCTAATAAAGGACAAAGTAATTAGGGAATATTAAGAAAAGATGTGTTTATATGAGAGATATGAGGGACAAAAACTCACCTACATGCAATATAAATTTTTACTAAAATTAAAGTTTTGGGACTTTGACTGTTATACTTTTAGGCTCTCTATACCAATCAAAGTAGGAAAGTTGCATTAGGCACAAATGTAGACTGTGAAGTGGTACTGTCGGAGACCATGGCGCCATCACTAAATGCTTCGGCAAATTGTATTAGAAGTGTGTTACATAAACAAACGTAGTGCACATTGGTTATGTTCTATGCAGCATTTGCTGACTGTAATAATGCCCACAATGTTGCGTACACTAAAGTATGGCTATAGTTTCGAATAACCCGATGGCACGGTCTGATTTGATTGCATTATTGATGTTTTTAGTACTTTGTAGTCTCTCAGTCGCCATGTGGCATATATTTAAAATTCTGCATCCCCTAATGCCTAATAAACTGGTTTTATTCAGGCTCTGGAGTAATCCTCTGATACATTTCTTCCAGGTCAAGGTAAATGAGAATGAAGTGGCTGTTTTGCTGGTTGCTGCTTCACTCACTTTTTGTTGCCAGTCATCCCTAGCAGTAAAGCTCTGGAAGGGAGCCTTTAGAAACCCTGATCTACCATGGCAGTTAGTCTGGCAGACAAGACAACACACTGTCTGTAGGTCTGATTTCATTTGGCATCAGTGTTAAATAGCATGTTGCCGGCCCTCGCACCCCTGCATTGATATTTATAGGGCTTTTGTGGTGGTCAGCGGTGCTGGAATGTGAAACTCTACCTTGGTCAGTGCTTGAATTCCACAAATACACGCCCTGCCATTATGAGAGGGCTATTAACTAGCGGTTGCTCCTGGATGTGTGGAAGGGTTTCATACTAACACGAAAATAAGAATCAGAATCTGCATCAGAATGAGAATACTTTATTGATCCCGGAGGATATTGTGTGCACACAATTGCTCCATACCAAGTAAGAATGAGATAAAGATAACTTTCTATAAAGTTATAGAAATAGAAAGAAATAAAGAAAAATTACATATATATATATATATATACACATACATACACACACACACATATATACAATATACATATGGAAATCTGAATACATGTGCAAAATGTAAATGTATAACAGTGGATGTTGTTGCTATATGGAGAAGTTGTACAGTTTAATGGCCACAGGTAGGAATGATTTCCTGTGTCGTTTAGTGAAGTATTCTGAACATGCTCCTGTGACTGATCAGCAGGTTGTGAAGCGGGTGGGAGGTATTGTTCAGTATTGTCTCTATCTTGGACAACATTCGCCTTTCCAACACTACCGTCAGAGGGTCCAGCTCCATCCCCACAACGTTACTGGCCTTGCAGATCAGTTTGTTCAGTCTGTTGGTGTCTGCAACCTTCAGCCTGCTGCCCCAGCATGCAACAGCAAAGAGTATAGCGCTGGCCACAACAGACTCTAGAACATCCTGAGCAGTGTTCGCCAGATACTAAACAACCTTAGCCGCCTCAAAAAACAGAGACAGCTCTGGGTTCATCAAGAGTTCTCATATGCAAAGGAAAATAGCCACGAGTCAGTGACTTCACTCATACAGACCCAGGCTTAGGACTATATAAAAGGCAGTATATATGAAAGACAAAGAGATCACTGAGCATCCGGTACTGTATTATCATCACTCCATTGAGGACATGCTGCAACCGTGTTCAATTACAATTCAATCACATTAAATCCTACAAGACAATAGTTTTCATTTGTCTTGCACTCTACAGCGAGGTAGACAGAAAACTGATCCTCAGAGCCCTCACTATGTGCGTATGTCATTTGTATAAAGGTTGGCTTGGAGAAGGCTTCAGATGATTGTTAGAGGACGAAGCCTGTGACCTGTGTGGGCAGGTGAGTGCATCAGGCGATGGCGTGACGTCTCAGGTTCCCTCAGTGGGACTTGATAGAACCTCACTTGATCCTGCAGTACTGTAATAAAATAAATAAAAGTACTGAAGGATAGAATATTCTGGACTGCATATACAGACGCACATATTGCACAGAGACACAGTTGGTGTTTATAGTCTCTTTTCAAGTGTCACAGGCCAAGACAAGGTGAATGTCAAAACCAATTTTACAATATACATTATATGCAACAGTCATTGCTTGATACCTTTCATTTCCATGTAAGGCACTGAAGCATTGATATTTATTTAACATGTCTCAGTTATTCAGATGATCTTGCACTGTGGTGACAATGCATAATTTCCTGTTCCCATTTGGTTGGTGTGGATTCAAGCTTATTCGCACCTCCTCCACTGTTCTGAGGCACTGCCACGCCACATTTCCTTCTACTTTAATGCGAAACCAAGACACAGCAGCCTCGTGTCAGGAAGGATGCACATCATTTCCACAGCTGCCCAGTCTCCTCATTTTATCGTTCCTCCTCTTTCTGCCCTCTTTCCAAACTGACACCTTGGTTCCTTATATAAATATATACATAACTATATA
Organism: Neosilurus hyrtlii; assembly: GCA_028564935.1. NCBI lineage: Eukaryota > Metazoa > Chordata > Actinopteri > Siluriformes > Plotosidae > Neosilurus > Neosilurus hyrtlii. Next base: position 12,973,388 of record JAOUQZ010000044.1, read on the forward strand.
CATACTCAGGAAAAAACTGCATTAAATTAATTTATTCTCATGTGTCGACAAAATCACTCTGTAGTGGTGAGAATCATGAACTTTCCCATGCATTTGGCTTCAGTCACAGCTGATACAGAGATGCATTTACTAACTTCTTGTAATTTGGATTGTATAACAGAAATTCCTCACCTTCTGCCACAAGCTATATTGTCTAGCCGTGTTGACATGGTGTCAGCTTTTTATTGCGCCAGAGAGGCCAGGGGCAAAAATGTCATCCACAGGGTCTCAGAAACAAAGGAGGGCAGCAGGGTATATTAGGTTTCATTAGACACTCAGGTCAGCACTACCGCACTGTCATACAACAACCTGAATTGATTTCTCTTGCAAGTTGTTCAAGGAGGTAGACGTAGGGTATCGGGCTGAACCTAAAGATGGACAAGAACATGCTCTAATCCCCAACCTAAATAAATATCACGTGTGTGTGCTGTCCTTAAACTCTGTGAAAAAATTAAATCCTTTAAACTTTAAAATAAAATTTAAAATAAAAATAAAGGCAACAGCTGTGCATACAAAACTATGTGGCAAACATATATCCTCTGCTGCCATACGGTGCTTAAAACAGTAGCAGCTTGAGCACAATTAGTCAGAATGCATGCTGGCACAGTGTTAATGTAGCAATTACTCTTCTCATTTGTCAGTTAATTTAATCTGCTACATCTTTTTAAGTTTGATAAAGCTGTATTGTCTGACAGTCCTGCTCGCTATTTGTTTCAATAGAATTCAATTTATTTATATAATGTCATGAAAATGTATCTGTACTTGACCAGAATGTTATGAGATCCTAAACTGAAATCCAAGACTCCAAGATCATTTTCATTGAACTCCAAAGGTGTTTTGATGCGTATACATTCATTCATTCATTTTCTGAACCGCTTAATCCTAAATAGGGTCGCGGGGAGGCTGGCGCCCCTCATAGCCGACTCGGCGAGGGCAGAGTACGCCGTGGACAGCTCGCCAGGCCATCGCAGGTTTTAACGCATATAACAAATTCAATCTTAGTTTATTATTATTATCTCACTGATGATTTTACCCCATTATGGGATTTTCAGTGGAGTATGTTCCCAGTTTGTTATTGGTGTGTTACCTGGTTGTGTTCACCGGTTCCATGTCTTGCCCTTATTCGGTTTGCTTATTTATACTTTGCTGGGTAATAGTACGGTTTTAAAGTCACATCATGAATTTATTGTCTTATTAAGTTCAAGCTTTTTTTCTGAACAGAATGCAGTTATTAGCAAGTCTCAAAAACCCATATTTTATTCACAATAAGGCATAGAAAATATATCAATGATAAAAGTAAAAAATATTAGCTTATTTTGAATTTGATGGCAGAAACAGATTCCTCCAGCTGTTTGTTTTAAGTACCACTTATTTTTCAGTGTTTCTTTGCCCTGTCCCAATTTAATTTATTTATTTTAATTTAATGTTGCCTCCATCAAATTCAAAACGAGTTCATATTTTTCATAAAATCTCTTACTTTCAACATTTGATATGCTTTCCATGTTCTATTATGAACAGAATGCGATATTCGTAAATCATTGCATTCTGTGTATATGTACATCTCACACAGTGTCCCAGCTTTGTGGGATTTGAGTTTTAGTTCTAGTCCCATATGTATTATTTCCTGGTTTTTGACCCACACCTGTTTGCCCTGTTTTATTATTATGACTCTTTACGGTCTGTTTCCTCCTAACAGACTTTCAGAATTTTTTTTATGTAACCAAATAAATCAAATGCTGAATTTATTCAGGGAGGCACAGTGGCGTGGGGTTATCACATTCGTCTCACAGCAAGAAGATCCTGGGTTTGAGTCCAGGGCTTGGCAAGGGTGTTTCTGCATGAAGTTTGAACATTCTCTCTGTAAATGTATTGGCTTCCTCTGTGTATTTAGGTTTCCTCCCACAGTCCAAAGACATGCACAGTAGAGTAACTGGCGATTCCAAATATCCACTTGCAATGGACTGGTAAGCTGTTCAGGGTACACCCCGCCAGCGACCCTGGTAGGAGCAAGCGAAATGAATGAATGAATGAATTTATTCATTTATACACTTGCATCCTCTGCGAGAGTCGGCTGAGATGGGCGCCAACCTCCCCGCGACCCTAATTAGGATTAAACGGTTCAGAAAATGACATGACATGACATTTGCATCCTGCCTTCACTAGCTGTACATTAATCACCATCAACAGGATTTCTGCAGTAGTGATGAGCTAACATAGATTTCAAACCAAGAAGTAACTTTTCTTATTTTTTTAAATTGTCACTTACTCAAACATCATTTTCTTAACACATAATAACTCCATTTATAATGATGCACTGATTTACTGTACTGTCAAAAGAATCACAGGACATCCTGTTGATGTATAGTCTGTGAGTTTAAATGATGCCCACTTGGCACTAAAGTGTACTTTGTGCATTTTAGTAAAACTGCTTGTCAATGATGTAGCAGGATATTCAAAACTGAATGCAATAATAAGAGAAAAGCCAGAGATTATCAGACATCACCGGTGCTTTTTACCACGACAAGTGTCTTATAAGAACCATCATTTAGAAGTGTTACAGAGGCAATCAGTAGACTGATTGGTTCACTTGGCTTTCAGAGTGACGACATCAGCCTATCTGAGGGCAGCACAATTGACCTCCGAAAGCCTGGAGAGGAGGAAGATGAATATTCTGAGATGGCAGAGGAGGACATGGACCCTGAAAATTGTCTCCCTGACGGTGAGTACATTTAATAATGTCAGAAAGCCAATGTTTATTGTGGAAAAAATCATGCAGAGCATCAAGCCTACAGTATTAAATATTTCACAGTACGCACAGGGGGAACTTTAATCATTACAGCCTTGCCATCATGCACAGTTGCTGAAGATTGTTCTGTTAAGTTTAGCAGAGGGAAACATCTTTAGCTTCACCTTTGAAAGCTATTTAAGATAAGACACTAAACAATGAACTGACTTTTAAAATTTGGCCTTAAATGGTGTATTGTGTGTCAGCAAAGATCTGAAAAGGTCTGTCTGAATTGAAACACACGCTGGTAAAGTGATGACTGACGCAGCATGCTCAATTTTTAAGCTCATCAATCGACCGGTCAGATCAGACGTACTGAAATATGACCAATCAGCTGTCTGTATATATTTTTAAAACAATGCCTGGACTTTGAAAAATTATAATTATAATTAAATAGAAAACTTTCATTACACACAGTTTAGTGCTGACCAAAAAGCACATACTGGTTCTCCAGAGGTGCTTCATTCACTAGCAGTAAACCATCATCATGAGAATTCTGTTAGCTTTCTCTAGATCAAAAACACATACAATAATTGTTGCAAACGTTTAAATAAAACTACAGTTCAAATATTCTTAAACAAAAATAGACATAAATTGGTCAGGTGGTGCAGCAGAACCACAGGAAGGTCATGAGTAGGAAACTTGACTGTGTTATGGCCCTCTATGGCCTGGATTCAAGGAGAGAAAAACAGTTGGCATGAGCCAGTCATTATCATCTGTGAGCTCATTCACGAAGAAATGCAAAGTTTTGCTTGGTGTGTGTTAAGCAGTCCTGTGATATAAAATGAGCCAACGAAGCAGTGGCTTCACACATCTCGAACACATGGTAGCATTCATCTTCGCAAACAGGTTGCTGTCGTGTGATAGTAGAAAGGTTGGAAATTGACAAAAGATTAAATTTGTAGAAAATGGAGGTTAACACAAAGTAATTACTGCCTGTGGGTTAGTGCCAACCCAAACAAGTTCACAGTAAATTATTATCCAAACTTGGTGCAGATGAATTTCTTAAAAGTAGTTTGCATCTGTCAAATCTTGCAAAAGTCCTACAATATATCCTGAAAAAGCTGCGTACACTAAACCTAAACACACATCATGTTCCTCTAAATGTAACTAACCTACTTACTTAAAGCAGGGCTGAATTAAACACAAAATACAACAAATTCACAAAGTGTAAGGTCGCATATAACTGAAGCAAGGACAGAACCTCTTCCAGGAAAATATGCACTGAACTTGCAGAAGCACTTTTCCTTTTTGTTGTGTAATTACTCCTAAGTACACAGAGTTCTTCAAAATAAGTAGAGAGAAAATGGACCAATATCTGACACAAGGGCCATCATAAAAATCTCTCTTTAAAGTACTGCTACTCTGTTCTTAGCATGTTATCTCCCAAATCAAATCAGTCTGAGTAACTCCCCGTGCTTTCTGTGGTCACTGAGCTGTGTGATTTTTACTTTGATAGCTGTTAATTGCTTGACAAATGATGATGCAGGGGTGCTAAAATGTCGAAGGCTTCCTACAGCGCGCTGGAGCATCAGTACAAATTGAATTGAGAAGACCCTGCTACCATAATCCTGTTATTAAGTTTACAGGCAATAAGTTAATTTCGAGAAGCTCAAATGCCGGTAATGGAGACACTTCGACGCCCAGTGGAGGCACAAATGTGATTTTATACTCGCGACCTATTGTTATAGATGGAAGGCTTTTAAAGAGTCATTGATGCTGCTTGGGTTCATGTCACATAACAGCCAAGTATCACTGACCATTTTGATAAATGTGTGTGATTACTGAAGATGTACTTTTATCTGATACTGAAGGCTTGTTCAAGGCAGCTTCGAATTACTCTGTTTGTCAGGAATGATGATAATTAAAATAGGACCATTCACTTTTTTGTGACTACATGCTTTTTAAAAAACAGACCCAGCTTGCTATTTATTTCAGATTCTCTAACACTATGTATAACGGTTGTTCTCCCCTGTTGTGCCTTGATAGGATGCATCCGTCATTTCCAATGCTGTGATATCGACACTAGTGCAGGTCTCGGCAAAGTGTGGTGGCAGCTCAGGAAGACCAGCTATCAGATAGTGGAGCACAGCTGGTTCGAATCATTCATCATCTTCATGATCCTGCTGAGCAGTGGCGCTCTGGTGAGCACAGCCAAAACAACACTCACATGCTACATTTAATGTAACCCAAAACACTGTACTGATAATACAGCACAATTCGTGTAATGTTGGACTTCAAGGTAATGTACATACAGAAAAAGAGAAACTTGGCAACTGGGAAAATATGCTCCCAGTCATCGTCCCTGCAATTACACCAACGTTTTTTAAAAATTGACAGAAGTAATTGATTTGCTGTAGCATTTTATACTTTATTGAAATTGTTCAGGGTAGGATGAGTAGATGACTGAACATTCAGTATTTTCGTGCCAGTAGTGATCCTTTTAAAAGTTCTCCACTAAATGTCGGTGCAAGAACAGTATCTGTCATCTGTGGAAAGTCTTGAAGCCTCTCAGGCAGTGAACAGTTACTGATTGTTTTGTTTGGAGGCGCAGTAATAGAAAATTAGTCTTACACTTTATCTGAATCATTTAAATTAATTTCATTTTCCAAATCAATTTATCCTTATTAGGGTTGTGGAGAGGCTGGAGCCCGTCCTAGCCGCATCCGGACAAAGGCGGGGTACACTCTGAACAGTTCGCCAAACCATTGCAGGGCCAATACATACCCAAGGGCAATCAAGAACATCCAATTAGCCTAAATGTGCATGTCTTTTGACTGTGCAAGGAAACTGAAGCACTAGGGGAATCCCACACAAGCATAGGAAGAGCATGCATACTCCACACGAACGACCTTGTCGTGCCACAAGAAAAATTTTAGCTTAGCAGTTCAGTGTCTACAAACTTCTCAATCAGATTGACCCTAGAACAGTTTCCAGAAGGTTCTCTATTAGCTAGCTGCCTGCCATGTTAACATCCAGGATCGGGAATGTGTTGATGAGAACGCGATGACAGGGCAACAAAAGCACAGCTCTCTGCTGATAAAAATAAATCATAACAGTTGCCACGGGCTGCTAGAGATGCTGAGCAATAATCTCTTTCTTTGTTATTCATTTTCACATTGAGGAAATGGTTAATCTGCAAGAAGGTTCTGGGGAATTTCACAATTCTTTTCCCAGTGCAAAGCAAAGATCATGTTGAAAGCATTACTATGACCTGACTGATCTATACAACACACAATTTCTTTAACCACCAATGGCTGCCGTTCTTAAAAGTGCTGCACGAGGGGGTCAACAAATGTCAGCGTGAAAAAAAGCTCACTGCTACTGTGTAATGTTGAAAAAACTTTAACTTACATACTGTGCAGAACCTTCTTAACTGCACAGGAGTGTCTTTTGTTAGTGAGTGACTCACAAAGAGAGGCTAATGTCAGTGGCCTGTCTGAGGCCCTGGATGGCAGGTGAACTAGACTGCCTGGTATTTTGGTGGCATTTACCAACACCTCCTCAGCAAACAGCTGCTCTTTCATACAGAGTTGAACAATCACACATGAAAAGCGAAGTAAGCGGGGAAAAAGGAGGTGGGGGGATTTAACCTTCCTGAAACCAGTGGGTAGACAAATTGCAACAGATGCTTAGTGCTGACTTTCTTAATGATTTACTGCACTGTGCATTAATTTGTATATGGTGCATATTATGGTGCAGGTTGTATTAAATGACAAATTGAACCACTCCATAAAGTCTCCAGCACATCCTGAAAACTTTCAACAGGGCTAAGGTCAGAACCCTGGGGCACCAATACATATGTGAAAATAATTTCTCATGCTCCCTGAACCACTCTTTCATTATCTGAGACCCCATTTTATATCCGTGCCATCAGGAAAGAAAAAGTCCATTGATGTGACATCCTGCATATTCAGTACATTCAAGTCATCAGCTGACTTCATTTTATAGCCACATTAATGTTGCTGAGCCTCGACCTGACCGACTGAAGCAACAATGCCATGGAGATTACACACTGTGATCAAGGCTAAATGCACTCCATGAAAATATTAGTGTGTAACTTTTTATTTTTGGCCGGGCAGTGCATGTTTCACAATAACATATACTACACAAAAACAGTGCAATCTGATCGGCCATCTATCTCGAGGTAAATAAGCAATTATTGGATTGGCTAAAGTATGATGTGTAGAATTATTCATATCTGCCGAGGTCAAAGGCTGATTCAGACAGCACCTTCTAAGATCTGAATAATTCTCCATATCATACAAAAGCTGAATGTTATAATTGTTTTATTCACTCACTCACTCGCCGAGCCGCTTAATCCTTCTAGGGTCACGAAAAGGCTGGTGCCTATCCCAGCCAACTCTAAGTGAAGGCAGGGTACACCCTGAACAGTTTGCCAGACCATCACAGGGCAACACAACCATTCACACCTAGGGACAATTTGGAACAGCCTCCCCATGACCCTAAGAGTAGGAAGAAGCAGCTTGGCGAATGAGTGCGTGAGTGGGTCTCGAGTCACCACAATGTAAGCATAAGGTTTTCTGACACAGGGAAGTTTTCAGGACAGCTCACTTTCCACTTTCTCTGTAACAATGAGCTGTTTACCCCCCCCCCTGCATACTATAAAGCTTTATTTAAGCTTCATGCTTCATTCCTTAGCTTCACTGTAACAAAGGCAGATTAGGATTTAAACTGGAGTTAACTAACCCCTGCTTTAAAACAAGCCCATTACTATGTGCGTAGGTGGATAGTTAGTAATTCTTGCCCTGCATAGAGCTGATGGAGGGCATGTGGAAGGCAGTGGAGACTGGTGGTGACATGTTATCTAGTTTTTTCCTTGTCACTCCTCGGTCTGTGCTTATTATTGTCAAAGGCAGTAGACAGCAGACTAGCAAGAACGTGGGGTCACTGGACATCAGCAGTGCACATTTATCCTACAGATACTGCCACATAACCTGTTGGTATTTTGAATTAACTGTATCGTACTGCCATCACATAAACTAACAAACATTATTATCCATCTCTGTCCTTTCTTCTCTGGTGACAGGCATTTGAAGACATTTACATTGAACAGAGGAAAGTGGCCAAGACTGTGCTCGAGTTTGCAGACAAGATTTTCACCTACATCTTCATCCTGGAAATGATACTCAAATGGCTCGCATATGGCTTTAAGAAGTACTTCACCAACTACTGGTGCTGGCTTGACTTTCTAATCGTTGATGTAAGTGATTTTTCATGGCATTCTTAACTTCTGCAAGCAGATTACAATAATGTCAACCATGCAGTCAGTTCCAAAAGTATTGGCATCACTGGGTTGGAAAAAAAGGTCATGTGTGGTTAATTTGGACATGTTTGGCTAATTAGCAATTAAAAACAGATTAGGATTTAAAATCATGGTGAAGCAGGAAGCCATTGTTGACCACACTAGAGTTTCTGAAAAGTTGAGTATATTTTTTTCCTATGAGTTTTTAGGGATTGATAATTAAGACATAACTGCTTTTGTTAAAATTGTATTTAATTATAAAATTGTAATACAATGATAGAAGTCTTAGAATAAATGTACTTAAATTAAAGCTCAGATTGCTCCCATGTTTTTAATGTGAGGTTAAGCTGATTAACCACAGAATCATTTTCCATAACCTTTTTAAAACAATTATTCTTCAAGGTGCAAACTGTGTAATTCATTATTTCTCTTTTCTCATCTTTCAAATGAAGTATGAAAACAAATGACAGTTAATGTAATTTACACAGAATACTTAAAATGGCCATTTAAAGAAATACAAATGTAATGTTTATATAGTTATATAGAGTAGCCTCATAACACCAAAGCTATATTGTGTATGTGAGAGTGGAGACCGTATATCACACTACATTGTAATGTGTTGGTTATAACAATTAAAGCTATAAAAGAACCCATTAGAGCACATACACTGTGCGCACACACAAAAAACATTAAGCAGGCCATCTTGTATAGCAATATTAACCCCTTAACATCCTTTTAATATCACCTCAAATATTATGCACAAGACCAAATGCTTCTCCGGTGCTTGTTTTAATTCTCCACAGAAACGATAACCCAAGGTTTTACTCCCTCGGTACCAAAAATACAGCCTGATCTGTTCATAAATTATTATGAATGTAATCTAGGTTAATGCTTAGTGATTGTTCTCTATGGACTTTTACATTCCCTTATCTTAATAAAATATCTCGGCACAAGGTAACAAATGAGGAGCTCTTGCTTTTCTGTTAAGGACTTAATTTAATCTTGGAAGATGAAAATAAGGTCCGTCTATATTAGATTAGGAAAGAGCACCATACTAAAAATGATCATTATGCTAATCCATTTTCTGTGGAGCTGTCTAATGAAATGTTATGTAATATTATGTAACTAAAAGATGAGGAGTAATATATAATCTTGGCATTAACTGAACAAACTACACTTCAATTTATACAGATTTCAGTGATTGGCCTGATGGCGAGTGCCTTCAGTTATGAACAAATTGGCACCTTGCGTGTTCTCAGGACCCTTCGGGCATTGAGGCCACTGCGGGCCGTATCTCGCTTTGCTGGCATGAGGGTAAGGATTTCTCTGGCCGGCGTGAGCCACCACCAGGCCACTTTATCACACAGTGATTCCTTCAGTAGATCAATGATTGTTAGGTCACTCAGTAAACATTTTCATCCTCCCCAGGTTCTCCAAAGCCTTCTCAGAAACACACACAGTCCGTATCTTACAACTTTTGTGCTTTCCCCAGGACTGATCACACATGGACCTGTGAAACAGCCAGTAAAGTCAATAAAACGATTTAATCACATCTGTTCTTTTACCCAGCCACAACGGGTCAGAGGCAGGAAGTCCTTTCCCTTTACTTCCACAGGAAGTGCATGGACCCTTTGCCTGGCAGGATTTGTCAGCTTGCTAATACTCCATTTCTATCTTTTCTGTCTCCTCCATTCTCTGTGCCCCTTTTAGGTGTCTTTAGTAAGCCTCGTAGCTAACACACTAGGCTACTCTGACTTGGCTGCCATCAAATCACTTAGGACCCTCAGGGCTCTCAGGCCACTAAGAGCTCTATCCAGATTTGAAGGCATGAGGGTAAGAGCCTCTCTGTCTTTCTCTCTCTTTATTTCCATCTGCCACTTCGCTGTCCACTGTCGTCTGCCAGTATTTTCCCCAAAGAAAAATTTAAAACACAAAAATGTATCATGTCAACACTGTGACTCAGTAGGGAGACACAGATAGTAACAAAAAGGTATGGGCAATGAAAAGTATTATTGTACGTCAATTTATGGCATTACTAAGGTATGATAAAAATCAAACCTGCAGATTTAACAGAGAAGATTTTAAAAACTTTGATTTCATGATAAATATCGATAAATTATTTTTCTCATACTTAAATACTGAACAAATATTATGGTACAATAAATCCTAATAATCTTTATAAATAAAATAACTAATTCTGTTGATACCTCAAACATTTACGTTTACAGAATTTAGCAGATGCTCTTATCCAGAGCGACTTCCAGACGTGCTTTAAAGTCACTATCAGTGAATATATTCTTATACTGGTTCGTCAGGGCACAGACTAAATATACGGTCAGTCAAACTCAGTGGGTAGGTGTTGTGTGTGGGGGAATTTTTTATTGTTATTTTTTTGTGAGTGTGTGTATATAACATAGTGCTAATCTATGTACTGCCAAAAAAATAGGTTTTCAGCCGTTGTTTGAAGATACGCAGTGACTCAGCTGTCCGAACATCCAGAGGAAGTTCACTGTTCATGTTCAGCCAGAAAAGAGAAAAGTTTAGATGCATTTTTCCCTTGTCTGTTGGTAGAAGGAGGGACCAGTCTAGCATCTCTAAAGGATCTGAGAGAATGCGGTGCAGCACGGGGTGCGATAAGTGCTTTGAGTTAGGAGGGTGCACGTTCACTTTTGGCTTTGTAGGCAAGCATTAGTGTTTTAAATCTAATAATCAGTATGGCAGCTAATATTATTTAAAAAGCCCACGTGTTCTATTATTTTTTTTCTTCGTATAAGTTTTAATAATGTCTGATCTATTCAATCCACAGTCTGACTGATTTAGTACTACATACTTCATATATTAACCAGACTTCACCAGATGGAAGTGAAACATCATGCCAGTATTATATTTCATTTCAATTTATTTATCAGTATATTTTTATATAATGTTGTGCTTAGTGTAAGTGGCGTGTATGCAGATATACACACCACTCAGCTCTTTTAATCTAACCAGTGTTATATGTATCCATTTCATAACCATTACAATGCTATTAAATGCATTTTTTCTCTTCCAACAGTATTCTAAAGGAGTAACTCAGTATCACTATGGCCTGGAATAAAAATAAATATACTAAATAGGATTAACTGTACTGAAACTAAACTAAATGCAGACTGTTACCATCAGTATTCATCAGTAATTCTTAAAATCAATCTTTCTCATCATTCTTTTCCTTCAACAGGCCCATGGTCAATATTAGCTGTGTGTTATATCTACCAGTTATGCCATGAAGGCAAAGTGGATGTCACTGAATAATCCCTTGGGACTATTCAATTCAGTAACGTCTACCAAGCCTGAGACACATAACTGCATTAGTATATACTACTCAAGAACAGGAGCAAAAGAGCACAGTTACACCTGATGTTTTGCTATATTTCTTGCATTTTTTTAAATCACGATGGACGCAGGTGACCTCAGCACGCACGAACGAGCAGGTGCAGAGCTGTGTAACGGCATCTCTATAACTTACTTACAGAGGTTAAGTATATACTATACAGAAACAAACAAAAGCAAACCAAAACAACGTTTTTATATTTACATATTTTAGCCATTAGAGAGACAGGTCAGATGAGCTCTGTGGGTCGAGTCGAGATAAATGCGATGTAGCTAACAGTATCTGTTTAGCCTGCTTATTTAGAATTTAGTACTGCATGTTACTTCATAAAGGTGCTATATTATACTACACAAACAAACACACCAAAATTGAAAGATTTTTTTATATGTATTCTTCCACATTATAAAGTTGATGATGCCGTCTGCTCCAAGTGATTATGACAAAGTGTGACTGTCTGTCAATTTGATTCAGGCATTATCCACTTAGAATAATAATAATTTTTTTAAAATCCTGAGATAGCAGATCAATCAGATTGCCCTAGTCCCATGTAGTATATACTAATTATACTTATTTATCCATCCTGAGTTATGTGTACTATGGTGTAGCGTCCACAAAAAAAGTCTCTGCATTTAAGGTTTATAGCAGGTGTTTGTTCACCTAGAAATTGTCTTTAAGACTTAAAAACCAGTCACGTTACCAAAACATCGAGTAAATGCAAAGCATCCTGAAAACTCTACCGTCAAGAGAATTTCCATTTATAACGTCATGTTTGTCACTATATCACTAATATTAAATAAGCATCTTGTAATAGAAAACGTCACAGATATAAAACGTCCACTATATATCTTGCTGCGAATTAGCAGTGATGCATGGAATTCCCTCTATGTTGCTGTAGGTCTGGCAAACACGATTAGACGTCACAGTGTGTTAACGGCAGCTGCCTGAGGCACATGGCCTTGTTTACACGTGGAGAGAAAGTGCAGTCTCATTCGCAGAGGATCAGCTGTTTGGCAGATCTCTTTGTGACACTTTCTATTATCTGAAAAAGAGATCACAGATACAAAAAAAGCAGAGCTGGGAATGAAAATAAGGACGTTTTCTACCATGTACTACATAAATACTAAGTGTCAGTGTTTGTGTATGCATGTTCCTTCTGTTCTGATGTTATTTCTGTTGTAATACATATCTACCCAACCAACAGTATTACTGTATTTCTGCAAAAGATGGTCCTATAGATCCAACCTGTTAAAGATTTAGATCATATGAACTCAGAATAATGCAAACACTTTGTTACACTGTACTGAACTTTGGGTGCATATGACCATCAAGATC
>JAOUQZ010000044.1:12988436-13002576 GCA_028564935.1 Neosilurus hyrtlii
TATATATATATATATATATAGTGTTTAAGTAAATATTAAGTTAGATATACATATAGTCTAAAAGAAAATAGATTCTGTCCATTCCATGTCAGAAGTCTAATTGTTGTTTGTAACCACGGGCACCAGGTGGTGGTGAACGCTCTGATTGGGGCCATCCCCTCCATCATGAACGTCCTGCTAGTGTGTCTCATCTTCTGGCTCATCTTCAGTATCATGGGTGTGAACCTGTTCGCTGGAAAATTTGGCCGCTGCATCAACCACTCTGGCTTCATTTACAACGTCTCGCACATTAACAACAAGTCCGAATGCCTGGCTATGAACGATACTCAGTACTACTGGACAAAAGTAAAAGTCAACTTTGATAATGTGGGTGCTGGCTACCTTGCACTCCTTCAAGTGGTGAGTGATCCTTTTCCTCTTGAAAACATTTCTTGCCAAACGCACACACAGCGCTCAGTGTGAAACTTTCTTACTTTTCTTTTTGTCTTGCACTTTGTCGCTGCCCACCTCTGCGTGTCCATGAGTACGAATCAATCAACAAGTCAGCGAAACGTTATTTTTAGCCATCACTGGGGCCATTATACAGAATTTCGTTCTCAGCAAGAGTGCATGCACTTCGTTCTTCATTTTAACTTAGTTGGTGCGGTAGCCTAGCAACAAGTCACTTAGCTCCTTTCCATCACCTTCTTCTGACTTGACTCAATACAAACCTTCCATTTGCATCTAGAAATAGTCAGGCTTAGCTCATTCAAAAAGCCCTATAATTACAGATAACCATGGCAAAAAAAAGGCTACTTGGTCTAAAAGAGGGCTCCCCTTATATCCCCCCTCTACTTTCTTTTATTACAAAAATACATGAATAACAAGGAAGTCCATATTTGGTCATCACATCCCTATTCACAGTGCTCAAGAAAGTATTCTCTTTTCTGATTTATCATTATCTGGCACAAGAGTGGATGCAAATATACAGTAGTGAAAAGAACGAGAGATGCTATACACTTATCCACCATAACATTATTACTGTTAATTGGCGTATATTGTCCAGTTCACATCTATGTATTAATGGAAGCGTTGTTACATCTTGTTCCCCTTTCCCCATCCCCCTATTCTAAGGCTACTTTTAAAGGCTGGATGGACATCATGTACGCCGCAGTGGACTCGCGATCTGTAAGTGTGAAACATCGATTTAATTTCATTGTTTGTAAAAGAAGCTGCACGTACCGATAATGTGTTGAATCACCTTTAACCTTGATTACAGCACGTAACTGCCATGGCATTGTTTTGACAAAACTTAAGCAACATGACATTTATTTCTGTCCAGTGTTGGGTTCATTGTTCATCAATATCTTGAATTGATGATGAGAAAACTGAACCACTCCATAAAGTCTTCTCCAGCACATCCCAAAGTCTTTGAGTAGGGTTAAGGTCAGGACTCTATGGTACCAGTATATTTGTGAAAATGATTCCTCATGCTCCCTGAACCACTCTTTCACTATTTGAACCCCAATTTTATATCCGTGTCATCAGAGAAGAAAAAGTGCATTGATGTGATAACCTGATCATTCAGTACATTCAGGTCATCAGTTGGTTTTATTGCCACATAATGTTGCTGAGTCCTGACCTGACCAACTGGAGCAACAATGCCATGAAGATTGTGCTCTGTAATCAAACCTCAAGGTGATCCAAAAAATATCAGTGTGCACAACTTTTTTTGACTAGGTAGGGTGTGTATATTATATATATATATTAGCCTAAAAATAAATTTGCCATTGTCTAATTTGACAGGTGGAGGAGCAGCCAATAAAGGAGATAAACTTGTACATGTACTTGTATTTTGTTATTTTCATCATTTTTGGATCATTCTTTACCTTAAATCTTTTCATCGGTGTGATCATTGACAACTTCAACCAACAGAAACGCAAGATAAGTATCAATGTGAATTGTTAATATCTGTGTAAAATGTTTAGTAAAATATCACACAGTAGAATATAATGACTTTCCACATTATACTTCGATAATAACAGTGAAGTTTTTCTGCACTTAGGTGGACAGGACATCTTCATGACTGAAGAGCAGAAAAAATATTACAATGCCATGAAAAAGCTTGGATCAAAAAAACCTCAGAAACCTATTCCTAGGCCATTGGTGAGACCATCGCTATTATCCTTAACAATTACAACGAATATGAACTTGATTTATTTTGTATAATGTAAATTTTAAACCACTGTACACAAAACTATAACTGCAATGACCTGAGAACCAGGCAGACAAGGATCCATCTGCAATTAAAAGGATTTACTTCAAAGATCAGAGCAGACACATCCCGAATAGGCAGGCAAGGTCAACATCAATAGCACAGTTAAACCCAGAATAAACACACCCGGTGATAAAAAGCCATGTATACATTATATACAATTTTGGGCTATCCCAGATGTAAGATGACCAACATGAAAGAATCGTGAAGATTTCTTCTGTAGCGGCTCCTAATCAGTGGTCCTACATCATACTGTGACAGAGGTTCAAAGACGGCTGTCATCACGGTCTTGCGACCAAAGATAACACAAGAATTTTCTGAGCGTGTCAGCCATCTAATGCTACATCTAGTTGGGTTCAGACAAGGACAAGACAACTAGATATATTTAGTTTTTATAAATATACAAAAAAGCAATTTTTATTTACCCTAGTTTAAAGACATTTTTAAAAAGCATAAACTTTGTAGCATGAAAGTTAATGCTTCAATTCATGTGACTGTAATAAATACATTATTCGGCCAAAAGTAAGTGGACACCTGATCATTAGCCATGCCACTGGCATTAATCTGGAGTTAATCTACCCCTTTACGGTTACAACAACCTTCCCTCTTCTGAGGAGGCTTACGATTAGACTGCAGCCCCTTCCTGTGAAAATTTCAGCTCATTCAGGCCCTGTAGATTAAAGTAGGACACATGGCAAACATATGAAGGGCTGAGCCAGCAGAAAGGTGTTTTTGAGAAAAATGACATGAAAGTTTTTGCAATATAAAAAAATGAGAGATAATGTTCACATTATGAATTAAGATCATAAGGAACATGAAGGGAACCTTTTTTTGTCATTTAACAGCAGACCTTATCCACATCTGTCAAAATATGACTTTATCTCATTTTGAGGTTAGACCACTGTGGCTCTCAGCCCTTCATAATCTTGTTAATGTGTTAAAGTGTCCACATACTTTTACCCATATAGTGTATACAAATGAAAATATAAAAAATATGCAAATTGTTCTCCCATTTAGAACTCAGTCCAAGGATTCTTCTTTGACTTGGTGTCAAAACAAGCCTTCGACATCATTATAATGCTGCTCATCCTCCTGAACATGTTGACCATGATGGTGGAGACAGATGAGCAGTCTTCTTACATGGAGTACATCCTGTATAATATCAACCTGGCCTTCATCATCATCTTTACCACTGAGTGCATCATTAAGATTATCGCCCTCCGTTGCTATTTTTTCACCGTCAGCTGGAACATCTTTGACTTCGTAGTAGTCATTCTCTCCATTGTGGGTAAGATGAGCAGGACTCTGAGTCTGAATTTGTGTAAAGCATATTTCAACAAACACTGATTACCAGGATAGCAAAAGGATATCCATTTATTTAGTTTTGATATTGGGTGTCTACTTATGCTTGGAAATAGAATGAACAGTGAGAGAGAAAGAGAGAGAGAAAGAAAATGTATCTTGCATCTGGTGTGCAACTCTACTTGCTTTAGATGAACTCATCATAATGAACTGTAACATCCTTCACAATAACAGAACACTCGTACAAAGTCAAGGAATCCCTCAGTAGTGAGAAAAGCTCTTCATCAACCACATGGAGAAGATTAACTGTAAAGCCAACGTAACCTTGGATTGACTTATCAAGGTCTATCTCCAGTACAGCACTATATCTATCAAGAAAGTTACAAACCAGGCTTACGTAGCAAGCCTGGCCAGTTTTGTGAGTAGGTGTCCCTGATGGATGAAAATAACACCCACAAAGGATTAGAGTGACCACCACTGCAAAAGGGGTCCGAGTTAAGGTGAAGGTAATTGCAGCAATCAAGTCTGTCAGCTCTTGTGATTGGGAAGTGATTGAGGTTCAAGGCATCTGACAGTTGTTCATTTGAAACCGCAAAAAAAAAAAAAAAAAAAAAAAAAAAAAAATTCAAGTGGCCAGTATTGCAGATCACGTCAAACGTATATATCCATGTTTAGGATCATGAATCAGAAAAGGCATGGTTTAAGGAATGGTTACGCTAACAGCTCTAGTTTGAGAATTTAGAGTTAATTTAGAGTTATAGGCTACAGGGACAGTTGAAGAAACACAAATATATATGTCAGAATTATAGCTACAATAATATACAAAAAAAATGATACTCGCAATAACAAATGTTTTGATTTCACAGACTTATTTTAGGACATTACTGATGTTGTGTTTCATTCCTTCTTGCAGGCATTGTGCTCGCAGATATAATCGAGAAATACTTCGTTTCACCAACGCTTTTCCGAGTTATCCGACTCGCCCGAATAGGACGTATCCTTCGCCTTATTCGAGGAGCCAAAGGAATCAGAACGTTACTGTTTGCCTTAATGATGTCCTTACCTGCATTGTTCAATATAGGTCTCCTGCTCTTCTTAGTCATGTTCATCTATGCCATCTTTGGAATGGCAAACTTTGCCTATGTGAAGAAACAAGATGGAATTGATGACATGTTCAACTTTGAAACATTTGGAAACAGCATGATTTGCCTTT
Source organism: Neosilurus hyrtlii (assembly GCA_028564935.1). NCBI lineage: Eukaryota > Metazoa > Chordata > Actinopteri > Siluriformes > Plotosidae > Neosilurus > Neosilurus hyrtlii. The sequence continues at coordinate 12,993,206 of JAOUQZ010000044.1, forward strand.
TCCAGATAACGACATCAGCTGGCTGGGACAGCTTGCTCAGTCCTATTTTGAATAACCCCCCTGAAGAGTGTGACCCCAATGTGCCAAACATCGGCACAACTGTCCGGGGCAACTGTGGGAACCCTTCAGTAGGCATTACCTTCTTTGTTACTTACATTATCATTTCTTTTCTCATTGTCGTCAACATGTATATAGCCATTATCTTGGAGAACTTCAGCGTGGCCACAGAGGAGAGCACTGAACCGCTGAGCGAGGACGACTTTGAGATGTTCTATGAGGTTTGGGAGAAGTTTGATCCTGAGGCCACACAGTTCATTGAATACGCTAAACTTTCGGATTTTGCCGATTCATTGTCCGAGCCGCTGCGTATTGCCAAGCCTAATAAAATTAAGCTAATTTCTATGGACTTGCCTATGGTGAGCGGTGACAAGATTCACTGCCTGGACATCTTGTTTGCTTTTACCAAGCGTGTGCTGGGCGAATCAGATGAAATGGATGCTCTTAAGCAACAAATGGAAGAGAAGTTTATGATGGCTAATCCATCCAAGATCTCTTATGAGCCCATCACTACAACTTTACGACGTAAGCAAGAGGAGGTATCATCCATTGTTATACAGAGGGCCTACAGGAGGCATTTACTCCGAAGACAGTTGAGGCAAGCCTCATTCATATATCGACAGATCAATATAGAGGGAGCTGCCAGCAGTGAGGATGACAGCCCACCAGAGAAGGAAGGACTCATAGCCTTCATGTTGAAGGAGAATTATGGACCTGAGACTGAGGCACTGTCCTCGACCTCCTCACCGCCGTCTTATGACAGTGTGACAAGAGCCACTAGTGAGCTTTTACAAGCTCTAATACCTGAGCCCAGGAACAGTGACCTGAGCAAACCTGACCCTGACAAAGACCGTGAAACATTTCTATAACAATAAGTATAAAATGCTCTCTCACAAATTAATCTTCTTGTTACTTTGGGTTTTTTTTTTTTTACAGAATGTAACATAGCTTAAACCACACTCAAAGTTCTTGATACATATGTGACTGTGCATCAAGATTTCAAGGTTTTTGTAGGACAAGCCGAGGTTTCTAAGTCTCCTGTGTTTCACGTTCTGTTCGAATATACAGGGGTGAAGTGTCGACAGCTCACATTAACTTTCCGTCAGTTTATATGCATGAGTGAGATTCTGCAGCAGTTAACTGCAGTTATATCACAGATGTACTAATCATATATTAGACTGAAAGAAATACAAAGTATGCCTGACCATCTGAGTTTATTAAAAGGTCTTACTTAAACTGGTGTGATTTCCTTCTGAGAATAGATTTCACACTATGTAGAAAATACAAGACATTAGATATATATAGTCTTTTTAATGTTACCAATTCCTCATTTAAAAAGAAAAAAACCTTTGGATACAACCAAGTATGAAAATTACTTTTGTCCAATCCAGGTTTTGTCACTAGCGATGAGATGGGGAGAGCAAGACGATAAGTGGGATTATCTGCCAGTAATTTATTATTTATTTATTTTATTATTATTTTTGTCTGGTTTCTTTCTGCACTATTTGCATATATTTATACAAGCCAGTCTCTCACAAATAGCCTGGTCTGGTTACAGGATGCTCTAATCAGGACTAGTAAAAGACAATCAAACATGACTCAGCAACAGTCTCTTGTGTACAACATCCATCTTCATCCACTGCTACCAAAAGACTGCACAGGCTTTCATTGAAAGTATCAAACTAACTGCACATGTTAACATTTTTGTGTATTTATTTTTAATTGTATGTATTTCTTTTATTTTGCATGTTGGAAAGTGCATCACTTAGAGATGTATTGGCCATTTTCCTTTGTAAGGCTGAAAAAGGAATTCTTATTTTGCACATACTCAAGGAGAGTTCAGCAATAATTTGCTACCTTTCGATAAAATTTGAATAAGGATTTTAGATGTATATTTCATTCCAAAAAAAAAGGGTCATTTATACTGTCAACCTTTATGTCTAGGTGGAAACTCTTGCTGGCTCGGTGGCATATTCTTTACTGCAGAACATTTGTTTTGTATCTCAGATTCATATTAAGAGAAGAATTCACTTGTTTTTCAAGTCAGATTAGCAAGTTTGTTGAAGGGCTGTTTTTGTAGCAATAGACCCCAAGTGTGCCTCCTGTTTTAGTCCTTTTCACCAGTGCAAAAGACTCACTGTTAAAAAGCATGGTGAAGCCATTTCATGCCTGAAGATTACGTCAATAACCATTTACATTTAATGTAATCTTATCATCTAGTTTAACCTATTGTAGTCTTCAAGCCAATTTGAATCCATTTGAGCACATCACTTATCAATCCAGAAATATATATAACAAGCAACCCTCATTAGTAACATAAGAGCATGGAAAACAAAACAAAAAAGTGGCACAGTGCCCCACTCTTATCTGATTTATACATAGATGTTATTAAAAAAAAAAGTATTTAGATGTTCGCTATCATAACAGGAACATTATTAGAATAAATACAGCTACAGCTCTGCATGTATAAGAGTTAAAAATTTGTTTCAAAGAAAACAAAAATAAGAATATGTTTTAAAGGAATTAAAAAGGGCTTTTACCTTGAAACAACTTTAAAAAATATCACTCCAACTGAGTGAGTGAAATATAAGGCATCTGGAACGAGTGCATTGTCTTATAGGGATGACCGAATAATCGCTTCTCCAACATGACTGTACAACATATTTACTAGGAAAATGTATATTTTGTGAGCCTTGAAAACAAATCTGTGAAATTCACAGAAGCAATGGATTATCCTGTTTCTCTCTGTAATCTAAGAGCGGAGATCTGTACGGGGATTGCTTGCATTTAACTTTTGAATAATTATATTTAAATTTTGAATAATAAAAATATATTGACAATTGGTACCATGTATAAAATATTACACAAGAAATATTGTTTTTACTTACTGTAATGAGTATAACTTTTTAGATTAAGTCATGTGGGAGTTTAAGGTTAATGTAGGTGCTGATGTCCTTTTATCTGATCTCTACATTATTTTACAACAGAGCAGACATGGTATAAAACCAAAACACAAATATAAAAGACAACTGGATATATTGAAAATTCCCTTTGGTCAAGTTTTTTTCATAGGAGAGGAGCCATATCCACTACCCCAAAGGAAGCTGTTTGTAGAAGCCTGTATAACGTGTGTGCTGAGAATTTCCAAGATAGTATGGACCCAGGTTGATGTGTGTGTGGTGTGTGTGTGTGTGTGTGTGTGTGTGTGTGTATATACACACACACACACACACACACACACACACACACACACACACACACACACACACATAACTTAAGCAGTGCGCTACTTCTTGCTGGGTTTAATAACTGAAGTTGGGTTCTGTGTGATGGAGGCTGACCAGATCTGTTTGACATTTAGATGAGGGAATCTCAGGCCTCCTTCTGGTGAGCACTTAGCATCACTTTCAAGCTGCTTACACTTGGTTTTACCAAACCAAAGAGTCTAGTCCAGTTACTTCTCCACAAAGATAAGAGATGGATGACCTGAAGCAACCATACTTGGAGGGAGAAAAATCGAGAGAGGAAAAAATGAAAACTACTTTATTATTAAAACAATTTCAGAACATTCATTCTGACAAGGACAGCTGAAACAAAACATACTTCATTTTACAATTTTGGATTTAGATGATTGGACATCACTTTTGCTTTAAAAAACCTTCATACTAAGTGATAAAACATTTACAGCATGCATGCCAGGTTACAGCAGAGTGTTCAATGAAATGCAACAGCTATAGTATGGATTTATTAAGCAGGATGGCATTGATATCTTTTTTTTTCTTGCAAAAAGATTTGTTGTATTTAGATGTTTATCACAATTTCCCACAAGCCCCTCCCTATCTCCACAACCACTCCTCAAATCCCCAAAAAACATCCATCAGCACATGTTTAAAGAATGTAACAAGTGACTCTTTTTATGAGAACGCTTTGGTAGCCGAGTTGATTGGAGATTCACACAATATGTATTTAATCACCAACAAACGAAGCACAGGGAAACTTTTCTATCTGCTGTATGTTTTAAGATGCCAGTTTGTGCAATACAAGAGCAGATACAGGACTTAAAAGGCATATTTTGTCTATGCTTTGCATATATAATGTATAAATATTAGCTATCTGAAAACAGTGTATTTTATAAATAGTAGAATTTGCTAAAGTTTAACTTTTTATTTACATCTTTCCTAAGAAAATCGGTGATCAAATTCTGATGCTGCTTATGGGAGCTAGAATGGAGTGTGATCAAAGAGTGAAAAGTGATCTAGTATCAGGCTGCCGAGCTAAAGATTCTAGCTATGAGCCGGTACAGATGACCAAAAAAAGACAGCTCATCTGAAGTCCTAAAGGTATATATTTGAAGGTTCTCTGAGGTTAAAATATAAAATGGCCTGTCATTTGCCCCTCAGATTATTTTGTGCTTGTTTATTTATGTATGTATTAATTTATTTTTTACACTATTAGGATGTGCATGCTGCAATATTACATTTTTTTCCCCTTCAAACAATGGTTTCACATTTGTAAATTTCAATTGTGTGACCCCGCCCCTCCCAACAAATGTTTGTTTAAAATAAAAGAAAATGCAAAGGAGATACTGGCGCCTGTAGTCCTCATTATCAGGACATTTAGAGATCCACTTTTTTTAAGCATTGTGGCCAATTAAAATATGTATATCAATAGTCAAATAAAACAACAGGATTTATTGCCTTTGTGAGCATGTCTCTTTTATCCCATTAAACATTATATTACACAACTCCTGTATGACACTGTTATTCCATATTGTTCATTAACAAAAAAAAAAACACAGCACCTTAATAGTATAATAAAAATCCCACACTTACAGCCATGTCATATTGTTTTACTCCAATTGTATTAAAGGCATTGAAGATCTAGCTCATCTGCCTGCCTGCAGGTTTCCTCAGTTTGTAAAGGCTGAGACAGTTGTCACATTAACTCAGTGCATGTTGACACTGTGTTGAGCTTGAAGCCAGCTACCCTAAAAGCCCTTATTCATCAGTTTCAATCTAGCGACTCCTTTCACCATGAGGCCGCACTGTACAATCCTCAAGCACTGGACACAAAAACAGAACAAGGATGTTCATAGAACAGCATCGAGCAAAGCCCAGCTTGTTGGCGAGCTTCTCTAAACAATATTAGTGTTTGTTTAGTCTAGATTTCTTTAAAACTGTTCTTGTTCACTTTTTTAGGTTTTTTTTTTCATGAATAAAATTTGTGCAGTTGTTCATGATAGTGTAATTAAATGCTCCATGTACACTATATTAGCAAATGTTTGCAGACACCTGAGCATCACATCCATACGTCCTGTAAGAACACACCATTCCAGATTCAGTGCTCCTTTCCAGTGTACCCCCACTCTTCTGGAACTTTCTACTAGATTTTGGGGTTGAGGTGAGGACTCTGTGCAAGCCAGTCGAGTTATTTCATGTCAAGTCTTCATTCAGATTGCTTTGTGCACCAGAACAGTGTCATGTTTGAACAGGTTTGCAACAGCAAAGACATTCTATAAAATTTTGTGCATCAAGGACAAGAACCTTATGGGTGTCATAAACAGATGTCCACAAACTTTTCGCCATATGCATGCCCCGCCCCTGAAGGGCAGCTTTTTAATGAGCAACCTTGCTCTGTTAGCATGTAGCTAGATGTGCATCTTCCAGTATACTATCCCCTTTTCTACCAACCAAAAAGGGCTGAAATTTATTCATTTCAAATACCATGGAATTTGCACAAGGTTTATGAATGTAGGGTTTGTCAACACTACAAAATTCTTCCTTTCCACAAATCCCTGCGACCCTAATAGGATTAAGAAGTTCAGCAAATGAGTGAGTGAGCTATGCTACTGTGAAGTTTATTGAGATTTGGGAGATTTACTGCATCTTAAGCACTATTAACTGTTATGTAAGTCAGTCAAACTCTGTAACACAACTTTACTCTTCCTTCCTGTTTCCGAAGGAAATCGACATACAGCATCAAATCATAGCCATGAAGCCATTTATTTACTGGAGTGCATTTCAGCACCACCATATCAGTATGACCTCCACAATCCTACTGAAATGCTGTAACCTGACCCAAAGCCAATGTTCCAGGCCAGACATCATTAACACATATATTAAGCCTTTACATACTAAAGGTACCAATGATTCAGAATACGTCTTGGGTCCTTCGAACTGTGTGTCTGTAGGAATATAAAGCATATAGTTATCCATAACCATCAGTGACCTTTACTGTATGGGCTGATTCATGGTAAGGGTTGTCTTGCATACTTTATAACTGTCTCTTGTTTATTGTTGTATAGAGGAAGAGTAGTCCCAGCTACACTAGTGAAATCTTTTCTCAATTCCAATAAACAGTGTTATCAGAGGAAAATATTGCAAGAATTCTAAGTACAGAATTTAATTCTCTCCACTGCAATAAAAATAGTAGCTTTTACCTGATAAAATTCTGAATTACAATCTGACTTTTACTTTTGGAGGGGTATTTTCATACAATCTAGATAGATGTTCTGCTGCTTATAAGCTCTATTTATAATCTAGCTGGCTTTGTCCGACAAATATGTCTTCTCCGGAAAGTAGCCATTACATGTGGGGGACAGACGTGCTTTTTCCAGATATTAATTGCTTTGTCTAAAGCAGCATAGTACTGTATAGCTTGCTGAAAAATATAACTGGGATTGGATGTGAAATGCTTTCTATACAGAGTTCCTTGTCAGCTTGATAAGTATTTCTGTCAAAAAATGTCTTCTCCGGAAAACCACAATGATTGTCACTGATGCTGTTGTTACTGCAGTTAACAAAATATACAACTAATGTTGCATGAAACCTGCTCAGATAATGTGATTAGTGAGCTTTTATTCTTAATACTGTGAATTCTTTACAATTCTGATACACTACAAGCAGATGTACTTATTCTAGAGACCCTGTACATGTTATTCTTTCACCCAGTGTAATTTAGACACCATCAGACCTGTAGCTCTGATACTTCACACAAAATATTCTAGTCTCATATGGTGTTCACAGGTAACAAGAAACCACAAAAACTAGGAGTTTTATTTTTGAGCTAATGTGAACCCAAAAAGTATACCCTGCTTGTGAAACATGTATAAACAATTTATTTAACAAAGACCTTTCACTATAAGTAGAAAGCATTTTAATTGATTATTTAATGGAACTTAAGGTAACAATATATTTGCTCAGTACTGAAACACTACTTACTATTAATATTTAATAATACTGATGGCGATCTTTAGCTGAGCTAATAATTGACATTACATACAAAATATTTAGTGTAGGATTTAGAGTGACACTGATGGTTAAGGCCAGAATAATGTAAAAGATTTGGCCAAAGATTTGTGGACACCTGGCCACCACACCTACATGTGGTTTTTCACTAAACTATTGCCATAAAGATGAAAGCATACAATTGTATCGAATATCTTTGTACAGTTGTGTTTAAAATAATAGTAGTCCAGCATCAGTGACCAGATCAATCACAGTCTTTGGTAGAAATTGGGGGCAGCTGTAGCCTAATAGTTAGAGAAGCGGCTTTGGGACTGAAAGGTCACTAATTTGATTCTCAAACCAGCAGGGAAAATGTGTGGTGGTGGGAGAGTGAGCTGCACCTTCCCTTCATCTACCTTCATGGCTGAAGTGCCCTTGACAAGGCACCTAACCCCCAACTGCTCTCCGGGCGCCGCAATGTGTGTGGCAGCCCACTGCTCTGAGTGTGTGTGCGCTCATTCTGGATGGGTTAAATGCAGAGGCAATAATTTCCGTTGTGTGATTAATACATTATAGCAAAATAAAAATAAAAAAAAAATAAAAAAATTAATAAAGTTTCTACATGGCAAATAATTTACTAGTATGTGTAGTAGAGTAATAGAAATCCAACAGACCCAACAGCCATGACATGCATGCTGCGGATTCTGATTAACTGAATCTTTAATTAAACATGGTGTTTAATTAAAGATTCAAAATAACAGTAGTGTGGAGTTCAGTTAGTGAGGTCATTCGTTCTGTGAAAAATCAGGTGTCAAACAGGAGACACATATTTAAGGACAAAGGCAGCCAATGATGTGTCTGTTGGTTATAGTACATTTTTCTCAGAAAATCTGAGTAAAATAGGTAGTTCCAGAAATTGTTCAGAACAGCATACTTTTATAAAAGGCTGGTAGGAGAGATGAAAACATAAAGGAGTGTAAAAAATGAGAATACTTTAAAATGGCAACCAAAACCTGAAAGACGTGCAAGAAAATAGAAAACTAAGCTCCAAGGACATCAACAAAGGTCTAAAGTTACATGTGAGTACTGTACCAATTAGAAGACACCTATGTCGGCAAGAAGTCCCTGCAAAGTCGCACTGTTAAAAAACGGCGTGCTGAAGAGGTTACCATTCGGCAAAGAACACAGTGACCAACCTAAAAAGAAATGGCGCAACATTTTGGCTACTGATGAAAGCAAGATTGTTCTTTTTGGGTCTAGGGGCCACAGACAGTTTTTCAGGCGACCCCCAAACACTGAATTCGAACCACAGTACACACATGAAGTATGTTGTAGCAAGCATCATGATACGGGGATGCTTCTCATTCTATGGTGTTGGACCTATTTATCGCATACCAGGGATCATGCATCAGTTTGAATACGTCAAGATATTTGAAGAAATATATATACATATATATCTGATATATGCTGAAGAGGAAACGCCCTTAAAATGGGTGTTTCAACAAGACAACAACCCCAAACACACCAGTAAGCAAGCACCATACTGGTTCCAGACCAGCAAAATTAAGGTTATGGGGTGGCCAGCCCAATCCCCGGACCATAACCCAATAGAAAAACTTGTGGGGTGACATGAAAAATGCTGTTTCTGAGGCAAAAACAAAAAAACATTGTGGAATGCAGTCCAAACATCCTGGGCCGGAATACCTGTTCACAGGTGCCAGAAGTTGATGTGAAGCAGTTCTCAAAAACAGTGGATATACTATAATATAATATTAGTTTTATATAGTTTTATATATTTTATATATATAATATTTATATAGCAAATGTTTGAGTTTGCAAAGAAAAAATGCAGTTTAAAATGCAGTTAAAAAAGCCTAAGATTCCTTTTGTTCACTTTCTTTAAAGGAATAACATCTTCATCTTTTTCCGCTTGTTCCGGGGTCGGGTCGCGGGGGCATCAGCCTAAGCAGTGAGGTCAAGACGTCTACTCAGAATTCTACTCAGAGCTCCTCCCGGATGACAGAACTTCTCACCCTATCTCTAAGGGAGAGACCTGCCACCCTGCAAAGGAAGCTCATTTCAGCCGCT
>JAOUQZ010000044.1:13008905-13026177 GCA_028564935.1 Neosilurus hyrtlii
GTGTGTGTGTGTATATATATATATATATATATATATATATATATATATATATATATATATATATATATATATATATTCACTTCATTTACTAAGTAACAAGCTTTAAGATGTGAAATCTGTCCACAAATGTTTGCTAAAGCAGATATCTTATGCACCAACAGTAAATTAAACTTTCTTTAACAAATCACCGGGTTGTCTTTTTGCATCCTCATGTTGATAAATTACACATCTGACTTTGAAATAGGGACCAATTTATCAAACTGAGGTTAAGGAATAACATTTGTACTTGAGGAAGATAAAAGTGTCAGACAGAGAATACCGGTGAGCATCTTCATTGCGATCTTCACAATTGACAACAGAAAATACTGGGGTCTCTTTGCACTTGTTTGCTTGAAAAATCCACAAATACTACAAGTTTGACATACAACTCACAAAACTGTGCAAGCACCCATGCCAAGGATGGCAAAAATGGGGATAGGCCCCAAGAGACCATATTCTGAGGAAAACTTATTCCCAAATGGCTTCATACACCTCATAAATACACCAGTACTATTATATACAATAGCATAACATAAGAGCTGCTTTTTATGTTCTTTGTTAGAAATGGTATAATAAGTATGAATATCCAACTCTTATTGCCCTTAACAGTGCCATAGAATGGGAAACTTTAATAATTTTGGCACAGATGACAAAAAAAAAAAAAAAAGAGTTCGTAGGTTAGAACTGACACGCCATAACCCTCAAACACTGTTGTCTCCACAATCCTACATAGGCAAAAAGGGCAGTAAAACAATATGCTTTCATGAGGTGTTTCATCAGTCAAAACGTATTCATATTCAGAACCAAAAATGTGCAGTATTTAATCCCAAATAAAATTCAGAGGTTCTAGTAAGATTTTTCTGACATTACCTTAATTGCATCTTTCAGCAAAAGCCAGGGTCTACAAACAGCCTACAAGTCATCAAAGGGATGTCCCTGTTAAAAGGTATCAGTCGAGAAAAGGTTACAAAAGAATTCCCAAGGCATTACATAGATAATCAGACACAGTGAAGACAGTCACAAACAATGCAGAAAATATGACCATATACAATCAGCTAGGTTGAAAAATGTTCCAAAAGGCAGCAAGAGTCCTATTGGAACAATAAAGGAGTTAAATTAATTTTTTGTCGTGGTTTACATGTGACAAGAATTCTCATGTGTTTTTTTACATATCTGGGAAATATCTTTCTATTAAGAAAAACATCGAAGCCTGGATAAAGTTCGCAAAAACCTACATCAAGTCTTCCAAAAGCATGTGGGGAAAATGTGTTACTGTTTGATGAGTCCAAGGTTGAACAAAAACAACACTGCACATCACCAAAAAGAAGCATGATGGTGGTGGCATAATGCTTTGGAGCTGTTTTTCTTCAGTTGGGACTGCAGCTTTAATCAAGGTGAAGGGAATTACGTTTATTTCCAAATACCTGTCATTTCTGGCACAAAACCTTTTTGCTCTTTGCACTGCTCTTTAGCATAACAACGACTGAAACATGCCTCCAATTCAATGAAGCAATGACTTCACCAGAAGAAGACTTTTGTTTTGGAATGACCTAGCCAGAGCCCAGACCTGAATCCAATTGAATATCTGTGGGTGACCTAAAGAGGGCTGTGCACAGAAGGTGTGCTTGCAAAGTGACAGATTTGGAGCACTTTTGCAAAGAAGAGTGGGCTAAGATGTGCCATGCTGATAGACTCCTACCCAAACAGAGACTGAATGCTGCCATAAAGTTAAAATGTGTTAAAATATTTATGTGACTAGGTTATGGTATGCTTTTTATTTTACCCTTCCAAAACTCTGTTTGTATGTCAGTATTTTTCAAGTTATACACATCAAAAACCTGGTATTTTAACAAGGTGTTAAAACTTTTTATATCTACTGTCTATCATGGACCTGCACAGTTGAAACTTTAACAGTTTTTAAAGGCTAAGAGATTAATTTACAGTGTAAAGCCCTTGCTATGAAGAAGCTCACTTCAAAGCCACAACTCCAAATTTGCGTGAATGCCCACATGTCTTTAATGACTTCTCCGGCTCTGCATTGCTTTGTTCTGGGAGGCTGGCTGGTGGTGAACTTAATGAGTTTGTTGTTTCGTTTTTAACAGTACATGCATGCATCTGAAAATTTCAGAAAAAACTCAAGTGAATCAACAACTATTTTCCTGGAACCTCTCTTTGACTTGTGCTTACTCAGCAACAAAATGGTCGGAACTATAAGAAATGGTTAAAGGAAACTATCCTGATTACGCAGTGGCGCGAGGCGGATTTCACCGCACATAGTGGCCTGTGACCCCACTCCAAGTCAGAAAACCAAAAGAATGAAAGGTAAGTAGCTAAACAATGCTACTTTTATTCACATATTGACAGAAACCAGACCATCATAAAGTTATCTAAAAACTTTATTTACTTTGTGCTTTTACTGAAATCAAAAGCAAGTATCTAGTGCTGAATGGGTGGCGGTAGTCACTAGCAAACCCCAGGTAGGTAGCATAGCTAACTAGACTGTATGACATGCTAGCTCATGTACATAAGGGCTGGATAAAATATTTTCCGCTTCTCAGAAGCGCCCACACCTGGAAATTGGTGCCGCATCCAATTTTTTTCCCCCGTAAAACCACGGAAAATGCCTTAGACAACATAAAAACGACACAGAATATGATTCTGTGTTAGATTATGTGACTGTGATTCTGAGATTGGTTTACTTCTCTGAAATAGTTCTGTTTTCTAAAGATTTTTGGAACAAGGCTGCTGCTCTATTGATGGGTTTTCGATTACGTCACTCACCTCACATAATTCCTGCGCCGCCATCTTGTGAGTCAGCCGAGTCATTCAACCGTAAACAAACTGCAGCTATGGTACATACACGCGTGGTATGGGGCTGTACAAACCACATCAATCCTGGCAAAAAGAGGCACTATTCTGATACTCTTAAGGTGATAAAACTCAAGGAAGGGAACACTAAACGATTATCGTCACAAAGACCAAATCTTTGGCTGACAAAAATAAACAAGGAAGGCTTCAATTCAGACCCAAGCAAAAAGCATTACAAAGTGTGTTCCGACCACTTTAACACAGGTATAAATATTTTTGCTAATATGCTGTTCATTGTTTAAATCTGGGATTAAAACCTCTGACACTCCAAAATACCTGTTAACGCATAGGCGTTCATATATTTCATATGCAGATTTAAACATGTCTATGTGTAACTGTGCTTGTGATATATAGCCCTGCGTGTACTATCACACACACACACACACACACACACACACACACACACACACACACACACACACACACACACACAAAACAAAGCACTGTATAAGGTTCTTGTTAATTTATTGGCTTTCAAAGCTTTTTGGCTTCAACAGTTACTTCATTTCTCTATTTAAAATAAATAAATAAATAAATAAATAAAATATGCATGCCTCATTTAGGTTTTCAAGAAGTTCTGATTAGAAACTGGGATTTTTTTTTTAATCCGGCCTAGAGGTTCAATTTAATTTACTGCATGTGTCCAATTCAAACATAGAAACTGTGGTGTTACATAAATCTATTGTTATTTCTATGGTCATGTCTTTTAAGCAGCACTTCCCAGAGTGCACCCCGATCTGTGGACACGCCGCAGACAATCATACCTTAGTGTGCCCCCATGCTGAAAACCAGCCAATAAAAGCAGAGATCATCTGCATATTGATGAGTATTCGTTCTAGAATCAAATCATGGGGTTGTAAACAAGCAAGCAAAATCCATACCTGGCCTATTTTTCGACCAAAGTCACACACCTTCTATTCAGACATCACAGAGCAACTGAAAATACTGTATAAATGAACTGTATAGTACCTTTAAACAGTCATGCAGTCTTCCTCACTGTAGAAACTGCACACAACTCTATTTTATGATTGTGCAACAGCTCAAATTTGTTTCATTGAAATATCTACGAAAAAAGCTGTTCTTTTAGGAAAAACTGCAAAACCTTTACAGCTGATTATAGCAGTAAATAAGTCAGTGCCACGTTACTTCCATCAACCTGAAAAACCCAAAGCAATGATCAAGCCCAACAACTGTGTCTCAGAGGAGGCTCACAGAGAGCAATAACAACCACAAAAGCCAATCAGACATGAGAAAGCACGCACTTCCTTTTTCTCAGCCACATTAAAGCAAGTTCCATTGAGGATTTAAACTGTCCCCAAGGATACCTGAAGTCAGCAGCCTTTTTCCATCGAAGGTCTTGTAGGATTGTAACCTTAGACTAATTCAACTTTTAAATATTTATCGATCTTTAAAGTCTACATTAAATTTTTATTCTATTGAAAGATAATTCTGCATATTCTGTGTTTTCATTAAACAGCTATACTACCACTAATATAGCTTGAAAACAAAAGGTTTTTTTTTTTTAGAAAACAATATATTATAGAAAAATATACAAGTTGCATGAAATATGCTTAATATTATATTCCTTTGTTAATTACATAATTACAAATACATTTAAATAAAAAACCTATATTTGTATTTTACCCACTTTTGCAGACTTATAGAAGTGTGATATCTTCATATACATTTTTCACCTGATTAACTTCCTCTTTTTTTGTGCTATAAATAAAAAATTTGATTTCCTAATCTATGTGCCTTGTTCAAAATTGTAGTAGCATGTTAAGCGTTCTTCAGTAAATCCACTGAGCCACAGTGAAGCATTAAGGTAGCTATATCTCCATCTGCTGGATTTAACAGTAGTTTAAAAAGGCCTGATTATTAATGTTATTGAAAGGTAGGTTCTGCATGCACTTCTCTATACGTTACATAAGACGACAAAACATGGATTTTCCCTGCCTGAACTGAAGCTTTGGGCTCGAGGGAATTACAAGCCAGTGTTGCTTGGAAACCATCATTTTAAGAGTCCCTGACTTTAGGTAAACACTGATGAGGAGATGAAAAATCAGTGGGAATTTTAAATCACTGTTAAATTGTAAAATGAGAACATCAATTCCTCAGGCCTAACTACAAACTTCTTTAAGTAGTTTGAGCCCAACAGCACTTTGAGCATATCAAAGCCTCCATTCTCTAGTGAAATAAAACTAAAATCCCAAACATATAATTCCTGAATGACAGTTTATCATCATTCTTCCTTTAAAACAATTTTCAATCCTTTGTGTCCATTTCGGTGGGTACAGTGACTATAACAAAGGTCTGGAAAAGTGTTAAAGAATATTTAAATTGTAGAATGGTACTTTAAAGCTTGAGTTATAAATTTTTATACAACAAATTATTACACTTCTCTTAAACCAAAAGTCTAAAGCAAAACAGTGACTTCACTATACTGCTAATAGCAGTCCCCCAAAATAAAGAAGCTACCTGACTAATTGCATTGTCTTTGGAAAGGACAACAGCTGCCTAGCTTGTTGTTTTGAGCTGTTACAGCCAGGTTTAGAGAATGCACCTGTTCCACTTCAGCAGATGCACACACAGGGACAGATACAGTCCATGCCCTCAAATCTAAAATGCAAGCTAATAAACCTCAGATAACACAGGCAATGTCACAAATATAGAAATCTGTTAAACACCTTGTGTGCACAATACTCAACCCAATGAAACCAAACCAAATGAATACACCAAGTGACTCTTGATATTTATTTTCTTGTTTCATTTGTATGTTTCTGAAAGCCTTGAAATAAAATGTAAACTTGGGTTCACTTTGCAGTAGTGTATTTCCATAGGTGAATAACAAAAATACACTGCCTTTGAAAAAAAAATGTCATGGGAGGGGAAAAACATATCTTGCAAAAGTTGCAATGTTGGCAAACTTGTGACCTGCTTGCAAAGATAAAAATTCTCTGTGCTTGATCATGGTCTAGAAGCACATTGTGCATGGATATTCATACAGCTGTCTTTCTGAAAACTTAACACATGCATTTTCATGCCAAAATTTTGAGATAAAGATTTTTTGATCATTGGAACCACAGAGATTTTCCTCATTGGTTTTCACCCCCAAGACTTGACGGTATTTGAGGAGGTTCTTATGGGCGAAAATTCATGAAATTTGGCACACACTTTAGTGCTTGTGAGAGTTACACAAGGGCCAGAGGCTTAGCCCTGAATGTGGCTCAGTAACTCTACAGCACCATCATCCCTCACTGAGGTTTTTTCCAGCATAGAGTCTCAAGTATAAGCATTAAGTAGGTATTTTGGATTTTGCATGTTTTATCATGTATTACATTTTGAAATACACATCCTGGGTAGTTTGTCAGATTCATGATAAATTAGGTATACAAATTCTTCCTGTTATTTGGCTATAAGGAATTTCTCTGAATTGCAATGAATTTAATTCCACTTCCTGTAATTCCAACTCAACATCCTGTGGGGTGGAGCCAATTCAATTCAAATTCCAATTCAGAATTTTGCACAAGCCTGCTGTTCAGGGTGTACCCAGGCTTGGCCCAGTGTCTAAGATAGCCGTGACCCTAGTAGGATTAAGTGACTCGGCCAATGAGTGAGTGAGTGACGGTTTGGTATAACACCACTGTCCAGCAGTATCTTTTTCACCCATCACAGCTTCAATAAAAACAAACTTATAATGGTCATGTTAATCTAGTGATATCACCAGTCATTGCCACTTGAGACTTTCTTTGATACACCGTAACTTTCCTTTCGTGCATTTTTCTAATTCTTAGCCAGGTACATTTTAACCATGCAGCCTCATCATCAGGTATGATAATACCTCCCTTCCTTGATTTATAGCACTAGATGTATACGCACCTGCTGAACTGAACATCTGCCGAAAGCCCATCGGTGACTTTCAAACACTTCCTCTGAGGCACAATACTCATTACCAGTAAAAGAGAAAGTCACGAGTCTTGAAGAACAGTGAGCTTTGACATTTATATTATGGAGTAATGTTACAGTACATTTCATTATATTATTTATAACAATTGCACTGCACAATGGTGACTTATTTAGTTCCTTCAAAATATTTTCATAGGAGAAAAGAAATTCTTGCAGAAGTTGCAATGCTGGCAAAGAAACTTCTGAATGTGACTTGCTTGCAAAAAAAAAAGCTCAGTGCTTGATCACTGTCTCAGAGCTAAAACATGCTGAAGCAGCACAACCAGTGGAGAAATCACAGGAGAACCCAGGAAATAGTACACCGTTCATGGCAACTGTAGTTCTCTATGTGTGATGGCTTAACAAATGCCTGAGGTTAGCATGTCAACTTTTGTAATTTGTATGTATGTGAATATATTTCATTTTAAAAATAAATATGTGCAAATGTAAACTAAATAAATACACAGCACGTTTATTAGTTATTGGCACCAATTGACAAAAGTGTGTAAAATGTAAAACAACTGCAAGAAGGCACGCAAGTACTTCCAAGACTCATAATTTGACAGGATACATTTTTTTAAAACATATTTTACATAGTGTCTATTTTAACATCCCGTCTATAAATAAAAGTCTTCACAAAATGTGTAAAGGTCATATAATTCAGTGGTGTATTTGCTGGTAAACCAGACAGTACTGTCTGCATTCAAATCAAAGTCAGGGTTTACAGTAATGCACCTCTAAACATGGCGTAAAGCAAAATCCTTGCACCGCAATCAAAGATTTCGAACAAATTACTTGTTTCCAAACACTTTAAAACCAATACATGCAAGATTTTAAAAGGAATAATATATAAACAAAAAGAATCCCAGAAGATGCTAAATCAAAAGCGAACTGTCTACAACACAGGATTTGTTGTAGTACTTAAACTTGTTAATTCTCAGTGGATTCGTCGAATGCTTTTGCATATCCCGACTAGCAGCTCAAAGCACAAGGTCAGCCATTGTACATTCCCACAGGAGCAGTTCAATAACACAACAATGGCTTCCCGGCAATACTAGAATTTAAACTCGCAATTGTTAAGTCCAGGGCACTTGAAGGATTTTCTCTGATGGGAGACAAATGAAAAAACAGGAGAAATACCAAAGTTGAAGACATGCATAGGTGGTATTCATATTCAGATTTCAAAAAGTTTAAAGTGTAGGCGTTAAAGCAAAAACTGTACAGATTAAAACACTGCACAAGAGCTAATTACGGCAGGACCCCTCCATCTGTCCATTAAATTACTTTGATAATTTAAGCTACTGGTTTTGCTTCAGATAAATACTGGATAAACATGTTTTAACATCAAAATACTATATATGATTAAATGTTTGTGGAACAATCAGCCAGATGTGATTGCTGAACATCCTATAATAGATGTAGCCCCTTTTGCTGTAATTATGAACTCCATTCCTCTGGGAAGGCTTTCATCTAAATTTTGAAATGTGGCTATGGGGATTTAGCCATTCATGCACTGATGTAGGGTAAAGAGGCCTTGTGCACATTGTGTTTCAGTTCGTCCCTAAGGTGCTCAGTGGAGTAAAGGTTGGGGCTCTATTTAAGTTCTTCTCTACCCATCCTGGCAAACCATGTCTGCATAGAGTTCTCTATGTGCATGTGGAATTGTCATGCTGAAACAGGTTTGGGCCCCTTAGTGCCACTGAAGGCAAATTCTAATGTTAGAAAATACAAAGAGGTTGTTTTTTTTTAGATATAATTTCGGTGTGGGGAAGAACCACATTAGGTGTGATGGTCAGGTGCCCACACACATTTGCCTATATATTGCTCTGAACTACTAAACAGTACAATCTCTATTAATGCATACCATGTTTCAAGGGAATTTTTCTCCATGTATCAAAACTATTTTGAAGGCCATGCAAATAGAACTTGTCATATATTTAATTATTTATTTTGTTAATGACAGTCAAACTGTGCAAATTTGTTAAAAGGAGAGGGAGGCTGAAGAGCAGGTTCTGCTTCCAGTCACTAACATAGAACCTCAACAACTGATCTATTTATGCAGTATTAAAACAGCAAAAGCTGCTTACAAACAGTGTTTCACAAATTTATTAGACTACCTGTCGCAACTGAGAAAAATGTCAGATGACCATTATCCCAAACTGTCATCTCACTTCATCTATCTTTTTCAGTAATTATCTGAACAACAAACGGCAATCTGGAACATGATGGACTGGTCAAGATTCAAGATTTGATACCACTTGAAAATATAATAGTTTAAATTCATTCACAAATTAATCACATAAAGGTTTCCTCCAAACATACAATTCGGTGCTACAGAAAAATATCTTAAAACAATGTCAGCAAGAACACCACTGTTATAAAGGCCAAAGGAGGCCAAAGTAGTCTTCAATTTAATTTTGTTTTACATTTATGGAATTTTTACTGACTTTCTTCAACTAACAAACACAAACTGTGAATTGTAATAAACACTTCAAAAATACTGTATTTCTCTGATGGCAAGAGTTCAGCACTTTATAAAGACCTCAAGAGAACAACAGAACAATGTTTCTATTTAGTAGATGAAAAATGCATAGCCACATAACAACTGGTTCATGTCCTGCACTAGAAGAAAACAGCCTGAATTCAAAGCTGAAAATAACAAATTCAAAAGTAAAACAGACAAATGGCTCCCCAAGAAATAGTTTTCAAATAAATACTTACATAATTACCTGAGAACATGGTTCAAGTTTAAGGTTGCTTTTTTTGTATACAGTACAGGGTAAAAATGTTCAAACATGTTTAAAAAGAAGTGAATAAAATCCATAAACATTATTAAATAATGCAACAAGAATGGGTTTTGGACCAGGACACAGAGTCATTCCCCTCTCTTGACCTGTGGGCTTTCGTTTTGTAAGAGTTCTTGTTTCTTCTCAAAGTATACTTTATTCAAGTACTCATCTGGAGTGATTCCACCTTCTTTGAGTTCCTCCATGATTTTTTCCAGCTTCACCAAAGACTTGGCACCCCGTGCCTTACGGCCAGTAATGTATAACGTGAAACGCTTAAAGTCCATGAGCTCACAAGAATCCAGCAGGCAAAGGTTCTTCACACTCTGGCTCTTGTCCAGGTTGGGGAAGAAGGTCAGGCCTGACATTTTTTCCAGCTGTGTAAGGCTCACCTGGTACTCCTTTAGCTGATGCTCGAAACTGATAGGAGCATTCGGCACGACAAAGGCACCGAGAGCCAGCAGGTCATGATCTTCCCTCACAAGGATCACTTTATAAAGATGAGTGGGTATGGCCACATCGTCTTTTCCAATCAGCTGATTGTACCATGTGTGGAATATTAAAGACAGATCAAATCAGACTACATTCATAAATGCTGCCTAGTTTTATTGGTTAGAAATTAAAGGCAAGACAAAGAGTTTCATTCACAGTTAAACAAACCCTACAGGTGTGTCCACTGCTGGAAACATAATATCATGTGTATAAAAAACAATTATGCACTGAAAGTGAGGTGTCACTGAATATTCCCCAAAATGGAATGCTGATGAGCTACATCATTTAATGTACACCATACGATACAGGAAACAAAAAAGCGCAGAAAAACAATATTTTTATTATTTATTTCCTACATTTTTTGTGAGCTTCGAGCATACACAAGCAGGGGCCAAGCTGTGTAACAGCATCTCTTTTACTTTATTTAAAAATTTAAGCATATACTACTAGAAACTATAAATACAAGCAAACTAAAATAATAGTTTTAATAGTTTATATTTACGTAATTTATCCATGACAGATGAAACATGGCTAGCGGCACCTGTTTAATCTACTCACTTATGCTGAGTACACACTAGACCAAAATGAAAGTAAAGTATGCTCTGTAAACTAAAACAAGATTTTTATGATTTATTTGTCCATTTTTAAGCATTATAAACAGTCTGTCTGCTCCAAGTGACCCTTATAAACTGTCAGTGCCATCATTTTTATTCAAGCAGTATCCAATCAGTTTTCAAATTCTGAGATAGCGGACCAATCAGATCATGCGGTTTCCATGTACTATGCTAATAATACATACCTAACACTAATAATAATACAGTAAAGCATCTAGAGGAAATCATCGGATCTTCTAGCACATTAACAGGAAACCACACGGGCACAACTATTTCATTCTACAAAGGCACCAGGGGAATAACAAGGGAACGTATCCAAGCTACAGTTTCTCCAAGGGCCAGAGTGTGCCAAGAACAAGGTAACATGGTTCCCGTCACTGCCAGTTTACGATACACACTAGCCCTGGGGGGTAGCTGTCTGGGTCGACTGATCCCTAACGGAAAGCCAACTTTCTACCAGCTGGAGGTCCTATCATGTCTCACACAGAGCAGAGGACACACAAGTCTACAGTCCACTCTAAAGCTAGTTCATAATCTAAACCTTGTGTCTGTTAAATAAAGTGTACAGCTTTATGTCTGTGATATCTCAGTGTGAGCTTTTTTTTTATTATTCTCATAGTTTCACCCACATGACGAGCCTGGCACCTATCAGGGCCATATCTGACTAAATGAATGGAAGAGAGAGGTTTTCATCTAGCAGTTCTAGTTATCAGTTATCCAGCAGGAATTTATAATCTTTGGCTTCTGTACCACTCTGAATTGTAAAATGAACAGGGTGCTGTTGGCTGCAATAAATATAACTTCTGTAACATAAATTAGACCATTACACAACTGTAATAGTCAATACAGACTTGCAATACACAAACACTCTTTACCCTAGTGACCCTAGTGATCATGTGACCAGTAACGGGGAATTACACAAACATTTATTCAAGGTCAAGCTCATAATGTCTTCAGGTCATATTCACTTCACTATATTATGTGAATGAAGTGTTCGTCCTGCCTTCTTTTACTCTGCCTTCAACTTGGTAATTGTATCTTATTTATATTCTCTATTTTCTACTTTACTTTGGTGAAACTTTTGTGCTGCAAAGAAATTGGACAAAGGGAATTTCCATCCAGGGATCAATACATATCAGCTAATCTTTTAACACTTTCTGTGGAACACATGATTTATGCTTTCTCCATTTTCTAATTGTGGCCATTCTTATTTGGGCCAGTAGGAATCATTATGCACACTTCCTTAAAATAATCAGCCGAACAACCATGGCCACGCAGTCTGCTTGGAGACATACTGTATGCTCCAGTTATAAAAAGACACGTTCAGAAATGGCCATGCCTCCAAACTTTGATAGAATCTTGGGAAAGCTTTATTAAGACAAAACACAACTTCACTTTGGGTAAGAAATCCTGCTGTAATACTTTCAGTGGACTAGATGAAACAGTACTGTAAAAGCACAGAGCACTGCACAAGTGTGCTGCTGACATCTACTGGTCATTAGCTGGAAATAAATCAAACCGTTATAATCTGCTACCAATCAACTATCTACACATAATGACAGATTTCTGAAGTCCACAGAACTGAGCTATATATTTGTGGCACAAAGGTGCCTCTTTTGTGTTAATTTTTATAATTTAACTCGCCAAGATTATCCAGAATATTTAATATCCATACATTTATTACAGATTTACATCACAAGCAGATATATCACACTTTTGATAATATATGCTTTAATATTTTTCACCATACGCACAGCTAGTCAAAAGTTTTAGAACTTTTTCAGTTTTCATTAAAGTTTATGCAGTTTATTTTCAGTGTATTCTGGAATTAAAGCTTAAAACAAGGAAAAACCTAGGTAGGAAAGTTATAGAATGATTTAACACCATTTAATCTAGATTTACAGACTCATTAACGCAGCCACATTTTTGCAGACATTATGGCCGAACAAACTTGTGCCATTCGACGATGGAAATCAAATACCGCTATGGAACGTCTTCCCAGCACTGTTGCCGAAGTTCCCACAAATGTGTTGCACTTGTTGCTTGCTTTGCCTTCCCCCTTCTGTTCTCTTCACTTCAAGACTGTGCAGCAATTTCATAATTTTAAGCCTACATTCTTGGTCTTATCCTCTAAGGCATTTCTGATAAACCCCTTACCTTTGTTCATGTTCAGGTCATTCACGAGACTTGAACTGCTTAAATTTTAATGTAAAACTGGGGGTGTTCTAAAACTTACTGACAGGTGGCGTATGTCCTTTGTATGTGACCCGAAATCAGCAAATGAGTAGCATATTAAGGTTTTTCTTTTTAAGAAAAAAAAAAGAAATTATTTCATTTCATGAACACAACTGACAAACTTACAGTATTAAACGCAGAGTAAATTACATTTAACACTAATTTCAACTCACTAATTCCATCATCTCACATTTAATCAGTGATTTGTTACGACGCAGGTTATATTAAAGAGGTTAATATTATTTTCAATTGCGTAAATCCCAACTTTGGTCATTTATCATATTGTGCTGGGTCTTTTTCCCTATATCATACTTACCCGCCCCCCTACCCGAGGCCTGAATATGAAACCATTATAAATATTGTTACACAAATACAATTAACCTTGTGGGAAAACCCAAATACTAATTTTGACTTTTTCACCCTAAGGGCCAAAAAAAGTAATTTAACAAGCTGACTTTTTACACTGATACACTAATTATATGGCTAGTATAAAGCCCCTAAAATATAAGCTTTTCTAGGATGCTCGAGCGACAGCTTACATTAGCTTTTCTCTTATAGAGTGCTTGTTCATGTACCTGAAAACAGACAGTTTTCTTGTTATCCTCTCCTGCTCGTGGAAGAGTAAGCGGACCTGAAATTACCCACACATCCCTGAACCTCTCCGTCAGCTCCCTGCAATACATCTCCAACCTTAAAAATAAATAAATAAATAAATTTTACAAAAGACATAACTGTCATTAAGAGTACATAAAAATTTGTTGATTTACAGTTCTCGGGCTATAATCAGATATTGCTCGTTACCTGTTCCAGAAACCAGCGTTGTTTTCATAATTCTGCGGGACGATATTAGACAGATAAAACGTTTCCGCCATTGATTGCTGTTCAAAGATAAACAAGTTTAGCTGACTTTATCCAGCACAAGTTATAGTCATGAAAATGTGTATTTTGGAATATTGAACATTATTAAGTCATTTAGGCTTATATATTATTTTATATTATATTTTATATTCAGGCTCTGTATATTAAATACTGTACAACCGCTATACTGCTTGGTTGCAAAGTTAATATGTAATTTGATCGCGGCTACATTCATCTGACATCTCTGATAATCACGGAGATAAAAGTTTACAAGAAATTTATTTATTTATTTATTTAGCCTTGCCTCTGAAAATTTATTGTCACCAGCTGGTGCCATGTGTCCTCGAGACCAGCCGCTGCCGAGGTAGTCATCATTATGTGCTGTGAACTGCTCTGGAATGCTGGGGTCTGGCTTGAATTTGCAGTGTTTCCGGTCTGCTTTTCCTAGTAAATTACAGCAAGTGAACAATCAAAAGTAAATTTGACTTGCTTACTTGAAACGCTGTCACAGACTTCCAGCACATCCATATTGGTTACTCGAGTCATGATGTGAGCAAGTTAGACAAATTATAAGGGCAAAGCTTTGTTGACATCTGACAATCATACCCATTTGCGGATCTTCCATTTCCCTTCGAGACTAAAACCTGTTCTAGCATAAAGCCCCGGTGCACAAAACAAGGTCCATGAAGACATGATTGAAGAACTCAATAGTACGGACCTCAACCCCACTGAACACCGTTGCGATGACCTGGAACACTGACTGCACACCAGGCCTCCCTGTCCAACACCAGTGCCTGATCTCTCTAATTGTGGCTTACGGACAAATCCCTTCTACTAACCTCCAAAATGCAGTGGAATATATTGCCAGAAGAATGGAGGTTATTATAATAGCAAGGGGGAGTTCCTAAGACTGTGTGGCAGTGGTGGCTTAGTGGTTAAGGCGATGGGTTACTGATCCGAAGGTCAGCAGTTCAAGCCCCACTGTCACCACTGTGGAACCCTTGAGCAACGCTCATAAAAATTATAATTGTAAGTCGCTTTGGATAAGACCGTCTGCCAAACGCAATAAATGGAAAGAGATGTTTAGCTGTCCACAAACTTTTGTCCATATATCCAATGTCTACACATGAACCGCCCAATAAAACAGAATGAACGCAGGATGCGTTCGCAAATTGCTTTATACTAGTCCTCAGCGTACAATAACCATAATCTCGTAGGCTCTCTGTGCCTGGACGATTTCAAACTCTGTCACCTTTTTCTAGTCATTGTTGGTGGAGGTGTTGTGGACGGTTGGCTTTAATTTTTTACTTCTGATATGCTGTATTAATCATCACAACTATAACAAATAAAGGCCTGAAATATTTCACTTTGCATGTAATGAGTCTATATGATATATTGGTTTCACCTTTCAAGTTGAATTACTGAAATAAATGAACTTTTGCACCATATCTTACACCCGTAAGTTCCTTTTAAAATCGGGGATGGGGGTGGCGAAAACAGAAAATAAATGATGGTGCATTATAACCTACCAAGTAGTTTTTCAGCAGACAGGTGTTCAGCCACCCATCTGGGTGTCCTTCGGCTCTGATCATAAGACAAGACGTGGTTAGTGTAGTATCTGGTTTCAGAGCCATCCTCAGGGAGCCCATACAGCCTAATGAGTCTGTGTGAAGCACTCTCTGAGGAAACACACACACACACACACACACACACACACAGAGAGAGAAAGAGAGAGAGAAAACAAAGAATTAATTTTGACAGGTTTTGTTTGTATGTTACCAGGCAATCACTGTCTTGGCTCGTGCTTATTGTCAATATAACTTGATGGAATAATATAACTTGTAGAAGGAAACATCCCGACTGGATAAACTGATCAGGTGGGCCGGCGCTGTGGTCAGCATGAAACTGGACTCTGTGGTGACGGTGGCAGAGTTGAGGACTCTGAACAAACTGCTGGATATTATGGACAATGCCAGCCACCCTCTGCACACCGTGATCTGCAACCAGAGGAGCCTGTTCAATGAAACACTGCTCCTTCTCAAGTGCAGGACCAACAGGCTTAAGAACTCCTTTGTCCATCAAGCCATCAAACTCTACAGCTCCTCACTTAGGGAGAGGAGGACATAGAGTACAGTAGAGAAGGAAAGGGAAGGAAAGGGAAGGAAAGGGAAGGAAGGGGGGGGGGGGCATTTACATTTACTTGTGCAACAACAGAAATGGACACTTTTCCTTTGGTGTAATAACCTCATTCTCATTTAGAGTGCAATGATTTTTTTAATTACATTCTATACAAGCCATATTCAGCTCTTTATATTTACTTATATTACTTAATTTCTATTCTTTTATATTTTGTATATTAGCCAAGTGTATACTGTTTATTCTTTATCTGTGTACTGCTTTTCTTTTCTTATGTGCTGCTGGAAATTTAAATTTCCCTGAGAGAGTCATCCCAAAGAGATCAATCAAGTTCAGCCTAAGTCCAAGTCTATGGAAGTGCTAACTAGCATAAACAAACAGCCAAAAGTTGACTTTATGCTAGCTAGCATAAACAAACAGCTTCTACCAATAACAGTACAACAGCTACAGCTCTCTCTCTCTCTCTGGACCAAAATAGCTTCTTACGTGGATACTAAACAGTCCAGTTGTTGGAGATAATAAATGAAAAACAGCAGCTATGCTAACTGTGTTGCTATGCTGTTAGCTTGCTACCTTTGTGCTGTGTGGAGTCTTCAGGTTGAAGATACAGTTTAACTGCAGCCACACATGCGCCAGTGCTAACACTGACTCCACACGCAAAACCACCAAAAAATCGCATAAATCTGAAAACAGAGGCCATTTTTTAAACAAATAGAACTGAAACGTAGCTTTAGCTTCGTTGTGAGCCAACTGGCTTGAGGTATGAATAAGCAACTTCTGTTTATTCATGAAAAAGAGAGCTCAGTGAGGAAGCGGATTCCCTTACAGCGCCATCTTGTGTCCAGAAAGAAAAATACACACCGGTTACTCTTCACCAGCATGGCTGCTTCTCCTGGTATGTTTTAACATATCCACTATAAGGGTTAAAGTAAATGGACACCTGATCATCACACCCATATGCAGTTTATACCTAAACTGGTCCTACAAAAATTTCTTTGTGGTTTTGGGCTCTGTGTTTATTTTCTGGTATATACTGAAGCCACATTGAAAAGGGAAGCGATGAGCGATTCGCATGCGAAGTCGCCAATTTTACGCGGCCTGTGTAAGCAAGTAGGAAAAGGTTTTGAGGAACTCAGTGTTTTGGTGGCGGGCGGCACGGTGGCGTAGTGGTTAGCACGTCCACCTCACAGCAAGAAGGTCCTGGGTTCGATTCCCAGCTCGAGCGTTTCTGTGTGGAGTTTGCAGGTTCTCCCTGTGCTTGCGTGGGTTTCCTCCGGGTACTCCGGTTTCCTCCCACAG
>JAOUQZ010000044.1:13031274-13044620 GCA_028564935.1 Neosilurus hyrtlii
GTTCAGAAAATGAATGAAATGAATGAATGAGTATTTTGGTGGCATCTGTCCATCAACAGACTCTTTAAGCTCTGATTGGTTATTTGCAATGAGTCACTCACGTGAAGATTCAACTCACTTGAGCAACACATCCACCCACTTTGCATCAATGGAGAAAATCTCGCCTCTCGTCACTCATTTCACTTGCGATCATTGACTTTGCGTGGTCACATGTCACTCTTCGCTTCCTGTGTTAATCCGGCTTAATACCAGTTGTCTCAACTCCACGTCATGTAAGACTGGCACTGATAAAATGTCTTTTAACTATATACCTGAACAAATACTAATTATGCACCATACACTCATGCATCCATTTGCTGAACCGATTAATCGTACTAAGGTTGCGGGGAGGCTCAGGCTTAATTCAGCCGACTCTAGGCAAAGGCAGGGAACAGCTTGCTAATCCATCACAGGGTCAACACATGTACACACACACACACAACCATTCACACTCACATTCACACCAAGGGGTAATTTGGAACAGCCACTAAGCCTAATGTGCATGTCTTTGGACTGTTGGAGGAAACCGGAGTACCCAGAGGTAACCCACACAAGCACCGATTGCTTTTTTAGACTCGGTTTATTCTGCACTAAATAAACAGTCAAGCTCTGCAAATATCAGTCTTGACAAGAAAATCTGCCAAATGCTGTGAACACAGGTCTTATTGTGAGATAAGACGATGATGTTCCTTCACTCAAAGACAAAAATAGAAAAAAGAAATCCATGACCCAAAGTATGATTGATAATACAGTATGTAAAGTATGTTAACATGGACATTCCATGAAAAAATATTTTTGATTGTAAGCAATAAATCCAGGCTTCATTATAAAAGAAATGAAACCCAATGGGTCCTGAAATGGTCTGGTGAGGTGTTTTTGGGTGGGGGCCGCATTTGACCAGTGTCGGCTGAGATAGGCACCAGCGTTCCCATGACCCCTGTAGAATTTGGCCATTCGGCAAATGAATGAGTGAGTAAAACCCAAGAGGACTGGTGCTGTTACAGGAAAATAATCCAGTAGGGTGAGCCTCTAACACTCAGAAGTAGATAAATTTTCTATAACAAATTGAAATATATATAATATGAATATATAATTTAATAATATAATATAACATAACTATATGATATAAAATAATATAATATAGTATTAATTAATAATCCAGAGCGACTTACAATTATCATTTTTATACAACTGAGCAATAGAGGGTTAAGGGCCTTGCTCAAGGGCCCAACAGTGGTAATAGTGGGGATTGAACCATTGACCATCAGATTAGTAACCCATCGCCTTAACCACTAAGCCACCACTGCCCCACGTAGTATGTAGTACAAACATCAAGCCAAGCAGGACAGACAGTAGTCCTCCTTCGTTGAGATACTATGGCAACTATCAGGCATGTTCTAGAGAATTTTATACGCTGATATCAGTCAACATTCTGTTTGTCAGCTGAAGACATGGCTGGAATGCAGGGGCTACCAATCATGGGGACGAAGCCAAGGATTTGGACCTAAACTAGGTTTAGATCCACGTTTGCTGTGACCATTTTACTACCGACAAGTCTACATGTTTTGTTTATGTTCATAAGACAGACAATAATATATCGCAAGCAAATCATGCGTGCCGTTAGCTTGTTTGATTTAACCGCAAACAAAGAAGTCCAGTTCAGAACTACTGCGCTCATAGATAAATCACTGTACTGTACTCATAAATCGCCCGACTGCCATAGATGTGTCATTTTTAATATTCAACCAAGTTCAAACACTGAATATTTAATATTGAGCTTCACTCAACTGAACTCGCGCTGAGCCACAAACACAGCAACAGGCTTTCACAGCAGCATCACTATCTGCTTGTAAGTGTTAAAATTAAACAGAAAACTTGCGAGCCATAAGCCCCATGAGAACACTTTCATTTCGGCAAGATTTCACTGTTATCTCTTGCACCTGTCTACTAATGAAATAATTATAGGACTCCAGAGACCGGTAGGCTTTCTTATGCCTTCTTCTGCTCCGGTGAAACAGCGTTCGCAGTTAGCTCACAACATCTGCAAACTGTACACTCGGCCATAGCTAGAATTTTTTCCGATAACTCAGTCTTCTGAAGGCTGTAAGGGTCAATTACATCACATAAAGCTATTTTGTCACGTATCTCTGCTGTGCAGCATAGAAAGTTTGTCCTCGGCCCTGCGGACACACGTGCCCAGAAGCATGTTCTAAGTATAGTAACATCTGGCTTACGCAAACCAGCGCTATTGGCTGCTTCAAAGTTGCCAAACACCTCTTGGTAGACCAGTTTCCTCCTCACTCTTCCATCTAGTTTGGAGCGACGGCCTGATCTGGGAAGGGGCCTAGTAGTGCCAATCACTTTTCACTTCTTAATTATGGATTTTGCTGTGCTCCTACAGACGGATAAAGCCTTAATTTGTTTTTCTTCATATTCATATTCTGACTCTTGATCTGTCCTCAACTTTATCCCTGAGAACCCATAGATAATTGGTTGTTTTCAGCAACACCTTCATTTACGCAATGAATAAAATAATCAGAATAATAACACTTGATCACAGGTGGAAGCCAATTAGCTTGGTTCTCCAGTTAGAAGTGGAGAAGGTGATTTAGTTACACCTGTTTTTTTTAAGGAGCGGTGATCCTTTAACCATGACAGTGACTCATTCATTTGGTGAATTACTGCCATCATATCTTTTATTTGGCTGTTATAAGTTATTTAAATATTTGTGTCTTTATTTCAGGCTGTACAGCAACAAAATTTGGATATTGTAAAAGGAGTAATTATTTTCTGTACCCAGTGGAAATGTTTGATAGTAATGTACTTTTGTTATAATGGGGGTGTTTTTTTTTTTAAATGCCCACTGTATTGTACTGTATTTTACCGTATAAATGTCAGTCAAGCTGCTGTTATAGAAAATCAGTCAGAACCTTCTGATTCAAGAACTCAGCAGCCCTGAGGTGTACGGCAGCAATACGGACAGACACCAAAGGATGAATTATAAAGTATAAACACCATGAAGACTCTCATTGCGAGAGTGAAATGTTGGACCACTTCAGCCAGTTAATAATGAGATATTGTCCAGGTACTCTTGACCTCTTTTTATAGAGAGTAGGTGTAAAAGGTGCTGTGATTATTATAGTCCACGTAATACATTATGCAAATACATTGAAATTAAAGCTGACATTGTTGTACTTCCTTGTCATGCTTTCATAAATTCTTAATATCGTATTTATTGCACTCATCTGTAGTTCCAGATTCAATCCTGTGATTAAAAAATCTCTAGGATGAAATCTGGAATGGCCTTTAAATTGACAATGATGAATGTGATATTGGCCAGGTCTTTCTTTATATTAATCTGAAAGTAGGTTGCATCTTAATTACTTACCTTAAAGTAGGCTAAACTAAAAGCAGAATTAGACTTGGGGGGGATAAAAGGTGTAAACAGGAAAAACTGGGACAAAACAAATGCAAAATAAACTGGCAATTTTGTTTTATCAGCATTTTATTGTTTACTTTCATATACAAAAAGATAAAATTGAAATAATTCTTTCTAATACTTTTTTTTTCGCAGTCAGGATGTAGTTGCTTCACACTGGGCAAATACTACATTCATACTGGTTTATTCTGGCACCAATGAAGAGCAGAAACAACCACATCCCAACATCTAGGCAAAACTAGTCCAAACTCTGGATACGTAGTTCTAAAATTACCACAGTAAAAAGGAACAATGATCCACTGCAAAATTAAAGAACTATGTTACAATGAGCGCTCAAAAAAAAAGTCCTCAGTTCATTACGGCAATACAAATGGTCTGACCGTCCCAGGGCATTTTATATAGGCTATATAAAACTTTTTCAACATACTTTTCAATCCGAAAGAGGGCCTACAGCAACAAGCTCAACTCTCTGTATACAATTTGTCTCATACAGATTTTTTTTTTTAGTATAGTTGTTAAAATCAGTAGTACAAGCCATCTCTGTTCTACAAGTTTAGCTACAATAGTGAAACATAACCTACAACATGTACATTTCACATATTCCGATATAGAAACAGCACTTAAAATATGACCCCTTGACAAGACAAGTGAGAATGCCTTCTTTCATCTCCCATGTGCCACATCTGTTATAATATATGGATATAAAGTATACAGCAGTGCCATTATTGGGTATGAAATGGATTTTGAGCTTGGGGGTTTTTTTCTGATGCAATTTTTGGCCAAAAAATAAAAAAAAAAGAAAGAAAGAGGGAAACAAAAAATTCCCCAAGCCAAGTCAATTTTCCATTCCATAAAATATAAAAGGTACTATTATGAGGAGAGTGATTATATTTGCCTTGTGGGAAAGCAGCCTTATGCAAGACAATTAAAACGAATGTAAGTGTTAGCATAAAAAAGGTTTATATTCCCCGTATATATCCCCCTGAAGGAAAGGCTTTAATACTTGAGTGCTGGCTTACAACCCTGCTATACTTTAACCTGAACACTCCCACCTTAGATAATATGAGGTAACGAAATGCACCAAAACCTGCTCTGGGACCACAATTAGGCTTGACACTAATGGTAACGAGACAGAAGCAAAATGTGAGCCATGCCTTCGTTTAATGAGGTCATTCAAACCATCTTCAGCTTATTTCATGAGGGAAAGCGGGAATTTAGGAAGCGCTCAAGTGTTTCCCTGTATAGTACCGCTTAATTGCTTTTTCTGAGATTGGCAAGAGGCTTGAGACGAAAGAGGTTTTTGAGTTGTCAAGGGGTGCTTTATACATGTTACACCAGTACAAAAGAGGTTCTCCCGTGTTTGTGTGTGTGTATGTGTGTGTTACAATAGTGTACATTTTCTTTTTAAGTGTCAACGACTATCCAGCTAGCAACACTGATTCACATGAGCTCTGAGGTAATCGGTTCCTGAAAACCTGGATCTAAGACTGCATCCAGAGTTACAGCTGGTCACGTTTTAGAGAATTTCATATCATATACAGTATATATATATAGATACTATCTTCTGAAAAGGATTACAACCAAAGTGGAGAGGAAAGGGTGAGGCAGAGACAGCGAGAAAGATAGAAACAGCGGTTGCTTCAGCAAGGATACACAGGCACATCAGAACACCCCTGAAAATGAGGTTTGTAACGTTCCTGATATTGAAAATGAACTAGCTTTCCACGAGGCCATCTTTGTAACATGAACTGGTGAACCAGATCTGTATAGAAACATGTCTACTCTAAAAAGATGAGATAAAATACCCTTTTAAACCACAAATAGATCAATGTCTATACAGACCTGGGATAGAATGAAAAATCAATTACAGAGAGCGTAACACACATAGTTGGCACAACAGCGAAGATGACAACAACAACAACCCCCAAGTGTCTATCAATCAAGAAACGAGGTATGGGATTGCATTAATCATCTATGATGCTGATCATAGTGTTTAATCCTGATTAAAAGCTTTTCATGTGTAAATTATTATTTTTTAAAAATAGCAACCTTTTTTGGAAACCTAGTAATACTGTAATAGCATATTCCTCAACTGGACAACACAATGTATCTTTAAACTAATACTTTGAAGTATTTCTAGATCGATGGAAATGTAGCATCCTTCATTGTCATCCTGTAAAAGCCTTTATTTTTTTGTAATTCTTTTTGGACAGAAACACAGATACTAATGAGAACAAAACTTTGGTTACCATCTTGCAGATTTCCAAGATATGCAAGAAATGTGGCTACATTATTATTAAAACACACAAACACACACACACAACAGCCGCCTGCAGTAAACTATATGGACAATGATTTGGTATGATACCTGGGGATCGGTAATGTTGCCCAGATATTTTATCCCTTCCAAGAGAATGCTACGCTATTGCTGTGGATATTGCTTGCTACATTGTCCGAGTTTACACACACACACACACACACACACTCACG
The DNA here is from genome assembly GCA_028564935.1 of Neosilurus hyrtlii. Lineage (NCBI taxonomy): Eukaryota > Metazoa > Chordata > Actinopteri > Siluriformes > Plotosidae > Neosilurus > Neosilurus hyrtlii. The sequence continues at coordinate 13,037,243 of JAOUQZ010000044.1, forward strand.
CACCTGCTATGGTAAAGCTGCAAAAGTCAAAGGAATCTGGGGAAAACTACTTTATAAGCTTGTGTTTAAAAAAATCAAACATAATGATAACATTATGACAAGCTTATCTTTAGGCGCTGGGATTCACACATTAATAACTGGTTTGGCAACGACCATTTTATACTATTCCAATCCTGGTTAATTTAGCTTTAGCACTGTTTAAAAAGGGAAACCAGAAACACCAAGTCAGTGAGTGCAAAGATGGCCTCGGAATATTCCCTGTGATTCACGGGCCACCCTGGAAGCTTCACCACAGCTTTTACACACACAAAGGCCCGATTCCACCCACATCCAGCACTGCAGATGAAAGGCGAACATCCCGGAGAAGTTATATGGCACCATGATGAAAAACAAAATAACTTAAAGCTCTGGTAAAGACACATAGAGAAACAAGAAGCAACCGCTGCAAAGCCTCATGGGAAAGAGTAAGAAAGCAGAGGGACATCAAACCTTTATTATTATTATTTTTTTTTTTAATCTATAAATGACATGCCCTGAAATAAAGCTTTACTAATGGAACTGCTTGCTGTACATGATCATCAGAACCATGTGCCCAAACACAAGCCAGAGAATTCAGTTTTAATTTGGATCAAGAGCTAATTTGGTAACGTAAAGCGAGTGACATCATCACTTAGCCGCACAGCAGTTTATATGCTTTACTTTTGAAGGAATGGTTGAATTAATTCAGTACATTTTAAAGCATGAGAAGAGAAAGATATCCTATAATGTTATATGTTGTAATCCAGTATTAAAGGTTTAATGTCCCTTTGAGCAACAGTGAAGGAACGGAGAGTTCATTAGAAGGAACAGAACAGCCGGCATAAAATAAGGGAATAATGCCCTGGTCTCAAAGATAGACAGAATTCTACACCTGTTTACAGCTATTTACACGGGTTTTCTATTTATACACCATAATGTGGTAGCACTTCTTAAAAGATTTTGGACTTTTTTTTTTTGTCTCAAAACTCCCTAATTTTAAAAGCTGACTTAAAACAAAATATACTTACTACAAGTCAACACAGCTAACAGAATATATAACACAAGTCATACACATAGAAAAATCTGAGGTATTTCTGGTTTGAGGTGGTCTGTGGTTCATGAACAAAATCTCTCTATTTTTTTTTCTTTCACTTTTTGTGTTTAATCCTCTACAATTTTTTTTTTATTATTATTGTTTTAAAGTTGCTCTCATTCTTTTCGGAAGCCTGTTTCATTTTTCTCGACGTTGCGTTGCATTCGAAAATGATTTCTACTGAGAAGTTGCGTGTGCGTGACGCAAAGAAGAAGTGGGAAAACAAAAATACAGAAATATTTCAGCTTTGAGTGGAAACAGCAGCATTGTGGACATTCACTGTTACACTGTGGCAAACCCAAATGTGAATTCTTGCCTCTTTTAAGACAAAAACAGGTGTCTTGGTTTTATTACTCTTCCAACTGAATGCACTTTTTCAGTCACTCTTAATAAACTGCCTATGCACCGTAAGTGTAGTATCTACAATGTAGGACCCACAAGATCCAATTCTTGAAGTTGGTCCCTCTGAGATACTGATAATATGAAAAAAGGGACACGGCTACAATGTGAGAATAATCACCATCAGCTCAGGTTTGTAAAAAACAAACCTTCTAAATGATCATGAGTCTGCTGTTTCAGTCAAGGTCTTTAAATCCAGGTATCTAATATGTGTGTGGACATATTAGACTGTTTGGGGGGAAAAATATATATATATAACCTTCCACAAGGTCTCTCTACACCACCCACCCACCCACACTCACACCCACAGCCACACACTCTTATCATAGTCTTTCATGAACATTTAAGTGTTAAATTCCATTAGGGTTAAAACCTAAGACCTTTCCAACTTTCTCCATCTATTTGCTAGGGATAAATGGCAGTCATCCATACAAAACACCCCGCCCCCACCCTCACCCTATACCCCAACTGGTTACCTGAGAAATAATTCTGTACCAAACAAAATGCACTATCCAAATCCTCGACTTGTTCACTACGTCCAAAAGAAAAGCCAATTTCTCAAACCTAAATTCTTAATTTCATACGAGAAAATTCTGAACCGACCCCTCTTCACAGTCGCCAGCTTCAACATCACAGAACCAAATGAAGGAAAAATAAAAAATAAACAATCCAGTTGTCTTCCACATTTTGTTGTGTTCTAGAGACACCCGTTAGTTCCGTAAAAGACACGTTTTCCGTAAATTTGAATAGCACACAGTCAGAGAGAGGAAAAGTTCTTAAAAAATCGGAAATAAAAATCCCTTGAGGAAGGTTAATGTAACAGTCATAAATGTTCCTCACAGGTTTTGCAGCATTGTTTTATTTTCCAACATGGTGAACGGTTGCTTGATGTGTTGGTTGGTTTTGCCTCAGGCAATCCTGTCCAGAAGACAGAAAAAAGGAATAGAAAGAAAAAACGAAAACAAAACAAAACAAAAAAAAACCCACAAACACTGAACTGAAATGGTTGAGGTACCTGCATCTTGTCAGCATTCATAAGTCGGCACCTGAACGCGCTTTGAGATGTCCTTATGCTGTTTTGTTTTTGCTTTTTTTTTTTTCTTTTTAACTTGTTTTTTCCTCTCTTGATAAAAATACAGTAGCGAAGTGTGCTGGTAGTATTGATCCGATCAGAATAATAATCGTACTAATAATAATAACAATAATAATGATAATTAATTTAAAAAACGTCAGGATAAAATAGCAGCTGCATTCATTGTTGTCTGAGATCCGCTGAGTCTGGAAAGACGAAGGTTGTTTCTTTCGCTTCGGGGTTTGATTTTTTTTTTCTCCAGAGTTTCCGCCCGTCGTTCTCAGATGCTGGACTCTTTGGGTGCTAAGTCCACGTTGGTGACTGAGGTGAGCACGGAGACGAGGCAGTCGGAGGCAGGGCCGCTGCTGAGGCGTCGGATCTGAGAGAGGCGTTCTTCTACGCAGCCCGCTGAGAGACGAGCCTCAGCATCATGGTCCCAGCATTCCTCTATCGTCTCACACAACTGCTCCAGACCCTGCACGCGTGTGAACACACACAAAAACTTTGATCAGGGCATATGAACACAGATCAGGTATAAAAGTGCCTCAAATACACATTGTATGTTGTTATTCCACAAGTCTATGCAAGTGAAACACATTTGGATTGGCTGGACTGTGGCATTGCATTTGCTCATGAAAAACTGGGCTTAAAAAAACATGAAGCCTAATAAGACCCTTGCAGGAATAGAAAACCTACGCCTATGTAGACATTTGTCTACAGTTAGTCATAGACTGTATGGGACTACTTGTATCCCACCAGGCGCTCGGTCTCAGTCTCTGCCCCCCCCCCCCCACCCCCCACCCCCACCTCCACTTACTCATTCCTTTTAGGGTCATAGAGAGACTGGAGTCTCTCTCATCCAACTCTGGGCAAAGGCAGGGTACAGCTGCCAGACCAACGCAGGGCCAACACACACACAGACACACACACAACTATTCAAACTCTTACCTAGGGCTAATTTGGAACAACCATTTAGCCTAATGTGCATGTCTTTGAACTGTGGAAGGAAACTGGAGTAACCGGGAGGAAACCCATGCAAGCGCCGGAAAAACTTCACGCAAAACACCCAAGCCTCAAAACCAGGGCATTCTTGCTGTGAGACGAATATGCTGACCACTATGCCACGGTGCCTCCCATCAGGCTCATTCAAGGAACAAAAGGAGATTTATTTCAGGAATGACTGCGGCGGCTAAAGTCTGACTTGCACTGCAAACTTTCAGTGATGCTTAACAGACAATGCATGACTTGGTCCTGTGTACACATTTATATACTCCCATACTGACAAGAGAGGAATATGAAGAAATTCTCACTGACAGTAACCTAAGGCACCAATTTTTTTAATTATTATTATCAAGTACAGCAATGACTGATAACTGATAAAGGCAGATGAAAAAATAAACCCAGTGGTAACTGAGGAGAGAAAAGTCTTGTTTAAAGGATAAGGCTTTTCTTGTTCCCTTACCACTACTATACACTTCAAAATCCACCTGATGGCTTAAATAGATATGCTTACAGGATGTTTAAGCCAGCACTCCTTCAGCACAGGCCTCATCTTTTTGTGGACTACGACGTCCTGCAGGTCCTCCAGGGAGGGGTGCTGTCCAATCTCCTCCTCAAACGGCAGCATGTACTCATCTACTGGACCTATACAAAAAAGACAAAGTCACTACGCCGGAACTTCCACCAGAGTTCATAAGCTTGGACTTTAAAGGGACCAGAACTTGAATAGTGGATGTTGATCCTAATCTCTGCTCAGTAATTTAAAAAACCCAATTTAACGCATGATGTATACCTGTATGACCCACAGTTTCATCAGTAGTCAAATTTACAGCACACAGGACACATCTAGTTTAACACTATTCAATTTCTCAGCTTATATTAGCACTGAAGATACGTTTCAATGCAAAAAGAAGGACCGTTTCTTATTTCAGCCATTTGTAATGCTAAAACGCTGATTCTATTAAAACAGGCACTGCTTAATTATCTGGTCACTTCCACACGGTATTCGTTTGAATGGGAGGTCAATAGAATGATGGATTCTCAGTTATAGGAAGCAGATTGTACTAACCATCAGCAGCTGTGCAGCGGGACACCAGCTCCCAGAGCACGAGTCCCATGGCATACATGTCTATCCTCAGAAAGGCATCCCTCTGGAAGTTAATGGCTCCCTCCAGCACCTCAGGCGCCATGTACCTCCGCGTACCAACCTAACATCAGAATCAGTTAACATGACCCTGTACATCAAACTTTTACACAAAAGCTTTATTCATGAGCTGGTAGAAAATACTCAAGTTCTGTTTAAGCTACTGAAACACAATCATACAACTGCGATTAAAATTACAGAAAAGATTTCAAATATATGTTCAAATCCGGTGTGTTCTTCTTTTTAAAAACACTTTCTGACCTGGCCATGTGTGTCTCCTGGAGCTTTGCCGGGCTCAAACTTCACCGCCAACCCAAAGTCACCGATGACAGCAGTTAGATCGTTCTTTAGCATCACGTTTTTACTCTTGAAGTCCCTGTAAGTTAATATAAGCAAAGTTTCGATGAGGTGAAACAAATAGCAACATATTTGATGATCTAGGAAAAACAATAAGATTGTTCAAAAACATTGAAAATACAATTTAACTTTAATGCAGCGTTCAGACAGGAAGCGACAAGTGACATGCGAATTGCCATGCGACAGAAGCAAATCGTTTTGCCACTGGAATGTTGTGAGCTCCTGTTGCCTAGGTAACTGTCTCGCATGTTTCCCGCTTAAGCATGTTTCCAGGTGGAACTGTGAGCAGCACTGAGCTAGTTCCCTATAGCTTGAAATATCATTATCGTATATTATATCATTATCTTATTTTTTTTTTTGGCTCATATTGTTGTAATAAATAGTTTATTATTATTATTATTATCATCACATGGCAAGTATAGAATGGAGACTTTTATACATCATAAAACAGGAAAATATATATATATATAAATACATACTCATAAAAAATGCCAACTGTTACAGAAATGTGAATCCAAGCATTGCACTTCCGGTTATGATCCTTCCAAAATTTCTGTGTGCAATCGTAATGCATAGGATACTTTGCCGCCGCAATAATGAGCTGCTCTACTATGCAAATGAAGGAAGAACTTTCATTCCTTTCATGTTCACTGTTTCCCTTGGAAAAATGTTTTGGGGAACTCAGTGTTTGTCGGGACCTGCCAATCAATGTTATCTATAAGCTGATTGGTAATCACTCTAATCGTTTGCCTCTTATCGCTCATTTCACTGGTGTTCACTGCATGATCGCTTGTCACTCATCTCTTCCAGTGTGGACACCCCTTAAGACACTGTCTTAAAAAACTAGTTTGTCAAGTTCATACAGTGTATGGAGCCAGTGTAAAGTGAAAAATAAGACCAGTAGTGAATGAGAATGGTAATACTGATAATCACAGGTGAACACTGTAACCCTAAGGGGGAAACAACCATGTCAAAATATATTCGTGCAAGTGATAAGCTCATAGTGTTATTCTAAGTATCTGGCAACATGGAAAAGATTCCGACGGAGATACTTCTGTATCACTTCACCGCAATAACTGAAAAAGAAAATTATTGTTTTCTACACTCATTGTTTTTGCATTCTCTCCACCCGGTCTCTGAAGCAACACCTCATTCAGCGTAGGGGAGTATCGCATGGGGTATGTTTTCTGATGTTTACAAAAATGATGGAAAGCTTAATAAGTCATCTTTTCCAAAAGTAACACAGAAAATATATCTGTACTGAGTAAAGAAAATGTAATTCCCCCAAAAAAGGGGGAAATAGGCCTGGAAAAAAAATCCTAAAGTTTTCCTTGAACTAGTGCAGTAGTAAAAACAGTCAGTCTGTCTGAGGAAATTTTACGTCTTGCTAGGTTGTGACTTCCTCACACAGTGAATGTCAAGTGTTGCTCAAGTTAAATGCCATCTCAAACAGTGACATCTACTCAGGCTCCAGTTTCTAGTAATCAGCTTCCAGCTGTTAACATGTCTGTGATATCTGCTGTACCACAGAAATAAAATGCAACAGTCTCCCCCAGTCTCCCCTTTTTATCATTACTTTTGAGTTTTAGAAGAATTTTAACATCATAACCGTAATTCTGGTTAAGAAGAATGTGGAATCCTTAAAAGCACATAGTATTCAGAATTCCAACATCAAGCAGTAAATATCCACATTTCCCTACTAAATGGATTTTTCCCAGGCTGCGCCACTTGACAGTCTGCACAATCAGGTTAAGTAGCAACTCAGAATGTAATTCTTGTACATATTAACCCAAACACATGACCCAGACAGAAAAAAGCATTTTACACCATTTGTCGTACCTGTGAGCAATAGCAGGTTTGGGGCCTTCTCCTTTGTACCGCGGTACATCTTCATGAAGGTAGGCCAGACCACAAGCCATCGTTTCAGCAATGTGACATAACTCATTCCAGCTTACAACACTGCCCTTCAGATAATCAGTCAGAGAACCCTAGAAATCAGAGAATGTCCAAAAATCTCAGCACAAGGTCAACTTACAATAATTTCACATCAACACAACCTACACAGTAAAGCACAAATTATAACAGAGACGCCATTCATACTTTATATCATCTGTCCGAAACATAATAGGTCCCTTCATTTAAATATGACTCCTCCGCTTAAGGGTTCATTCCATGGCAATTCACCTAGATCAGGGGTCAGCAACCTTTTTGAAACTGAAAGCTACTTCATGGGTACTGAGTCATACGAAGGGCTACCAGTTTGATCGGCTCTCCTGAAATTACACATTTGCTCAGT
>JAOUQZ010000044.1:13070119-13093597 GCA_028564935.1 Neosilurus hyrtlii
CCTGAGTCGATTTTCCGTAGAACAGTGCTCGATACGTTGAAGTAGAGCTAAATATATTGTATGTGGGAAAAATAATAATAGTACCTCAATTTCATCCCGACAAGCCTGTTTTGTGTATGTGTATATATATATCTCCACTACTGCCCCTTAGGTGCCATAATCTACTAAGTCCATACATGAAAAAAAATGAGGTAGTAACATATTCGGACAATAGAGGTGTCTCCCCATATTATGAAATTCACTCCAAAGTGGACAATTGCAGCCACCAGAAGGCATTATTTTGTTCTATTTCAGGGTTACATATAGGTCAATTCCAACTTTGACACTAACACCAAGTTAATCAAAATGGCTGAGCTACATGCTTGACTTTTCTGCTTTTTTTTTCAAAGGTGTGTTTAAGTAATTATTAGAAATGCATAGAAAATAAAAAATGCATTCTTTAGAGTATTACGAATCATTTTGGTGAGAGAGAGACGTATTTGTTTGAAGTGGAATTAGCCTCATTGTAATTCTAAATGAAATGTACTCAGTCTTGTACATGAATGCACTGTCTGTGCTGTGCAGTCATGTGATGCACTTAAAAAATAAAAGGGTGATTTTAGGTTAGGCCTACTTACATTGATACCTGGTCTACATATAGATGTACTTAAGGAAACATTATCATCCCCAAAGGACTGCAGCAAGCAACGTCTCAGATCAAAATTCAAACCTTTTTCTCATTTTTAGGTGGCATCACAGAGTATCTGACAGCAGCTGAAGTCTTTATTTTTTAAATGTATTTAAATTTTTGTATTATTTTTGGGTTTTTTTTTAACCTGAGATCGGTCACGGTCACTTGGAGCAGACGTCACCATCATGTATTAAAGTTGAAAAAATAGACCATAGAAAACTCATTATAGTGTTTTTTTTTGGGGGGGGGTGTTCTTGTGTTTCCGTATACAATACACAGACACTTTGATACCAGTACAGAGCACAGTTTACTTATGTTTCCACAAAGTATATGCTAAAACTTTGAATAGGTTTAAAAAGACACCTTTAGCACAGAGTTCACATATCCCACCTCTGTCATGGCTCAAATATGTAAAAATAAACTATAAAAATGATTTATTAATCATAAATTTAAAAAAAATTGATTTATGTTGATTTTTATGTTTCTTTGTAGTACATACTAAAATAATAACTCAGGCTCGGTGGATGTAACTGAATTGAAACATTTATTCAACAACAACCGCCTCGCCTTTAGCAATTTGTGTTAATAATGCACCGATAAAAACAAACTTGAATACTGTGTTCCATACTATATTCTATATCTGATAATAGATCCCCCTAAATGCTTTCTTCAGTTATCTTTAAATGCAAAAACACAGCTGTTTAGCATGGCAACTGAGTAAGAGAAAACAAACTTGAAGCAGTTGAGGTTTTGGGTTCATGTCTGTGTTCCCCAGTGCCTATGTTCCCCAGGAACCCTACCCCTAACCCTAATATTCCATAAGTTGTTACGTTGATGAGTATGTTTGATCTTGTTTCATCATACTTCTTTTACAATGTGGATACAATCATTGTAGATTACTTCTATAAACCACACAATACAATGGAAGATCCGTTAATTTAAAGGACTGGGGAACATAGGTACTGGGGAATATAGGGTCTGGGGAACATAGGTACTGGGGAATATAGGGTCTGGGAAACATAGGTACTGGGGAGCATCGGGTCTGGGGAGCATAGGTATTGGGGAACATAGGTACTGGGAAACATCGTGACTGGGAAACATCGGGTCTGAGGAACATCGGGTCTGGGGAACATTGGGTCTGGGGAACATCGGGTCTGGGGAACATTGGGACTGGGAAACATCTGGTCTGGGGAACGTTGGGACTGGGGAGCATCTGGTCTGCGGAACATCGGGTCTGGGGAACATCGGGACTGGAGAATATAGGGTCTGGGGAACATAGGTACTGCGGAATATAGGGTCTGGGGAACATAGGTACTGGGGAGCATCGGGTCTGGGGAGCATAGGTATTGGGGAACATAGGTACTGGGAAACATCGGGTCTGGGGAACATCGGGTCTGGGGAACATCGGGTCTGGGGAACATTGGGACTGGGAAACATCGGGTCTGGGGAACATCGGGACTGGGGAGCATCTGGTCTGCGGAACATCTGGTCTGCGGAACATCGGGTCTGGGTAACATCGGGACTGGAGAACATGGGGCTGATCCCGAAGTTTTTCTTCTCTTTCTTTTTATGTGCATTTGAAACTACAAAATGAAAATGTAAGAAGTAATAACTATGTTTGTCCTCTTCAAAACTGACTTGACTAAAGAACAAAGAACACATTTAATACAGTGGATCTCTTCAAGTATCCATTGTGCACTCAGAAGCCACACCACCACTGAAAAAACAGTAATATTAAGAACTCAAGGCTAATCTTTTTTTTAAGTCCTCACTGAGTATTTCACTTGAGATGGTGTGTGTATGTGTGTGTGTTTAAGTAAGGTTAAGTGGTGAAATACAGTCATGGGTGTAATGGCAGTTGAATTAAATTAATGCATTTCCATACTTCCTGACTTCCTAAAAAACAATTACTTCTTTTTGATTTGCTTTTTTATTTTAAAAGCAGAGAAATTTCTCTCATTGATTTACATTACTAAATTGGCCACCTTGTATTCGCCAGCATTAGTGACATTGTGTACATAGCGCTGCGTTACTACACCTGGAAACTCATGCGTTAGGCTTTCATCAATAGACAGGAAATGTCTATGCAGCATAAAATAAAATAAGTAAAAAAATAAAGAACAGACTCAGTGGAGTAGTGTTTAGCACTTCCACTTCACAGCAAGAAAGTCCTGGGTTAGAGTCCTGGACTCAGCAAGGGCGTTTCTGTCTGGAGTTTGCATGTTCTCCCTGTGCTTGTGTGAGTTTCCTCTGGGTACTCCAGTTTCCTCCCGCAGTGTAAAGACATGCACTGCTAATTGGCTGTTCCAAATTGCCTCTAGGTGTAAGTGTGGGTATAAATGGTTGCATGCATGTTTACCCTGCAGTGGTCTGGCGAGCTGTTCAGAATGTGTACCCCAGATTAGTCCAGCGTCAGCTGAGATAGGCTCCAGCCTCCCCGAATAAGTGAGTGAGTGCAGAAAGCTTATATGAGTGGTCTTGCAAATATAATATACAGTTACAGATTTAATCTATTTATTTATTTCCGAAGCCACTGAGTAGAGTCGAGGGGAGGCTGACCCCAATCTCAGCCAACTCTGGGCAAGGGCGGGGCATACCCTGAACAGCTCACTAGACCATTGCTGGGCCAACACACACACAAAACCATTCACATTCACTAGGGGTGATTTGGAACAGCCAGTTAGAACCAAGGACTTAATGAGAATGTTTTTGGACTGTGGGAGGAAACTGGAGTACCTGGAGGAAACCGATGCAAGCACAGGGAGAACATGCAAACTCCACACAGAAACGGATAATGGATCAATCAGATCCAGTGTCATATATCTCCCTAAACGTCTAATACCCATACTTAGCCACTGCCTAATGGTTAGAGAAGTGGTTTAGGACCTAAAGGTCATTGTTTTGATTCCCATACCAGCAGGAAAAATGTGTGGTGGTGGGGGAGTGAGGTGGACCTTTCTTCCTCCACCTTTATGGCTGAAGTGCCCTTGAGCAAGGCACCTCACCACCAGTGTGGCAGCCTACTGCTCCGAGTGTGTGTGTGCTCACTGTGGATGGGTTACATGCAGTGCCAAAATTTCCTGTTTTGGAATAAAACAGTTTTATTGAAATTAAAAAATGAGTTTTAGAAGTTTGATCTTTGTTCGAACTTTTGTCTGTATTTTTAAAAATGGGGGCAATTTAAACATTATTTATACTGTGCATCATATCATGCTTCTTTCCTGCCTTTTCAATTTCAAAGCAAAAATGTAAATCTCTTTCTCTTCATATCGAAATAAGCCTACTACTACCAGCAAAACTTCAAATATCTGTTTATCGTTTCTAGTGTTGCTGTTGTTCGACTGTAATAACTGCGGCCACTTTTGCACACGTTCGGCCAATCCAGTAATGTAGATCAATGTTACACACTGAGAGTAAATAACAAAGTGCTTCATCTCTCTGTCTCATTAACATTTAATCCTAGTAGTGTGGTCGGAAGGCTGGAGCCCATCTCAGCTGACACTGTGCGAAGGTAGGCCGGACCCTGAACAGCTTCACACACAACCATTCACTCACTCATAGGGGCGATCGGAACAGCCAATTAGCCAAATGTGCATGTTTTTGGACTGTGGAGTACCCGGAGGAAACCTAATTGGGGAGAACATGCATACTCCAATTAGAAAAGCCCAAGGCTGGTACTCGAACCTAGGAATGTGGATGTGTTTGGACTGTGGGAGAAACCGGAGTACTGGAGGAAACCCCACACAAGCACAGGGAGAACTCAATGTAGGAAGGCCCGAGCCTGGGACTCAAACCCAGAACCCTCATGCTGCCCTATGAAGTGCTTCCTGACTCTTATACTGTAGCCACACAAATTTATGCAAGTCACCTCCTGAGGAACTGAAACACTACTTGGCGCTGTACTGGTGACGTATGATGACGTCTCATCCTAGCACTTTATATAAGAAATATAAAATGTAGTTATTTGTTATAACCTCAATTTATTTTTGTTCTTTTTGTGAACCTCAGAAAAACTGTGAATTACTTTCTGCAAATAAACCTTTGCCAAAAAAATAAAATAAAATAAAATAAAATAAACCTCTGCGTGACGTCATCAGTAGGCGACGACTGGCTATGCTAAATGTTTAGCTAATTTCTAAAGGCTTGTATGATATATTAAGCATGATGGAAGTAAACAGGGATGAAGCAGAACGGTGTATCGAGATTGCAATAAAAGCAATAAAGAGTAACGAAGCTGAGAAAGCCAAAAGATTTCTAGAAAAAGCACAGAAGCTGTTTCCGACCGACAAGGCACACGGTAAACACTGAGAAGTTGAGCAGCTAGTTTCCAACGTTAGCTTGAGTTTACACTTTAATATCAAATAACACTTAATGGTCGCCTTTGCTAAGTTTTATAATAAGTATATTATTACTAGCGAAGTGTTTTGGATGTATATATTTTGCTAACAGTCCTGGCTGAAGGCTCTTTTTTTGTGTGTTGACTCAGATGGCTGTCAGATTTTATCTAAACTGCATGCCATAAATACAAACTTGTAAATATGTCGAATTTGTAATCGTTCTTATCAAAATTACTCTGTGAGCTGTTATATTACACTCTCATTATTGATACATAAACTACAAACTTGTTTATATTGAACAAAGTAACACTGTGTGTTCAGGTTTTAAACATTTGTCTTTATTTTTGTAATGTTATTCACCAGTTCTAAAGTCACCATGAAAGGCAGCAGCCTGGTGAATGAATGTCAGATATTAAATAATATCTCAAGATAAGGTGCCATAATCCATTAGGGATTAAAAAGTGGTGACAGTTTTACAAGATTAATTATTTTATCCTACTTACATTCCTTGCTGAAATCAAGCCCTCAAAATTCTCTCTTTCTCTCTAAATATATGTTGTATAAGGGTTTGTGTCTAATATAATGAATGTATATATAATTGAGTGTATTTATTCATTCATTCATTCATTCATGTCCTGACCAACTTAACCCTACTAGGGTCGCAGGGAGGTCAGAGCCTATCTCAGTTGACTCTGGGCGAAGGAGAGGTTCACCTTGAACAGCTCACCAGTTCATCTCAGAGCCAAAATACATCCATGGGACAATTTGGAACAGCCTGTGACCCTAATGTGAAGGTCATTTGACTGTTGGGAGGAAAAAGATGCAGACATGGGTATAACGTGGAAACTACACAAAGTAACGCCCTCTCCGAGCCTGGGACTCGAACCCAGGACCTTCTTGCTGTGAGGCACATGAGCTACTACAGCATTGTGCCACACTAATGTAATACGGCTGAGTCTAATATATGAAAGTGTTAGCACACCTTGGTTTACTGTGCTGAGAATTAGATTTCTCTGGTTTAAAATTTGTGAATGAACAGGACTTACATAATGAAAATTGAGCAATATGAGGGGCAGTGAAGGACTGGTGGTAGGGTGCTGGATTACTGATCCCAAGGTCAGGGGTTCATGCCCCACTTTTACCGGGTTGTCATTGCTGTCTCCCCAGTGCAGCTGCCTGGGTTCTCAAAGGCCAGCCATGTCTCACTGTCTGTGGTGAGAGGCATGTAAAAGAACCATTGCTGTCTTCCGTAAAGAGCTGTCAGCTGTTTCTGCTCTGCGATGGCCTGGTGAGCTGTTCAGGGTGTACTCTGCCCTCGCCCAGAGTCAGCTGAGCTGAGATCCTCCCCATGACCCTGATTAGGATTAAGTGGTTCAGAAAATAGATGGATAGAGCAATATAATGTGTCCTTATGTGCTTTAAGTATTGTCATAATCTTCTGTTGTCAGTCTCAATGCATGAAGGTACAAATTTAATACTTTTTTGTCACAATAATGTTGTTACTGTAATTTATGCATGAAGTGCTTTTTAAAAATGCTGTCAAAGTTTCTGAACCAGTAGAGACTCTTTGTTGGAGCTCATCAAAATAATGTGTCACAATACTGTGTATCCTGAAGAATTGTGCTGAGATTTCTTTTTTTCCTGTATTGCCCACCATTACATGCTGTGGAAATACTTTTAGTTTATTTCCAGCTACTGCATGTCTAGTTGTATAGATTCTGTATATCATCTATATATCTAATCATATATATATTATTTGGCTAGTATTTTCTGTGTTGAACTTGTGTGCCTTATGCAGCATTATTGGAGTTTCTGAAGCAGAATGGACATGCGTCCGCTCCCAGTGGTTCTGCAAGAGACAATGAGGGTCCTGAGGAAAACCTGTCCGGTGTTAATAACCACAGTACTGAAGAGGAGAAGAGATCAGAATCTGCCAAAGCCTACACTACAGAACAAGTCAATGCTGTGAAAAAGTGAGAGTAGTGTATCTGAATAACGAGTGCCCCTAGTCTAAGAGTGTTTTTGTACTTATACAGGTTCACTTGTGTATATTTTTTTATTAAAAAAAAAAAAGATAAGAAGCATACTAATGAATAGCCCTTTAGATAAGCGCTAACCACTACAGAAGTCGTTTTCTCAAATCTGTAAACGGAAAATTTTCTGCCAAAACTTTATTATTATTATGATTATTTTCATTTTATACTGTAATAATTCTCCAAGGGAAACTTTGAATTCTACCTTCAACACACAATAAATACAGCACTGTCTTTAATTTGTCCATACCATAATAAGCTCTCTCAGCCTCTCAGAGTTGTTTTTGGACCATAACTTCTCTAAGCTGTATGAAATAAGTTATTATAGCTCCTGTCCACAGGATCAGTTATAGTACTAGTTTAAAATTGCTGTTAAGATTAGTGAGTGCTTAAATCACACATATGTTTCAGGCAGAGTCTGTACTTGATGTCTCATCTGTGTTCTTTTGTTTTTGGTAGAATAAAACAATGTAAAAACTACTATGAGATCCTTGGAGTACAGAAAGATGCATCAGATGAGGACCTTAAAAAGGCGTACAGGAAACTGGCTCTGAAGTTTCACCCTGATAAGAATCATGCACCTGGTGCTACAGAAGCTTTTAAAGGTGTGTGACATTGTAGTTATACTGATATTATTTATACTGCAAAGACGTTTAAACACTTGATGCTCTGATATTTAACTGTTATTCAGTTGAGAGGTGGATTTCATAGAATAATCCCTGAAATGGAATGTTGAGGGGACTATTCAATTCAGCGATATCTACTGAGTCTGTGGTGGTTTATTTTTTTTAGCATAACAGGAACATAAAAGCAAACAAGATTTCCATGATTTGTTTTTTTTCTGTTTCTCCTCCATGTTCTCCCCTAATTTTAGTCATGTCCATTTCCCACCCATCCAGTGTGCCTTCCCTATTACACGACCACCACCAACCAAGTAGGGCCCTCCGTGATATCATGTTGCCACCCGCCTCTGCTGTGCATGCGTATTTGGAGGCAACCTAACATACTCGGAGGGAAGGCGCTAGCCGCCCCCTCATACAAATGAGCTCACAGAAGCCCACGAAGGGCTTGACGATTGCTGTGAGTTACAGGGAAGTGAGTGTATGCCAGCCCTCCCTCTGGTGAGAGCTGGGCCAAGTTGCTCCCAAGAAATCCCAGTCACAGATGAACCTGGATTCGAACCGGTGACTCCCAGGTGTATAGTTGCACACCGCGGCGGCACTTGGGAGCTCATTGTTTTTATATTTTTAATTGATTCAAGAATTATGTTGAGTTTGTGAAGTGAGGTGGATTTTTCTGAATAGTCCCTGAAACGGAATGCAAAGATTCACTGAACTTGAGGTGCAGAATAATTTTAGTATATACTGTACTGGGAACATAAGCACAAAAAGGACACTAAAATGAGATTTATTAATAGGTTTTTTATTTTAATTTTGAAAAATTTTTTTTTTTTTTACATATTTTAACAATGACAGACTTGATCAGGTAAGCTGTGTGTGCTCTGAGCTGAGTCTGTGCCAGGCTAAAAGCTAACCCTTCCTGGCTGGTTCTTCCATTGCTTCCAGAGTTATTCCATGGAAAGCAACACAATTTGAATTAAACTATTTGCTGATAAGTTATTTATAAGTTATTTATATTTATATTTATAAGAGCTGGGACAAAACCATCAAAAGCAATATGAGGTAAGAGGAAGTGCAGCTAGATTCCCTTCAGACCTAACCGATTGCTATACTTAGTCGCACCTAGTCTTATACCACTTTTGATGGCTTCTTCCTCGCTCACCACTTTGAATCGATACCGAAAAAAGCTCGCCCTAAAAACTAAAATGAGAATTTTATGGTTTATTTTCCCATTTTCAAACTTGTTAAAGATGCCGCCAGCGATAGGTGACTGAAAAAATGGTGAGTCAGGCGTTTTGATTCATGCGGTATCCACTTGGATCTGTTTTTTAATCCAAAATGGCAGACCAACCAGATTGTGCTGCTCTCATGTAATATATAATGATAAGGAGTTATTGAGTGAGTCAAAGTATGATATGGAGATCAACAGAATTATTCAGATCGACAGGGTTTCATCTGCAGATAAGGTGGATAATATAGAATAGTTTGAGAATTGTTTTGTTATTTACTCAAAATATTTTCAAGGACAAAGTCAACATATCCAACGTCAGTGATGGGTTAGTCGGCTCGTAGATGAACGCCAAGAATTACTTGATGGCTTTCCACCAACCAGAAAATATTTTGAATGCAAAATAATGTCTAGTATCCTGAGATAGTGAACCAATCAGAACACACCGTTCCCATGTAGTGTACACTTAATTCCATTCTTATTTTAGTCCATGTGCTGTATTTTTCAACAGGACCCCAGAGTGTCTGTGTTTTAACCGCTGGCCATGGAACATCAAACTCCTACACATGTACCATATTTATTGCTGCTGTGGTTGTATTCTAATGGTGGTGTGTTGTGCAGCTATTGGAAACGCGTATGCTGTGTTGTCCAACCCGGAGAAGAGGCGTCACTATGATCAGTACGGAGAGGTGAGAAGCTGTGCTGGTAGACGAAGGCACTCCGAGCGTGACTTCCAGCCAGATATCTCCCCAGAGGATCTGTTTAACATGTTCTTTGGTGGAGGATTTCCCTCTAGTGAGTATCTGTGTGTTTGTTTGCTGTTTTACTGCCCTATGGGAAACAGAGGCAGTATTTATTCCTAATATTGAGGATTCCTGATGATGTTCTCTGCAGCAACAGACTGCAAATTTCGTATTTCCTTAATGACTTCATGCTGGTTGGATTTGAATATTTAAATACTGGTATCTGATTATAACTAGTCAGGTGTTTTTGAATCCATGCCTTGGAAAGTATTTGGTAGTACTCTTGTACAAGCTATTGTAGTCCATGACATTCTCAGTGTATTTTTGAGACTGTATTAGTTATTAGTGAAAATATTTCTTAAATAACAGCAAACTTGGCCTATAGTTATGCTATAGATTATTTTTCTGTCACACTGTGTTCTCAGGCAATGTTCACATGTACAGCAACGGGCGAATGCACTTCAGCCAACAGCGTGGTGCAAGAAGGGAAGAAAGAGGTGTAAGTACAGTGTCCCTAAAATGGCATTAAACTCAAACTTAAAAGCTTGCATGCACTGTTTATGTCCATTCCTATCAAAACCTAGGTGTAATTTGGGACAGCTGGTTAGCCTAACATGTGCATGTCTTTGGACTGTGGGAGGACACCAGACTACCTGGAGGAAACCCACACAAGTACAGGGAGAGTATGCAAACTCCACACAGAAATGCCCGAGCACAGGAATTGATCTCAGGACCTTCTTGCTGTGAGGTGGATGTGCTAACTGCTACGACACCATACCACCTGTATGTAATACAAGATACAGAATAAAAACCAATGAATCGTAATTTCTTTAGCTTATGTTTGCAAACCATGTGTGGTAGTTCATGTAAGCGTTGCAGTTTCAGATGGATAAAAGATCAGTGTAGCTAATGGTGTTTACTCCCTGAAGGTGTTTTAGTATATTCTATGGGAAACACAAAAATAACAACCTAAAATGAGAAGTATATGGTTTATTTTTCCATTTTAAAGCGTGATGATGACACTGACAGCTCAGGTGCCCGTGACAAACTGTGAGTGTCAGTCATTTTGATTCAAGCATTATACACTTGGAATAATAATTTATGATGCATAGATAGTAGACCGATCAGAATGGGCCATGCCTTAGGATATACTAATGTTTTTTAATCCAGAGATAGGGAGCTAATCAGATTGCCCTGTTGCTTTATAGTGTTTGTGTGTGTGTATATATATATATATATGTGTGTGTGTGTGTGTGTGTGTGTGTGTGTGTGTATATATATATATATATGTATGTGTTCATTGTAATGGGACTAATAAAACAATTATTGAAGGAATATTTATATCTCCAAGCTCCACTTTATGGCCAAAAGTTTGTAGATACCTGACCATCATACCCATAAGTGCTTATTGCAAATCCCCTTTTAGTTGGTGTTACATTAACCTTCACTCTTTTGGGAAGGGTTTCAACTAGATTTTGGACCATGACTTTGATGAATTTCCCATTCAGCCACAAGATCATTAGTTGTGTTGAAGTCTGGGCTGTTCTTCCACTTCCGAATTAGCAAAGCATCTTGATAGTTCAGTTTGTGCACATAAGGTATTGTTATGCTAGAACAAATTTCAGCATCTTGGTCTGAGTAAAGGAAAATATTAAGGCATACAAGGACATCCTGTTCATGTGTGCATCCAATATTATAGGTGTGAAGGCCAGGTTTCCATACACAATTGGCAGTGTACCTCAGAATAGCTTTGGTTCTACTGTTTTGTGCAGCTGCCCCACACCCAAACACCCCCCACTTATTTTTTTAAATTACGACAGGTTTCATGTAGAACATCCAAAGGTTTGGTACTAATTCTGGGTGTGTCTTTTGGTTTTGCTAACCCTTGGTATTGGTTATGGAGGATGGCTGTACAGTTAGAACTTTGGCATGTGTTGAACAGCAGAGAGCAGCAGTGAGCTGTGTACAGGACTGATACTATGCATTTATTCTCTGCTGTCAGTGGAGTCACGTTGGCTCTTAACTGCATGAAACCTGATGAGTTATTTAGCACAAATAAATTATGTTGAATAATTCACCATTTTATTTATATCCATTGCTGTCTTTGTGTGTGTAAAGGTAAGCTAGTTTTATATGTGCCGTGTTGCTGGCTTTCTTGTTGAACCTTACATGTAAATGTGATCTGCTTGGAACAGTTAAGTTTAGTTTTTGGTCATTTTTCTAGGAAAATTAAGTGGTGTGTGTGTTTGTATGTTGTGGTTTGCACTGTGTTACAGGGTGGCTTGGCTTTCTTTGTCCAGCTCATGCCCATCCTCATCCTTGTTATTGTGTCCACTCTCAGTCAGATGATGGTGACTGACCCTCCCTACAGTCTCAACTACCGACCGTAAGTACACACACACTGTAAGTACACACACATTCATTTTAATCCCAAGGATTTAATTATGGGTCAGCATGGTGGCGTAGTGGGTAGTACGTCCGCCTCACAGTAAGAAGGCCTGGGTTTAAGTCCTTGGCTCGGTGAGGGCGTTTCTGTTTGCATGTGCTCCCTGCGCTTGGTGTGAGTATGAGTGGTTGTGTGTGTGTGTGTTGGCCTTGTGAACTGTCCAGGGTATATCCACCTTTGCCTAGTGTCAGCTGAGATAGGCTCCAGCCTCCCCATAATCATAATAGTAGCATTAAGTGGTTCAGCAAATGAGTGAGTGGGGATTTAATTACAATTTGAACATCTGTCTTGTATATTGAATGCATAAGCACACTTTGATATTCATTCGCTAAACCATCTTTACTGACAGCCGTACACACACTCTCACTGTTTTACTGTCTCTCACGCTCACAGCCATAGATATGGAGTCTGGAGAGTCTTAGAATTCTGTGACTCAGAATTACACATACTGTCTGGGGCGAAATGGCACAAGGTTATTTATCACATAACAGCCATTAAACTAAATAAAACAAGTTTGCATAAAGCTGTCAGAAAGTTTATGCTCAAACGCAATTATTTGGACACGTTGAAAAGGGAAACTTTATTTTTTATTAATGTCTGCTGGTTGGGTTGATTTTTAGTCCACTTTATCTTTTTCTTGTTCCTTACTAAATTAATTGCAAAGCAAGAGTATTCCGAGCATAAGCCTTCGCCAAGTCCAGCAATTCCCCATATTAACCACAATGTCAAAAATTGTTGTGTCTTATAGTGTTAAAGAATCCTTAAAAAAAATTCCTGTATCTAGAATTTGATCCAGATTACCTCCAAAAGTTAATGGAGTCTTCTTGTTCAAAGCCCCACCTTTGTTAGAAATGTGATGAAAATCCACACATAACGTTTTACTAACAGTAAAATACACAAACCAGGGATAAAAGATAACCTCGGTAGTAGAGGTAATCAACTTTAGCACACTTTAGCAATGAGCATGTGAAGTGAGTTGGGATGAAACCTGCCCCCTGACAGCCTCAGTGAAAGCAGTAAAGTGGGACTTGTCTTGTACTGAAGGCTTATTGATCCGGTGTGTTCACTCACTGAAGGTGTGTAAGACCCCTGAGGACGTGATGGCTGTGTGGACCTGTAGTAGTATTGGATACGCTAGCCTGTTAGTCAATAGATAATCATATTCATGGAGTGATCATGCACATGCTTCAGCAGACATGACCAATTCTGCTACTTCCCGACAGCGTGTATGACTTACTAAACTATTCTTTGCATGCTGATGCAAACACACACACACACACCAACACCAACACACATGCACAAATGGTTCAAATGAATATAGAGAAGAACTGATGCACAGCTAACATAATTGGTCCGATATAAAAATAAACAGTTCTAATATGGTTGTTGTGCAACAACAAAAAAAGTTCCGCACTCTTAATATTTTGTTGGGAAGCCATTAGCCTTAATTACAGTGCAGTATTGCCATAGCATTGTTGCTCCAGTTGGTCGGGTCGAGGCTCAGTAACATTAATGTGGCAATAAAATAAAGGCAGCTGACGAGCTGAATGTACTGAATGAGCAGGTTATCACATCAGTGCACTTTTCCTTCCCTCATGGCGCAGATATAAAATTGGGGACTCAAATAATGAAAGAGTGGTTCAGGGAGCATGAGGAATCATTTTCACATATGTACTGGCACCCCAGAATCCTGGCCTTAATCCTATTGAAGGTTTTCGGGATGTGCTGGAGAAGACTTTATGGAGTAGTTTAATTTTCCTGTCATCATTTCTAAATCTAAATTACAATTTCTGGAAGAAATATTACCTACATGCAATATGTACCCTGCCTGCTGAAACCGTCACACACTCTATTACTTTATTGGGCCACCTTTAGCCTTGATTATGGCACACATACGCCATGGCATTGTTTCCATAACCTTATGAAATGTCGGAACATTTATTTCCATCCAGATTTGCATAAATCTTTACCGGTATCTTGTGTTATTGATGGAGAGCTGAATCTTTAAAGTTTTTTTTTTTTGAATACAAAGACTTTTAAAGAAGTTAAGTTCAGGACACTGTGGTGGTCAGTTCGGGAGTGAAAATGATTCCTTACGCACCCTGAACCCCTCTTTCACTATTTAAGGCCAGTGAACCCTGGTACTGTTATCCTACTATCAAAGGGGAAAATCCATTGATGGAATATCCTGCTAATTCAGTGCTTTCTGGATGATATCGGAGTTTATTGTACTGCCGCATAAACATCACTGAGTCTTGACTTGAGTAATTCAAATTCAAATTTTATTTGTCACATACAAATTATACACAGAACAATATGTATTGAAATGCTTAGTACCACTGTCCAAAATCTATAGAATAAAATATCAAAGTAAAAAGAACTGGGGAAAAAAAGCAAAGGTCAGATAAATATAAAATATACATAAAATGCAAAAGGATAGAAATGAGAAAATATATAGAATAAAATAAAATATACATATGAGAAAAATATAGGATACACACACACACACACATATATATATATATATATATGTGTGTGTGTGTGTGTGTGTGTGTGTGTGTGTGTATGTATACATAAAATAAAAAGGTCCTGAGTCGATGTTCCGTAGAACAGTGCTCAATACATCAAAGCAGCACGAAATATATAGTATGTGAGAAAAAATAAAAAGAGTACATTTTCATCCAGACAAGGCTGTTTCATGGTTGCCCCCTACCAGAGGATTTATAAATAAATAAATACAACTTTTCCCAAACGCCACGTTTGTCCATTTTCTATCAAGTGCATGTAAAGAAACTGCACTAAGGCCAGGATTGCTCTGCTCTTACACACAGTGCCAGATTACCAACCTTTATAGGCCCAAGTTGAATTTGAGCCAAAGTTTGTGTTGTTGAGCCATGCTTCTGTGCCCAGTCCATTCACTGCACTCCAGAGCTTCACTCATGTTCTTGGCATACAGTATTACTCCAACAGCAGAGCAGTAGCTGAGAAACGAGTTCAGTCAAAATCCACCTAAATTCCGCCTCTTCTCACCGCTCAGCAGAATGAGCAGAGTATTGAGATGTGGGCGCACTACACTACAGCTGAACAAAAAAAAATATCCCAATTAGCAAACCAGGTTTTCTGCTGCTCTGCCTTCAGCTTACAGAGGATCGCAAAATAACAGAGGCATTTTCTGAATTTCCCAGCAGCGTGCTGCATACATTTACCCAGCTGGACTTTTTGTGATAACTAGCTTTCAAGCAGTATTAGCAGTGAACGTGTAATGAATTGCTAACAACATGGGTGCTCTCTGAAGCACAGAGACATGCAATTTTCCTTTTCCAAGTTGTGGTATGTTAAGAACTAGAAGAAATACAAATGATTTCTGCATAGAAACCTATGCTCCAACTCAAAACTGAGTGAAAACTTTCAATCAGGATGAACTTGTAGCATTAGGGAACTGAATTTAACAAACAGGAAGGTGTACGCCTTTAAAATGACAAGATCAATAAATGATACACAGCCCTCCTCTGGGAGCACAGAGTATAGTGTTACACCAACGTGTGACTCAGCAGAAGGCATAAAGGACTCCATTTTTATCGTTGCCCTTTAAACATGGTGCTTGTCCTGACTGAGGTGATACAATAAATTCATTCGCCACAGCTGTCTGTTCTGCAGGAGCACATTACAAGTTAATTAACAACATCTGCCTCTATGCACTTCTTAGGGAAAAGAGGGAGCATAAACATGAGATCAGCGAGAAAGATGTGAGCTGTGTGTACTGAGCTGCTTTGTCTGTAATGGAGAAAAGGGCTGTTATTGTTACCCAGAGTCTATTAACACGTACAAAAAGAAGCCAGACACAAAACAGTTCCTTAGAAAGGAGACTACCATCCATCATGCTGCACTGATTAACTCCTGGAAGAGCACGTAAACTAACTACTGGATTCCATTTTAAACAATAAAAGAAAAAAGTTTTATTAAGCTCTTGTTCTGATTCGGCACATAATTTCATCCTGTCTACATTTTATTCACTATCATGATATGCTAGCGATTACATTTCATTACCAGACCAAATTCTCGTATTTTGCATACAGGCGCCACAGGTTATCAGAGAAAGTTTTCCCGAAAATGATAAAGAGCCTATGAACATATTACACTGGAACAAACTGCACATCTCCCAACAGCTAGCTAGACTATTACGTACATCCCAAACCACCAGGCAGTGACTGATTATCAATCAGCAAGGACAACGGAATGACCAAAATTATAGCTGTATCATTTTAAATAATAATAAAGCTTATCCTGGGCAGTTGGTGGCTCGGTGGCATGGAGCTGGATTACTGATCCTAAGGTCGGGGGTTCAAGCCCCACTATCAACGGGTTCTCACTGGCTGGGTTATCAAATGCCGGCCCTGTCCGTGGTGAGAGGCATGTCAAAGAACTATTGCTGATTTTCGTCAAGGGTAGGCTGCATAGCCATCAGCGTGTTTCTGCCCTGCGATGGCCTGGCGAGCTGTCCAGGGTGTACTCCGACCTCAAGTCGGCTGAGATGGGCGCCAGCCTCCCCGCAACTCTAATTAGGATTAAGTGCTTATCCTTTTCACATGACTGACATGTTTGCTTATCATTTAAAATTTTTACTTCCTCATCAAAGAAAAAAATATACATATATATATATATACAGAATTCAAATCTGTTTGTGAACATCCTATCGTCCTAACATTATTAACATCATAAGATACTACAAGAAAACAAATAAAGTGCACACCTCGTGCTAGGGCATTTTAACCAGCATCTTTAAAAGACCACACTAGTGGCATCCGGTCAGTACAGAGCAATATCAGAAAGCGAGTTCATGACACTACAGACATATCTACTGCTGTACAATTTCTGGTTCATATTGGTTTGGCTGTAACAAACTAAAAACCACATGCTGACATACGCCGTGTTGGCTCAAAAAGGAAAATGTGTAACATAAACCAAGTGTTCCACATTACGCAATTTCCCCCAGTAGCGGTGTAATCATATTCCCCAAACAGCTCGGCTGGATGAAATGGGACATCTGGGAATGTCATCCATTCTAAATTTAAATGTCCGTACTTTCTTGCGGACTGTTATACAAAGCTGTTAGGGAGTACAGCGCTGGGCAATCAGAGAAGTCACGATCTCTGACTGGGGGTTCACATTCGAAAAAGACCGCATATTCTCAGGTAGTGTCTTCAGAGCAGTGCAGCTGGCCTTCACTCCGCCAAATGCCTAGCGTTCCACCAAAGTCAGGTTTAATGAATGTGCTGTTGACAGCGCACAGCATGAACAGTGTGGAATGGGTTATTGTTGAAGCAGCTGTTCGCTTTTACAAATGAACAGGGTGACTGGAAGAGAAGGAGACTGACGGGCAACAAAAAGATTCAAGAGGTCAAAACACAAAGGCAGTGCCAATGCTTGACTGTGTCACCTGTGCTTTTCTTGTGTTCTGCAAAGTAGTTTCATCCAGGAATTGCGTAATGAATGAGCGATGGGTCAGGTGGCACTCAAGATGCGAGACGCCATTAAATCCTCTCAAGACTTTACAGTTGTGCATGAAAAGTGACATTGTGACATTCCTTACTGCATATGTCTTCAACAGATTTCTGATTAACTGAGGCTAGACAGTTAATAATCGCACTCTGCAAACTTCCCAGCGCAACCGACAGTGTTACAAAGAACCCGTGGAGATCTAAACTTTGATTAAATTCTGCCTGTATACTGCGTGATTCATTTCCTATAAGCTGTGCAACCCAAGCACATGTTTTTAAAAACTGCAGGTGTTAAATCAATGCCACCTTCAGGAACATTAAGCAGTGATTAGAGTATATATACCACCATTCTTAATGACTCATTACACCATTTGTTTAAAATGATCATGGTCTGTTTATTTGCTTCCAGTTCAAGCAATTCAGAAATAAGCGTCTGCCCAAAACAGCATGTTCGTTCCTGACAGCAAGTCTTAAGAATTGCCAGGAATTCTGACAAGTGAAACTGGTGAACCCTACGCTTAAAAAATGGAGTAATGTAATCCATGATTAATGATCCTCCATTAATCACATACGTCCACATAAACCACACTTGTCAAACCAAAGGCCCCAGGGCCAAAAACGGCTCATTGCCTTATTTCATCGGATACACACAAACATGCAAATAAAAAAAAATAAAGGAAAAAGCCCTGAAGCAATATTACATATAATTCATCACTGCATTGCATAAGCACTGCATAGCGACCATCCATCAAACTCACGACGCACATGTTCTTTCTAAACACAGGGGTGCGGACAGAAGTACCCGTTTCAACCATTTCCACCGTCACGAAACATGAGCAGCTGATGTTGGGTCACAAACAATTTGAACAAATCATTAACACACAATTTCTTTGGCTGATAAATACTACAAATCAAGGCAAAAATGATTTCAAAAAAATAATAATAATCATAACAATGCTGTTATGAAGGTACACTTCCCTTATTAGCACAACTAAATTTAAACGTTTGTTTATTACATTTTCTATGATACATTTTGCCAAAAGGACTTACAGGAAAACCATTTAAGGGTAAACTTCTAACAAAACAAGCAAAAAGAATACTGACCTGATGTCGCTGGTAGATTAGGAAGCAAGTTTCAAGTTTCTTTCAAATCTTACACAAAATAACAATGATGTCATTAACAATCATTGGCTGAAAGCAAGACTGGTGTCAGGAGAATAACTGTTTTAGCAAACACCACATGGGAACATCAGCAAATAAAGCACACTTAAACAATTCTAGCTCTGCACACAAGCACGGATGTCAGCACAATTCGTAATTCTAAAACTCATTAAAACTTTTAGTATAAACCAGAAAGTAGAGCTGGGCGATAAATTGATTTTATAAGGCAATTTAAATTTTTGATTTAGGACTGCATACAGAGGATTTATTTGTTTATTTAATTTTTTGTTTTGTTTTTTTAAACGCCCCCGTCCAGGATTCTTTCCTGCTCCGTGCTCATTCTCTGATAGGCTCGAGTCTCCGCGATCCAATAGCAGAAAACCTGACCCACCCACTGAACACCAATACACACAGTAGCATGATAGCAGCACACTCGAGAACCAATATAAATTTACCAATATAAATCAGAAATGGTTTACTGAGGCCAAATCCAAAGGCACAAACCACTGTTTGCTGTAAACGTCATTTGAAATCTGATCAGATGTGACAAAGGCAGTCCACACAAAAAAGGTATTCCTGCATCTCAGACACATACATGCACAAGCAAGGAGCAGCCTCCAAACACCTGGCAAAAAACGCAATCTTTTACACACTGCATTCATACAATAAGAAGAGACCCTGCTGGAAGGAAATTACAGATATGGTTCGTTTCCTTTTACCAAATATATGGCACACGCACAGATATACATTGGGGAAAAATAAACAAGTTTAAACAGATGCTAATACTGACCCCTGCTACCAAGCCATATATATATATATACACACACACACACACACACATATATAAAATCAATGTTTATATTTATTTCTTTTCTTTTTTTTTATCAGAATGGGGTGTAAGTTAAAAATATATAAATATGACTTTATTTTTAGACCATATCATCCAACCCTACTACACAGAAAGGAAACAGCAAACTGAAACAAGATTTTTATGGCTCATTTTTCCATTTTTAAAGCACACCTGCTCCATCACACCTACTCACACGGACTTCCTGAGTGCGTCTTTTAAAACTCAAAGTTTTCATAAAGGTTTTTTCTTGTTTATTTCTACATTCAAAATACATGAATTCCATATTGTGCTGATTGTTTGGCATTTTTGGGATGGCATTTTGCTGAATTTCTAAGATTTCGGAATCAGTGATTATATCAAACTGTGAAAGAGTGTTGGCAGTTTTGATTCAAGCATTATCCAATGGAGATAATGTATTAAAAAAAAAAAGATCACACCATTTATATGTAGTACATTCAAATTAATTTTAGCACTATTAAAATGTAAGGTTACAGTTAGGGCTAGGCGATATATTGAAAAATGCTCAATATCAAAATATGACCATTCATACAGTCAGCCAACTGAATATTGTAAATATTTAGCAGAAATATCAACTTTCCTCCAGAAAAGAAGAGGTAGCTGCAGCTGTCTGTATAATATCGCATGAGACGTAGAACTACCTTAAAAATATTGGACTTAATGGATAGTCATAGTGTAGGTAGCAATGGCACATGGAGGAGAAGATACCATGCAACAGGTATTTTATTTTATTTTTTTTTTAAACAGCGCTTTATTAACACGAGACTGTAGCACGCAGCACGGGAAAAAACAACAAAGTACAGCTAATAAAAGCAAAGCTCCAAAGCAGCTTAATCTCCAGACTCCACAGTACACCTACATACAGTCTATATGTACAGTCATGTCCTTATGTGCTAACACTGTCATGAAAATGTCACAATATCATTTGTACATCATATCAGCGAGTCTTCATAGTTTCAAACAAGGACCTCAAAGTTGATTTTTTTTTTTTACAAAAGAGTATGCCATGTGTGGTGCAAATAAGGCATATATCCGTAAATCTGAGTAATACTGCATTTGACTTGCGATAATACCTCAATTCCATCCTTCTTACAAGGAAACACACAGAAAATTCTTTGCTTTGTCAAAAATATAATTGTTCCGAGTACTGACTTCACTCTTCCAGGGTCCGCTGGATGCAGAAAAACTTTCAGACTATTTTTTTTACTACTACTGCAAGAAAGAGAACATTAGAGGGAGTTTAGTCAAATACAGCAAGAGATTAAATGAACATAGATTACTGATGATCGACTTGCGTGAATGTTCTCACGCATTCTTTACGGAAGAATTTTTTAGCACACAATTACTGGGCTGTTTCCAAAGAGACAGTAAATGAGCGTATAGCAGATCACGCCACAACTTTATGAGCCTAATAAATGCTCAGGCACTCAAAGCCCAGGCCTACTTGCATTTCCAACACAGAACGTATTAAAAATCCATATGATCACACGCCCTCATTTGCATTTGAATGCTTGTGCCCATGACCCTATGTCTGTTGACCACAAAGGCTAGAAATGGTAGGGCCATGAGTACTCTGCATGATAATACGCCCTCCCAGACATGTATAAGCCTACATCTGGCCATCCCACAATATGCCTGGCATTATAATTAAGACAACATGCATACCATATTTTACATATACATCAGATAAGTGGGGAAAAAGTAAATCCCATCATGATTTTTTTAAATCATCACTTGTAAAACTCTTGTGTAAAAAAAAGAATGACTTCTTATTGGCATTCTGAATATCTCCACCCAAGACTCTGACATTATCCTATTTAATATTTTTTATCATTCCTCCTTCAATTTCATGTTATCAAGACTTTTATTGTATGTACTGCCCTTCTCAAATCCCCATCTGGGCTTTGACCAGGTTATTCGAGAGCGCCATTGCTTCTTTTTGAGCCATTCCTTGGTGGATTCGCTTGAGTGCTTAGGATCATTATCCTGTTCAAGGGTTCACCTCCAGTTCAAGTACAACTTTCAGACAGACGGCTGACCATTACATCTTGAATTACTCTTTGATTTGATGCAGATTTCATAGTTGAACAAATGACTGCAGACTGTGCAGTCCCTGGGGCAGCAATGCTACCCCAAACCATAACACTACAATGTTCTTCTTCTGGTAACCTGTATATTGTGAGTATAGACAAAGAGAGCGGCTTTTACCTGAAGCATATTTCATTTTGCACAAGCTGAGATTTCAATCCGATCTGAAATAACACATAATAAACCATTCTCGTGCCAGTAGGTAAAGCTGAACCATTCTGCAGACCACTTCAAATATATTTTAGAAAATGTGATGAAAAAAAAGCTTATTCTTGCACTCCACTCCAGTTCTGTTTTTGTACCATCTGGTCAAGGGTGCAAACAAACTTACACGTGTTAAATGACCAGCTGTTTACATGACATTCATAGCCCACATCCTTATAAAAAAGAAAACAATAGGTTGTTTATGAGACTTTGTTATTCCCTGATGGTCATAAAATCTATTTAAGTGAAACTATCCAAGATTCTGTGAAATTTTGTTATTGCTATTGATGATATGTCGGTTTTCTGTCATTCTATCCTCCAGGCTTACCGCACACTTCAATAGAAAAGAGAACCCCATGCCCTAAATGTCAGGTTTAAATAAGACAGATTGTACTTGCTCGAGGTTCTAGCCAATGGCACCTAATCTGGAACACCTGACTCTAATTTTATGGATTGTGATAAATGTAATAACCCTTTTCTTTTACCATGTGACTGGTGTGCGTCCTGTTTATTTAAATTATAATAAAATTCCTGCAAAATACCAATTCTGCGTGTCATTCGTTGAAGAACATCACCGTTACCAGTAGGTACTGTATAAAAGAGGGTAAATATGTCGAATACTACACTCACTACTAGTTTATTTCCACTGTATGGGAATGTAATGAACAGCTGCTTACTCTGGAATGAGGATGAATGAATGCCATGATGACAATCACAGTGTCCTATTCAGTCAACATGGAGAGGTACTGTCGCACGATAACATACAGACCCTCATAGCCCTTTCATTTCGAGAGACAACACACACATGCACAGACAAAAACCCAAAAAGCAAGCTCTTCACTCCTCTTTACTTGATCGCCTCTGAAAACACTCAGCAGCTCGGCTCCACTCCGCCGGCGTTTGGCAGGCAGCCAGCTGGATACCAAAAAGGGTTTTTCCTTCTCTGCCTCTCCCCCTCATTCAGACGCTAACTCTGACACAAATCTATTTATAGCCGCTGGCAAGACACCAACCACAACTCAACCGCATAACCTCAGGCTCTGCGCAAGAAAAAAATAATAATAATGATAATTGAAGCTACATGGCACATGTATGTGTGTGTGAGAGAGAGAGAAGGAGAGAGAAAGAGAAAGAGAGAGAGAAAGAACTTAGAAGCAGGGAATCAACAGTGAAAAATCCAGCTTCCAAGGTTGATACAATAAGGACAAGAGGAGTTTGTCAGGATGGGAACAAAATCCTTTCCCCATAAAAAAAATGTACCATGTTCTGGATTGTGGGAAATCCACACAATGGGATCTCTCCTCCATGTCCAAGGAGACTGTGTAAGTGAGTCACAACTGAGTCTAGGACACTTTATACCATGCATGTCCTCATGAAACCCTGACAAAAATCAGAATCCTTTATTGATCCCGGTGGAAATTGTGTGCACACAGTTACACCAAGTAAAGAAAAGGATAAGATAAAGAAAAAAGTCTCAATAATTACATATACATACATACACACACATATATATATATATATATGTGTGTGTGTGTGTGTGTGTGTGTGTGTGTGTGTGTGTATATATATATATATATATATA
>JAOUQZ010000044.1:13112164-13130727 GCA_028564935.1 Neosilurus hyrtlii
ATGCATGCAACACACACACACACACCATGCATGCAACACACACACACACACCATGCATGCAACACACACACACACACACACACACACACACCATGCATGCAACACACACACATACATACACCATGCATGCAACACACACACACCATGCATGCAACATGAAAGGAATCATGTACTCCTGATAATATGTAACCATGAGTGCTACTTTACTGGTTTGTAACCAATGTGCATGCCTGTATGGAAAGTGTAAGGGAGAGGAAGCGTGTCTTACCTGCACCAAAAGTTCCCAAAAGAAGTGCAAAAGTCAGCCAGGAAGCGATCATATTCCTCTTATTGAAAAAAAGTAGCGCAGCGGATATTTCCCTTTTAATCTCCCCTCTGTTAGGAACATTTAAACACTGACCAGAGGGGGACACACACATACACACTAACACGAAGACGCGCACACACACGGTCAGCACAGAGCCCGAAGCGGCCTGGCTGAAAACCGTGCAGTTTGGGGAAGCGCGCGAGCCCTGGGAACCAGCAGCGCACGAGCTTGCGGTTAACTTCAGAAGAAGGACACATCCATTAGGGAGGGAGACACACGCGCACAAAACGCGCACAAAGCAACCTCGGGAAACACTAACCACGAGTCTCGCGATAGAAGGAGATGGAAAAAAGACACCGACGCGACGCGCTTGCTCGCCCTCTCAGCTCGGTTACTCTGTTTCTTTCTCCCCCGTGCCGACGGACGCGGTCCCGGACTGACATGCGGAGAAACTGAACTGAGTCCAAAATGGCTTCTGCTGCGGGGAGAGCGAGCCAGCGGGAAAGGCCCGGATGTTCCAATACAAAGCGGTGGGGGGGGGGGAAGAGAGGGAGAGGTGCAATGAAAGAGTAAAAGTGCCCGCAGGGGAAAAAAAAGAACAGGACAATAGCAGTTTTACTCGTGAAGCTCTACACCACACGGCTCGATATATGGATCCTATGGGATGCCCTTTCTGTCCCAGCTGCATGCTGATGCGAGCCTGTTAAACAGTCCTGCACGTGGGTCCAGTTATCCCCAAATACCATGAGGGGGGAAACACATGTTTGAGAATAATTCATCTTCATTATCATCATTAATATTATTATTATTATCTCATCTCATTTGCAGAACCTCTTAATTCTACAAGTATTGCGCGGAGGCTGGAGCCTATCTCAGCCGACACTGGGTGAACAGCGGGGTACACCCTGACCATCGCAGCAACACATACACAACCATTCACCCTCACACTCACACCTTCGGGCAATTCGGAACCCCCAGTTCACCCGATGTGCAAGTCGTTGGACGGTAGGAGGAAACCGGATGACCCTGAGGGAAACCCTGTGCCACCCTATTATTCATTCATTTTCTTAGCCACTTAATCCTAATTAGGGCCGCCAGGACATCACAGGGCCAACAATCACACAACCATTCGCACTCACACTCACACTCACACCTAGGGGTGATCTGGAACAGCCAGTTAGCCTACTGTGCATGTTTTTTGGACTGTGGGAGGAAACTGGAGTACCTGGAGGAAACCCATGCAAGCATGGGGAGAACATGCAAACTACACACAGAAACGCCCGAGCTGGGAATCGCACCCAGGCCTTCTTACTGTGAGGTGGACGTGCTAACCACTATGCCACCGTGCCTCCCTCCTATTATTATTATTATTATTATTAGCATGGTTATGTGTAGGGGTGGCAATATTACCTAAACTGTTTTTCCTCTATATACAAACATAGCGAGTGTTATGATTGATGGGAAGCACGTTGGTGTAGTGGTTAGCAGATCCGCCTCATAGCAAGAAAGGTCATGGGTTCGAGTCCCGGGCTCAGGCATTCCCATAGTCCAAAGACATGCACATTAAGCTAATTGGCTTTTCCAACTTGCAAAAATGGCCCTCTGATGGTCTGGTAAGCTGTTCAGGGTGCACTGCCCCTTTGCCCAGAATTGGTTGAAATAGGCTCCCCACGACCCTAATACAATTAAGAAGTACGATTAAGAGGCAGCTGAGTATTTGGAGTGCCCCAGGGAAGAAGCTGTTGTAAAGTCCTGTGGTGGTGGTGATGGCGGCACAGATGCTCCAATATCTTCTATCACATGGTACAAAGGTGAAAAGTCCATGATAGAGGTGAAGGAGGTCATAAACAGTGCTGGTGTTTTTTTAAAAATAATTTTCGATTTTAATCAATCATCAGCTACGAGTTCGCCCATTAAAAGTAAATGTTGTTTGATAGGTGGAGCAGATCCAGTAAAGTTGACAGCCTCAACGAAATGAAGCAAGTTATACTGCTAGAAGAACTCCAGTGGAGTATCCATGAGGACCTCAAAGCCTACTTGAATGAACACCAAGTTGGCACGCTTAAAGAGGCCACTGTCCTGGCTGATAGCTATGTTCTTACCCATAAAGAAGTATTTGTAAAGAGAAGTGATGACCATGAGAAACCAAAGCTTTACTCTGGTCAAAAGCCTGAGTCCTCTGGTAGCCATATTAAGTCCAGTGCCCAGGAAAATAAATCTGAGAAAGGTCAGACCAAGTCATGTCCGGTGTGTTACTACCACAAGAAACAAGGTCACGTGATGACCGAATGTTAGACTCTGAAAAGGAAAAAACAGCCTAAAATTAATAATACGTCAAGCAGTCTGACGTTAGAGAGGAATGCGTTCTTTATGTGCCCGAGGGCACAGTGACACTTATTGGCACAACCGACCTTGTACCGAGAGATACTGGGGCAGTTCAATCTGTATTATTAGATGTATTACCTTTGGATTTGAGTTCGGCCACCGGTGAATCGTCTGTGCTGCAAGGTATTGAGAGTGGTTGCATAAGAGCTCCCTTACATAATATTGAGTTGAAGTCAGACTTGGTGTCAGTTCCCGTGGTTGTTGCCGTTATGCTGCACCTAGGAGTAGAGGGTGTTTCATTACTGTTGGGAAATGATTCGGTGGGTGTCAGGAGTTGCCAGAGTGTCGATGCTGAGCCCAAAGCCCATGAATCAGTCCCATCGTTAGAAGATGACATTGTTGAAGAAGAGAATTCAGAGGTGTTTCCTTTTCGTCCAGTGACACAAGCTCTGGCTAAGAAAATGGCCAAACCACAGAAGGTTGATTCTGAAGATTTGTCACAGATATTTGTTGATCCCAGTGAGGAGCCTGCCCCTTCTTCAGATATAGACAGTAAGATGTCGATTATGTCCGAAACGTATATGTTTTTGTCGAGAGAAAAGTTGATTCAGGGACAGAGGAATGATCCTGACTTGAAGTCTCTCTTTGATGCTAATCTTCCTGAAGAGGAGTTGGCTAAAGTTCCAGTCGGTTATTCTGTTCTTCTGATGGAGTCCTGATGAAAAAGTGGGGACCCCAGATGTTCCAGCTTTCGAAGACTGGGCGACTATACACCAAATTGTGATTCTGAAGGCATATCGCCCGAGGTCTTAAGAATGGCACATGATGCCCTATTCTGAGGCCACTTTTAGGTGTAAATAAAACTTGTGTTGATAGCTCATGAGACACTTCTACTTACAAAAAATAAGGCAGGATGTATCTAACTTCTGCCAGAGTTGCCACTCGTGTCAGATGGTTGGAAAGCCGATTCAGAAGATTCCTGCTCAACCTCTGAAGCCTATACCAGCCTTTGAGGAACCATTCAGTAGGGTCATCATTGACTGTGTTGGCCCCCTACCCAAGAATAAATCCGACAATTGATATCTGTTGACCATCAAGCGTGCATCCACATGTTTTCCTGAGGCAAACCATCTGAGGAGTATTTCAGATCGTGGTATATCAACTTGGAGTCAAGCAGATAACATCCAGTGCATACCTCCCGGGGTCTCAGGGAGCCTAAGAAAGAATGAAGAATATGATCAGAACATACTGTTTCGAGAATGAGAAATGCTGGGATAAAGGGATTCCACTGCTGCTGTTTGCTGCTAGGAAGTCGGTGCAAGAATCATTGGGATTCAGCCTATTTGAGGTGTTTGGTCACACAGTGCAAGCTCCGCTGAAGCTCCTGAAGAGTGATGGCTACAAGAGCCCCCTGGGGATGTCAGCCTGCTAGATTATGTGTCAGAGTTTAAGGAGAAGCACATTGCGCATACAAACTGGCTCAAGAAAATCTGAAAAGTGCTCAGCTAAAGATGAAGTGGCTGTTCAACTTGAAGACTGCAGTATCAGCCCGGGAGAAAAAGTGTTGGTGTTATTACCTGTCCCTGGAAACCCTTTGCAAGCAAGGTACCATGGTCCATATGAGGTCATCAGAAAAGTCAATGTCCTCGACCACATCATACGGACCCCTGACCAACAAAAAACCTCTCAGCAATGTCACATTAACATGTTAAAGGCATACCACCAGAGGGCCAGTGAAGTCTTAGTGGTGAGCAGCTGCGCTCTGGCTGAATCTGAGGAAGCCCCTGCCACGAAACTAAACAATGATCATGACAAAGACTGATTCATACCCAATGTCAAGAATAGACAACTGCATAGATAAGATCGGAAAGGCAAAGGACATCACAAACTGTGATTTTCCAAGAAGTCTCAGGTTTACTACCACTGCCTCTCTTCTGATTAGAACCGTTTAGATAAGTTACTTGATCGTACTCAATCCATACCTGTGTAATTGCTACATTCATTGGCTCATCTTTAATAATTTGTTAAACTAACTTCATTGGCCTAACTTGAACCGTTCCAGCCACTTCTGGAACTCATGCCAGGCCACCACACAGCAGTCCATTTCAATCGACCTCCAGATACAAAATTATCATTATCAAAACTTTACATTCTTGATGGTTATGTCAGGGAATAAAAAAATCAAGACTTGAAGTTGTAAATGTGTGGCATTATATTTGTTTCCAACACGCAGACAGGAGGACAAAATTGCAATGTATTTCTTTGATTCTTATATGCTTCGAACATTGTGGCTACTGCTCTTTGCACCAGTAGGTTTTCAGTTCGTAACCCAAGGTAAAAGGCAATATCTGCAGTATCTTGTAACAAAAACATCTGGAGCAGGTGTCCACTTGTGCATTAAAATAACTTTCATGGCAATATAAGTTGACATAAAAATTGGTTGAATTGAAATACAGAGCAAATGTGGACATGCACAAAACTTTAGGGCTCATTTTCTCAGTTTGGACAATTCACAGATACTGCCTTTTACCTTTGCAGGGCAGCATTGTTATCATTAGCAGCAGTAAATCAAAGTCATAGTAGCAATGCAAAGCAAAACATTGTTTTAATAATTTACCAAAAGGAATACTTTTACCAATACTTTTAATAAATGACCAAAATGAGCTATTTTAGAGAGATTTGCAATAATCTAACTCTGTGAAATGGGCAACATGGTGGCGTAACATTCAGCACTACAACCTCACAGTAAGACAATCGTGGGTTCAATTCCCAGGCTTGGGCATTTCTGTGTGGAGTTTGCATGTTCTCCCTGTGCTTGCATGGGTTTCCTCCGAGCACTCCAGTTTCCCCCCAAAGTTCAAAGACATGCACATGAGTCTAACTGGCTGTTCAAAATTGACAGTAGTTTGATTGTGAGTGTGAATGGGTGTGTGTTGGCCTTGTGATGGTCTGGCAAGCTGTTCAGGGTGTAGCCCACATTCGCCCATTGTTGGCTTAGATAGGCACAGCCTCCCAGTGGCCCTAGTAGGATTAAGTCGTTTGGCAATTGAGTGAGTAATTCTGTTAAATATCAAATACAACAAGCCCTAGTGGTTGACCGTTTTTCTTTTTTCTTCTTAAAAATTGCAGGATAAATGAGTGGTTTGTACAGAGCCTAATTTTACAAATATGTAGTACATTTATCATAAGGCACACTTACAACAAATTAATAATGCTAAAAGCGTAGTCTCTATTAAGTATAATGTTTGTGGTATATTGATACAACAGTTCTGGAGAAATAAATGAATATAAGAAAGAAGATACAAATGAAAAAAAGTAAAACGAATGTGAATAAGACTGTGTTACTAAAGTAAAACTGCTTTGCGACAATATCAGTTGTAAAAAGCACTGAATTGAATTAAATAAGATGAACCCCATAGTCTGAAAATGATAATAATAATAATAATAACAATAATAATAATTTAAAATGCTTTTCCTTAGCATGTTTTTTATTTGTGCCTGTGAAGAGCAGGTTGTCCATAGAGGTTTAATGTAATAAAAGTTCGTAAAAGAATAACCTCAGCATATGGCACTAGTGTAACTAACACACGGCAATTATTTTTACAGCTCAGCTCAGAAAACAAATGCTTCTCTTTTGGCAGTCGATGACTCGCAGTATGAGAAAAAAACATGCAAGTTTATAGAAGGAAAAAATATTCACAACTTTAATGGCATATAGATGTGGTTTCTTACACTGTATTTCCAAGCTGAATGCCAAAAACCAAAATGAATGCCTTTGCTCAGTAGTCGCCTGGGCTGAGGGTCCTGGATATTGTGCACCATGGCAGCAGCAACACTGGAGTAACCATTTTCACACTGCTGCTGCCTCCCTAAGAGTAAGTAATGAATGCCTGTGTGCATGCTCCAAACACAAAATCTGTTAAGTAGGTTTGCCAAAATGTACTCAGCCAAATAAAAATATATGACAAGCTGTATAAAGTCATTATTAACTAGTTGACATGATAACAGTTGGGCTGGTGCAGCTTTTTTGGCTGTAGTTCTAGTCTCAGCTGCTTTTAGAATGATAAACGTAAAGGCGGCATTGATTGTAGACCTCAGAGTTGAGAGCTGGGGATTGGTAATCACTGGAGACTGTGCATCAGATAGCTGTGTAGAGAGAATGAGGTGAAATAGTGTGCACTTTTCTACACAGCATGTAGCACAAGCCTTGTGATGATGGGACCCGTATGGTCTTATATGACAATTTCACATTGTACATCTCTACAAGTAATATTGGTCATGTAGCCCTGCTTTCAACATCACAGGCTTGAATAAATTGGTGTTTCATTAAGAAAAACTGGGGCCTCACTTCTCCCTTCCCATTCCACAGCAAAACTGAGGTAATGGAAGCTATATTGGATGTAAGATCAAAGAAAAATACTCTCATGGTTGTGTGTGTCTGTGAAAGTCTTTGGTACGATTGTATGAAAGGTTACATGTGATTTGTGTTGGACATTCATATGCAGTAGTTGCAAGTACAATTTGTCCCGTAAGCACGTTCCCCTTCACAGCAAGAAGGTACTGGGTTTAAGTCCTGGCCTCAGGCGTTTCTTTGTGGAGTTTGCATGATCTCCCTGTGCTTACGTAGGTTTCCTCTGGGTACTTCAGTTTCCTCCCACAGTCCAAAGACGTTCACATTTAGTTTATGCAAATTATGCCAAAGCATTTACAATTATGGGCTCTTCCTCCCTATTCAATAGGTCAAGTATTGAAATGGAAATATTTAATGGTTGTTCCAAAGCATTGGTACCATGTAAATATAAAAAAATAGGGCTGCCACGATGATTGGTGAAAAATATACTTTTCACCATATCTCCATCAATATTTTAAATATCTTGTCAAATATGGGCTCCACTACCCCATTTAGATGGTCAAATAACACATTTATACTTGGAATAGATATAGGTTGCTTTGGCACATAAACATCCAAACTAGGGATGTCACATGAAAAAAGTGCAATTTTCTTACATACCTGGCAACATTTTGACTGCTTCAAAAAGTCTACCTGCATAAAACATTATTCAAACTTAGTCATGGTTATCAAACAAGTTAAGATTGCTATTTATTTCATTTAACAATAAGACATCAAGCAAAGAGCTTTGTTTATCATCCAGAGTAGATTATTTGATCCGAACTGCTGCTCGTCATCATCACTCTCACTGAGGTACTCAAGATGAAAGTCTTCGATTTCCACGCACTCTCCAACTTCATCATCTTGGTCATCTTCCTCTTGAGCAGTGCTTAAAATGTCCACAAGCTTGGTAGGCAATGCTTCACCATAGAACCCGATGGGCTCCAGTATCCCTTCCTCATTCTTGGTTCATCCCTGTCCCTCATCATACCGTAGATGGTTCTCATTTTGGCTTCCTCTGCCCTCTTATAAAGTGTGTGTTGCCCTGCGATGGTCTGTCAAAGTGTTCAGGATGTATTTCGTCTTTGCCACTGTTGGCTCAGATAGGCTCCGTCTTCCCAGCCACCCTAGCAAAATCAGTGTGTGAGTGAATGAGTGTTCCCTGTCCTTAATAGTCTCTTCTACCATCCATCCATCCATGCACAATCTGTACTGCTTATCCATCATGGTCACAGGACAATCTAGGGCCAATCCCAGCTAACTTTGGTTAGGAGGCAGGGTACCCCTTAAGCAAGTCCGAAGGGCCAACACAGAGAGCAGCCATTTTCATTCACATGCACACTAATTGGCAAGTTAGAGTGCCCAGTTAGCCTAATTTGCATGTTTTGGGATTATGGGAGGAAACCAGAATATTTGGAGGAAACACAAGAACGGGTACTGTAATTACAGGCTAAATCACAGGACAGTGTTGTGACTTCATTTAGAAGTGAGATGGAGAGGCGGTGACATAAAAATATTGTGTAAAATCAGTGAAAACACACCTTTGATCGATGTTTGAATCGAAATTTGAATTTGATGCCTACCCAGTGAAGCTTGTTTTTAACACTCATCTTTGTGTTGTGAGGGTTACCTTGAAAACCCCGATCAGGCCATTATTCTGAACCAGCTTCTGAAATCACATGTTTAAAGAAATTCAAAGGGCGATCGAAAGGTAATTGTGAGTGATTACCACAAGCAAACATTTAGAAAATGTTGTGTTGTACTGTGACAACGATGGAAAACTTTTCCAGTTATTTGTATTTGCATTAATGAATTCTTTCTGTCAAACCGTTTAATCTTACTAGGGTCGTGGGAAGGCTGAAGCCAATCTCAGTCAACTCTGAGTGAAGGCGGGGTACATCTGAACAGCTAAACAGCCCAAACAGTCCATCACAGGGCCAACACACATAACCATATTATGAAGTGTTTTCAACCGAAATTCAATACAATTCAATTTCTAGCATTTGTGCTATATTTCCTGTATGTAAAAAGAACAGGAAGTACAAATAAGGGGGGCATGGTGGCATAGTGGTAAGCACACCTACCTCACAGCAAGAAAGTCTTGAGTTTGAGTCCTGGGCTTGGCGAGGGTGTATCTGTTTGGAATTTACAAGTTGTCCCTGTGACTGCATGAGGGTCCTCCAGGTACTCCAGTTAGTGCACTAAGTGTGAGTGTAAGGGGAAATGGTTGTGTGTTGGCCCCACGATGTACTGATGAGCTGTTCAGGTACACCATCTTCATA
Organism: Neosilurus hyrtlii; assembly: GCA_028564935.1. Lineage (NCBI taxonomy): Eukaryota > Metazoa > Chordata > Actinopteri > Siluriformes > Plotosidae > Neosilurus > Neosilurus hyrtlii. Next base: position 13,121,469 of record JAOUQZ010000044.1, read on the forward strand.
ATATTTTCTAAATGAACCATAAACCTAGAATTTTTTTTTAATTAACCAGTGTATATTCTCAAGTTTGCATTTTTCAGTATTGTGTACAAGCACTGTATATAAAGATGAATATAAAGATTCACATCTGTCTTGTGCATAAAAAACAAGCCTTCACTTCTGTTATCTTTTCCGAGCTCTATTAAAACTTGTGCAGTGTGAAATGACTTGGATGGCACCCAAGTTAATGGAAACTAGCCTTTAAAGTGTCTTGAAAGCAATGTAAATTCAGGTACTGTGGTTACTATGGCAACCACACCCCAAATGTTAATTCTGATATCACACCTTAAAACAACATATGCTTCACAGTAAATACACATAACAATATTGAGTAGTGGCGCAGCAATGATTAAATCACTTTCAGATTAAAAAAAGGAAAAAAAATCCTAAATATGTAAAGCTTAGAAAGCCTATGAGCAGATCTCTTGTATATCAGCATGTTTAGGCTTGAGCTCACAGTTAACTAAAAGGTCATTAATAGTTTGAGGATTAATAGTAAATCTGAATATTATATCATGACTATTTAATGATTTAAAGTCACAAGCCATAAATATACGTTATATGTTTTTTTCTGAATTATTTTCTTGATGTTTTTAAACGGATTAGAACTGTCCTCTGTGGCCAGAAGCATGCCTGCTCCCTATTCTTTACAAACTTTCATATTCTGCAACACACACTGTATTCAAATAAGGAGTTTAGCATTCCTTTTACACCCGAAAACATTCATGGCACTCTTGACTTCCCCATTGCAGTAACCGTTCGTTCATTTGTTTACAGTTCTTCCATCCATCTGTGTTTGTTCATTCGTTTGTTCATTCATTCATTCATTTTTAGTAAACACTTTTTATTGGTCAGCTTTGCAGTATACATGAAGCCTATCCCTAGAATACAGGGCATAATGCAGAAATAAACTTTGGCACCGTGCACACTAACCTCAAGCAATTTAGCTTTCGGGCAGTGGGAGAAAACTCATGTGGACACAAGGTAATCATGAACAGAAAGCTCAGGATCAAAGCTGAGTACCCTGGTGCTCAGAGAAGGTAATGCTACCCACCTACCACAGCTACCAGACAGTTGTTCACAAATAAACACACCATATACTGTCGATATGCATGTTAACAACCAACCATACCCTAGCAGGTACAAAATAATCATAATGCAACATTTCATTTTTAGAGAATACAGCCTGCATTTTGGTTGCAGGGCATGAACTCCTAAAAGGCATTTAAATTAATTGCTATGTTATTGCTAAGGTGCTATTTTAACCACCTACTAAACCAGACCTATAGCTCAATTTATATCAGTAGCAATCTGGTTAAAATTTCTTTTCCTTCCTAGGCCACTGAACTTCAGATGGCAGTCTTTTACTTTTTATTTAGATGAGTATTCCCTCTGTGATGTCTTTTAAATGAATGGTCCCAAAGCACTCTCATGGCATCATAATTAACTGCCAACAGTGTACAGTAATTGTGAGTTTTCTTAAGCTTATCATTGCTGGGTTCTGCTCTGGATTTGTGAATTATGATAAAAGACACACTCATCTACCTGCTATGAGCCAAACCAGGCGCATCATCCATACAGGAAAAAAAGCACTCGCCTACACATTTGTACACACACACACACACACACACACACACACACACACACACACACACACACACACACACAGATAGTGACTAGAATATAAGTGGTATATTTCCAGAAGCATTTACAACAAGCTTCTGGAGGCCGCATAAAGATCTGGTATGAAGGCTTAGCAATCAGTAATGTGTTCTTTGGAGGACAACATCCAGGGTCAGCCTCACATGTAGGGATATTACAGGAATAAATCCAAATGTTTATGTGTGCCACATGCTGTTCTAAAGCAAGGGCATTTGCCTGGAACAAAATTAATATGGCAAATAACCCACGTTTGAACTTTCCTAATGTCCCTTTTATCTAATAGTCAAATAAATGGTATTGAAGCAGCATTTTCTGAATACCATCCACACAAAAATCCTTGAAATTCCTTTGAAGAAAGAGTTATTTACCCCCCACTTTCTAAGTAGAAGTTTTATTTTATAGTGTATCACTGCAGGAATGCTCATAAATATTAACACCCATATGACTTGAATATGCTTTAAAGTATTGCAAAAGATGAAAAAAGCTATATATATGTATATATATGCGATGGCCTGGCGAGCTGTCCAGGGTGTACTCTGCCCTCTCCCAGAGTCAGCTGAGATGCAACCCTAATTAGGATTAAGCTGTTCAGAAAATGAATATATATATATATTGCATAGTGATTAGATCTTCCACCTTATAGGAAGAAGGTGCTGGTTTTCGAGCCGCGGGTTCAGCAAGGGTGTTTGTGTGGAGTTTCCATGTTCTCCTTGTGCTTGCATGGGTTTCCTCTGGGTGCTCCAGGTTTCCTCCCACAGTCCAAAGAAATGCACATTAAGCTAACTGGATATTCTTGATTGCCCCTAGGTGTGAATGTGATTGTGAATGGTTGCATGTTTGTATATGGTAAGCTATCCAGGGTGTATTCCTCCTTCACCTGGAGCTGGCTGGGATGGGCTCCAGCCTCCCCATTAACCTAATAAATGCTAAAGTGGTTCAGAAAATAAAAATTAAATGAATGTACAAAGCGAATAGGGTCAGTGCACACAGAGTGTCCTTCAAGCTGATTCTTCAAGTTTGAAGTGAGAAAATCCTTTTGGATTGAATCATGAGTTAGTCAAAAGGACGTATAAAGACGGAACCACAGTTTATTTCAAATGTTATTTTCCGAGTGTGCCACCTAGCTTATCAAGCCTATCAGCAAACTATAAAACCCATATTCTACAGTTTATTAATGCAGATAAAGCAGATGAACATACAGATAATAGACAGAGAACTGTTTATCAGAGGTGTAATTTGGAACTGGGAACTGTGCAAACAGAAGGTCAGATATGAAGTTTGTGTTATGTTACATGTGGGAGGCATGGGAGCGTAGTGGTTAGCACGTGTGCCTCATAGCCAGAAGAATTTTGGCCTCAGCAATGGTGTTTCTGTGTGAAGTTTGCTCTGGTTTCCTCCCACACCAGGTGTTCCAAAGTGTCCCACGCTGAGGAAACTAGTGTGAATGGTTGTGTGTGTGTTGGCCCTGCGATGGTCTGGTGAGCTGTTCAAGGGTGTACTCCGCCTTCTCACAGTTTCAGCTCAGATAGGCCCCAACCTCCCCATGACCCTAGTGTATTAAGCGGTTCAGCAAATGAGTGAGTGATGAGTGTTACATATAACAAGAAAGTACAGAGTTCATTCATTCATTTTAGTGATTGCCTGGTTTGTATCACATTGGATTGCATATGTTGATGAATTTGTTAATGTTCTGGGAAAAAAAAACACTTACAAAAAAATCATTTTCACTGTAATTTTATTTGCACGAACAAACAACAAACAACAAACAACATGTACAAGCAGAATAAACAACAACAACGACAGCAACAAAAACATTTCTAATTGAGACCAATTAGGAACTTGATGGAAATAGATAAGATTGAGTAACTGTCAGAGTCAGATTTCATGTCCCTGCTGACACACTGACAGTGCTGTCATTGGCATTAAAGACCCTCTACAACCCACAGTGTTTCATATATAAGGATACACACACACACACACACACACACACACACACACACACACACACACACATCCCACATCCAAGGAGGAACCATCTTTCCATTATGAGCTTATGTCAATATTTGAGTGTAGAAAATCAAAGGCAGCAATACAATATCATGAGCAAACATTAAATCAATCTTGAGCCGTTCTCGGACAGCTTCCTTTTCCCAGTCATTTAAACCCCTCATTTGTTATGCAAATAGAAGTTCATCAGTATGTGCTTACCAAAATGAAAGCAATCATCTTCTTTTTGGAAAGGTAATCAATCTAGAAACCAGACATTGTGTTTCAGACTTGTGGCAGGACTGTTCGAGGGTGCTGTTATTGTCCTCTTTGGTCGTAAAGTCAAGCGGCAGAAAATGAAGAGCATGGAGGTCAGTGTTCTCAGCAGGAAGACAAAATGGTGCCTGGTGGCTGCAGTCACTAAACTGATCTAGTGCGCGCACATGTGTGTGTTACTCTGTCCACTGAAGAATCACAGTGTCCTATAGGAAAAAATTTAAAATACATACTTTGAAAAATTATAGGATGAAATGTATACCACATAAACACTTTTTATTTTGACAAAAATACAAATTTACAACAGAAATATAAATTTTATGGAGTTGTAGCCATATTGCTTGTTTTCTTCTTTATTTTCTCATCTCCAACAGGATATGTCCTGTATTTCCTTTACAGTGTGGCTGTAACCCAATGTTAGTCTGAATGACTGTCCTTGAATCAAACTGGATTTAACAACTGTACATGAATGTGACTCCAGGTCTGTCAGACATAGCAGGAATTGATTAAATCAGTTGCATTATCTAGCCAGCCCATTAATATTATATTGCATTTTTGTATGATTACACGACATATCACAATTTTAAAAATAAATAAAACTCAAGCTATCTTCCGGACATCCAGACACTCTTGAGGGGCCTCTGGTGGCCATAGGGGGGCACATGGGGTGCTCAGTTCACTTACGCAGCTTCCTGGCACTGTCAAACATGAACCACATATTCAAACGTTAAGGGTGAATATAATGCATGCCCATAATAAAACCTCATCCATCTAAACATAATTGTGGCGGTTTAAATAAGACAGGTTCCACGTGCAAGAGGATCTATTCAATGGAGCCTAATCTGGATCTTCTGATTCAAATTTTATGCACTTGAAGGTGTGATTAAATATAAGGTTGAACTGACTTTTTATTGTAATAAATTTTTTGTTTGTTTATTTAAACATATGAAAATGGGTATGAGAATGTATATTTTATGTGTCATTTGTTGGAGTTTATCACCTTTATCTGTAGACACTATGTCAGAGGGGTTGAAATATGTGCTTGTTCAAATGTTTGGAAAAAACAATGTCCATGGAATGTACTTATTTATGTAACTGTAAATGTGCATATTTGATTGTAAATCAGTGTGATTTAATTCAGTCCTGTTTGGCCTTCGCTGGATGGGCTCGATATCCACGACGACCATACGCAGGAGAAAGCAGTTATTGAAGATGTTTGAAAGAATGAAAAGATGAAGAAATATCATTCTAAATCCTTTACGTCCTTCAATCCATCCATTATCTATACCGTTTATCTGCCGGGGTCTAACACAGACACATGCACCAATGCACACTCACATTTTTATCTATAGGCAAGTAAGAGTAACCAGTTGACCTAATGTGCATGCTTTTTGGACTGTGGGAGGAAACCCACACAAGCACAAGGAGAACATGCAAAGTCCACACAAAGAGGCCTTGGGTTGCCATGAGGTGAAAATGCTAATTACCAAACCACCATGCCCCCCAAGAACCTTTATCTTTTAAATACATTTCTTTTAAGCTTGCCCCAGCAGTTCACAGTACATACTTCAGTATTTATATGAATACATGCACTGTTCAGCCAAAACATTAACGCCACTAGACTGGGCTGCAGCTAGACAGCCCCATACACCACAACTTGCAATACACTGTGTGTTCTGATAACATTTTATCATAGCCAACATTAACAGTTTCAGCAATTTGTGCTAATTAGCTTTTCTGTGAGATGGGGCTGCCTAGCCGCAGACCAGTCAGGTGGTGTTAATGTTACGGCTGAGTGGTGTATGTAAATGTATGTATATAGAAGAACGGAAACTTTTGTGAATAGAAAGAACATTGTGAACATTGAAGATACAATATATTAAAATCTTGTATTTATTTATTTTTTTACTATTTATTCACTCTTTGTTTAAAAAAAAGGCTCAGTATAGAAATATGTTTTTTGGTACCATATGAATATTGGAGCATTAACTTAAAATATTCAGTCATGTAATTCAGCTGTGTTAGTATACTGTACACTAATGTCCTTTGAACCAGAAGTTGAACTTGCTATTGGAAGCAAAATTACACCTGAACATGTGGTGAGAGCTCAATTTGTCATCTGTGTGGTGATCCGCCTCATTTGCACTGATAAAATCAGTAATCAGCTTCCTGGTGATAGGCCACTTCCTACTATTGGTCAGAAAAGCAAATTCAACTGAGAACAGGGACATCAACACTGAGATGAGTAATTAATGGATCAACAGAATGGACAAGAGAGAAAAAGAAGCATTTGTTATTACTGTGCGTTATTACTATATTATAAACAGATTTCTCAGAAACAAAGTGAATGTTGGTTGTATGCACATACCCCCCCCCACATTAATTTCATTAAGTAACACACAAGCTCACAATAATAATAATAATAATAATAATAATAATAATAATAATAATAATAATAATAATAATTACAATAATAATAACAACAGCAAAAACAATCATTCATTCATTTTCTGAACCACTTAATCCTAATTAGGGTTGCTGGGAGGTTGGCGCCCATCTCAACCAACCCTGGGCGAGGGCAGAGTACACCCTGGACAGCTCGCCTGACCATTGCAAAACAACAACAACAACAACAACAACAACAACAACAACAATAATAATAATAATAATAATAATAATAATAATAGGGGCGACATAATGGCATAGTGGTTAGCACGTCCGCCTCACAGCAAGAAGGCCTGGGTTCGATTCCCCGGCTCGGGTGTTTCTGTGTGTAATTTGCATGTTCTCCCCGTGCTTGCGTGGGTTTCCTCCAGGAACTCGGGTTTCCTCCTACAACATGCACATAGGCTAAATAGCTGTTCCAAATCCCCCCTAGGTGTGAGTGTAAGTGTGAATGGTTATGTGAGTGTTGGCCCTGCAATGGCCTGGAGAGCTGTTCAGGGTGCACCCTGCACTCACCCTGAGTTGGCTGAGATATGCGCCAGCCTCCCTGCGGCCCTTATTAGGATTAAGCCGCTTAGAAATTAAATGGATGAATAATAGTAATAGTAAAAATAATATTCGAAAGGAACCATTAACAATAAATACTCTTAGCAAAGCATGTTTTGTGTACATTTACATATTTTATATACATTTCAAATGATAGTAGAGGTAGTTGGACACAGTATTTAAGTTCTGCGTTCATTGGCCAGGGCAAACCCTGTCAAATGCCATCTGACTGTACTTCAAAGATGTACATATTCTTCAAATTTAGTTTGAATAGGTGTTGGTGTTCTCGTTACCTGACATCTTTGCAATTATATGTTAGTACTTCTGTTCATTTTTTGTTTTCTGATATCATGTGCTTTTTGTTCTGATTGTCCCCTTTGGCTTTCCGCCTCCTCATTATTGTGCTCACCTGTGTCTGTTGCCTGTGATACTAGTCTGTCCATATAAGCCCAGCATTTCCCCACAGGCATTGGCAGATCGTGCCAGAGTTTTCTCCTGTGCCTTTCCAGCATTTGTAAATCTGTTGCATAGTAGTTTTTGACCTTGCCTGTTCCTTGACCAATCACTCTGTGATTTTTGGATATCTCTGCCTCATACTGTTTTTCACTTCTTGGATATCTCTGACCATTGCCTGTTTTTTGACCACAAATTTACTTGCTGCTTTGGATTGTTTGCCCATCTATAAACTTTGTGCCCTCCACCATTTCTGTGTGTGTGTGTGGATCCTTTTCCCTCTGTAAAACCCTAACATTATATTCAAGCCTGTCACAGGTGAAAGTAATTCCCTGTTATCCCTGTACAGTTACTGTGAAGCAACATCTAAACATGCCTTAGATGTAAAATCTAAAGTTTGTGAAGCTGAATTCTAAGGAATAAAATGAAATAAACTTTAATTTTAACTTTAATTTATAAAACAGTTTCTCAAACACAATGACACTTTGATTTCACCAAGTAATTTCATTTTTTTTTTATATATGTACTTCACACTTCATATGGTATGGACTTACTATTGAGCTTTTGCTGCTTGTTTTTACACATAAGCATTTCTGCTTTTACTCTAGACATATACACTCATTATTTCCTAAAGCGATCCCATGATTCACTGATCTATCTTTCTAAAGAATGATGTACAGTGAAGTCTATTGTTATATTATTTTTATTAATTAGATTTTAGCTCAGTATGTAATCATGTCTTTAAATTGGTGGGAGGTAACATCATAGATTATATTGCCAAAGGAGTTTTAATTAATTTGTAAGTGATTACCACCAAACGGAATAAAAATTAAAAAATACCATCATATCAAGGCATATATAGTGAAAGCAAGATGAACAAATTTTCACCAACCATTCACTCACTAAAACACCATATCACATTTATTCTTCTTAAAAACTGTTTGTTTTACATGAAAAGATGCTTAAATTTGATATATTTTGGGGGTGAATATATTTTCTGTGTCAAAAATTTGAAAATACTTTGCTTGAAATTGCACTTTTTTCAAAATTGCAGTATCAATAGCAACCTAACCCTGACAAATAGAGTAATTTTGACTGCAGATTCTGACAGAGTGGGTCCTGCATATACAAAGTTTCAGCCCTATACAGTAATTTTTACAATATTGTTACAAGCTTTCAAAAATGCCCAGAATAGTAATCTGCAAGTCACGGGCTGGCAAATGGGTACTAGCCAGCAATCTTTAAATGAACATATCTCAGAAAGTTTTTGAACTAGGACCTTAAAATTTTGCAAGTGTTCATGATGAAACATGTTCTGAGCCTGGTTAAAGTGTCATTGAATTCCTGGGAGGTTTTCTGAAAGCTAGCTGAGTTGATATGGAATTACAATGCAAATGATGACTTCTCTGTGCATACTCATGTTAAGTTTGGTGTTTCCCAAGGTTCTGTTCTAGGCCCTCTGCTTTTTTTCTCTATACATGCTCCTTTTGGGTAATATTATTCATGAATATAGTATAAGCTTCCACTGTAACGTGGGAGACATATAGTTGTATATTTCATTTTATTTTATCTCATAACTGTAATGGTCACTGTAGTCCTAAATCATTTCAGTAAAAGAGGTTATTTCACCAACAGTAAAAAGTAATTTTCAAAGTTTCTGTGTGTATATTTACGACCATATGGAATATCATCAAAAGGAACATGAAGGATCAAGATCACTGGTATCTCAGAAGTAACATGTCTACCTCAGCAAAACACACAGATACACACACACACACAAACACACACACACACACACACACACACACACACACACAGAGAGAGAGAGAGAGAGAGAGAGAGAGAGAGAGAGAGA
>JAOUQZ010000044.1:13130827-13144561 GCA_028564935.1 Neosilurus hyrtlii
TAGATAGATAGATAGATAGATAGATAGATAGATAGATAGATAGATAGATAGATAGATAGATAGATAGATAGATATTTCTACTTTTCCTATATTGAGATGTTTACCTTATCCTTTCTTTACTTGGTATGGAGCAACTGTGTGGACTCAATAAAGTATTCTGATGTTTGTTTGGTGTTTGCCAATTTATTATTGCACCGTTCTTGTGGCCTTTCAAATTGTTTTACCGGACATATTACAAAAGGTTTGCCTCTACCTCTCCTCAGCAGCCCTTGCACAGCACCTGGTATTCCCAGGTCATTTCCCATCCAAAAACTAACCAGGCTCAACATTCCTTAGCTCGTATGGCTTGATTTCAGAATGGTAATAATTACTTTTAAAAACTTTACTACATTCAAAAGAAGAAACTTTCTGACATTCAACTGAATATAATTTGAATTTAAATTAAGAAATATTTTGTCTTGTAACATATGTACAATCTCACTTTTTCTCAGTACCTTTTCTACCCCTGGCTATGAGACAAATGAAAAACTCTTCAACAGTCTGAAGCAATTCTTTAAAGATAAATTTGTATTGACGACATACTTGAATGCAGGTGGAATTTCCCAGGATGCCTATGTTTTTTTCACTGTTTAAAAACTGTACTGCTTGTATTTTGGTCTTTAACTTAATACACTTATCATTTATGGTCTGACTTACAGCAGACCAAGAACCAAAAGAGAGTAACCCAGAGTTATGGATTAACTTTGATGGAACAAAATAAACTGCTGTTCACTTCGGCTTGTGTCAAGCAGGGTTTGTAGAGATACTCACGAAGAATCAGAAGATGAGAATTATGATTTCCAACTGTAAAATTTCTTGGCTCAATTTTAACATGCTAAAGGCTGTTATATGGCTGCAGGACCTGTCAAACCATATATCAGTCAGAGTTTAACGAGACACATAGGTTGACTGGCAGACTGAGTCTGTTAATGGGTGTAAATGCCAAGGAGACAGTAAGTAAATTCCCTACCACCATTATTCAAAGGCTTGACATGTGTAATTATAGGTTGGGGGTGGTTTTTATATGAGAATAGCTCAGAAATTTCCCACTAAACTCCCGTGATTACCATTTAGCAGGTGGGGGCATGGTTTAGCAGGAAAAATTAACTCTGAGAATAATTCACTGAGCACCATTTCACCCCCACATTACTCTGAATAATAACTGAGGAGTTCATAGAGTTTGATTAAACTGAGACTAAAGTCACACCAGAGTTTGCACAGACTTCACTATTTCCAAATACAAGAAAGAATACATTTTTAAATCTATTCTTTTTTTACTTGACTCTTCAAGGTCTATGTTCAAGTGTCCAAAAATTATTTGCTGATAAAATTCTTAGGTTTTTTTTTTTTTTGGATTAAATATCTTTTATTGACCCACAATGACATTTGACTACCCTCTGATAGTGTTGTCTGGGGAATTTTGCCCTCACTTCATTTCTAGCTAAAAGGAGAGATACAGCATCTCTTTAGAGCTTCAGTCTGTCCATCTCTCTCACATACCCATCTAAACATGCTACTTAAAAGACATGACGTTCAAAAGCTTTCACGCTAATATTGACATCCTTGATCAGCACGCTTGAATGTCATCTTTTAGATTGCGAAGTAATCAGGCTGAATCTCAAGCAGCTGTGTTGTATTCCTGCATTGCTTTCAGGATTGTAAGTCCATCATTTTCTGCCTCCAATTCTTTCACACTGGGTTTCTCATTCAAATGACACTGAAAGTCAAACACCATCATATCTATGCTAGCAATGTCCTCCTGTGTTGTTAGCTTGGCACTGAATCAATAAATTCTCCTCTAAAATAATCATCAACCAATAAATTAGCACAAGAAGTACCCAGCAGATTTCCATATATGCACACTTAATGTGTTTCAGGTTAAAGTTTTCCTTTAACTGAAGTGTATTGTAATTTATTTATCTTAAGTTCATTATTGCATGCTGTAATTTCACTTGTAAGAGATTAGAGGCACATTTACACAGGCCTCTTTTTTCTCTTACTCGCCTACACACAGGCTGAACAGACTGCACATTATTGGTAATGGCAGTAACAGACAACATGAAAGAACAAGATGATGAGAGAGTTTCAGGTCCTCCAAGATTCATATACGATTAAGAGATATTTAATCTATTGGATATTTTTCATCAGAGAAAAGTAACAGCACTGTTTCATGCAGATGCTGTGCACTCAGAAGCATCAATAAAGCTTTGTTGTTCATTTTTGTGCTGATTAACTGAAGCCCTTTAAAGCACGGACAGAGGAAATGATTAATAGAAATGCCATCGACTATTTGTCCTCAAAAAACACTAATCACATAGCAGTTCTGATTAATTACTTTATTTCAAATTTATCAACAAAGAAATAAATTCAACAAGGTCACATGTATGTATTTTTATTTAGCTCCCTTTTAATTTAGTACCAATAATATGCTGAATTTTACAACTAGAGTTATAAAAAAGTCAATTTTATCTGCATCAATGTTGTTAAACTATACATTTATTGGTAGTTTATTGACGTTTGACTGAGAAGTACTCCAACACTATAAATGCAGTTAGTCTCAATATAGCAGGAGGAAATATGTTTTAACACCAGTTATATTTCAGCTGTAGTCTCAGTTTGGCAAAACCTGTTAAAATAAAAAAAAAAAATTAAAATAAATAAAACCATGTCCTTTGTCAGTGTCTGAAATGTGTCATTATTTGACCTGTACTAAAACAATGCATGACACTCACCTGTCACCATTTCCTCATTTACAAGATGCTCAGTTTTGAGAGGATTTCCTGACTGTCCTTTTGTTCTCAAGCATTTACAGCCCTTTTAATAGACAGAAAGACACATATTTTTTAATGAGACCTTGTCTTGTCAAATAGAGCATTATAACAAGTTTCTATTGAAAAATAATACATAAGCCATTCTTCATGGTGAACTCTTATTGTTTCGATGCATATGACAAAATTGATGTAATTTGTCTTTGGGTGCTCACCATAAGCGTTTTTGCTGCATTTTAGTTCAGGGTATTTTTCAATATTTTTGCATTGGACTGTGATGTTTCTTCTAATCAGGCTACTAACTTGTTGTCTTGTTAAAAAGGCTATTAACAAGGGCACAATATTCTGATTTCCCAAATGAGCTTTTCCTATGAAATGGATCACAGTAATGATAATACAATTGGATTTTATTTCATAAGATAGCAAGAATATTTTTTCTTTGCATGATTATATGAACTGTTTTTATTATTATTTTTTTCCCAAGGGGAGTCTTTCTGTGAGGACGGTCAGTAGTATGAATGAGTTTATTATATGGTAACCTAACACTGTTTATATGATAATATGTGTATCCTTCTCATGTGTCCAACATGTCTGCCAAGTTTGAAGCAATTCAGAGGGAAGCTGCAGGAGGAGTTGATTTCAGAATATTCCGGGACACAGCACCGGACAACTGTGCCATGACAAAATACCCCATTCAAAGCTTCGTCTGGTGATGGAATAAAAAGTACATCTCAGTAAAGAATATTTCTGCAATGCATTAAACGTGTTATGACTCACTTCCATGATATACCACAGTGTCTGAATTCAGAGGAAGAAGACCCGACATATAGATAAGAACCGACTTTATGCAAGTTTATACCACTGGATTACTGGTTAATGGCCTTGCAGATTTCCTGGGCTTCCCATACAACTAAAAGGAAATTACAGCCATTAACCTTTGGTGAGAACACTCAAAGTAAATGTCAAGATATCTCAGAAAATTAGGTTAAGAGGAGGGTAGTATTGAAGCCACACTTATAGACATATTCCATGTTCTCTCAGGGCATCTGATGAGCATTCCTTAAAAGCAAGTGCAGGTTTGATGGACATGTATGCATTCCCACCTAGACACAGATTTTTGCTCTACCCTTGACTCACAATTGCTTTTGTTGTATTAGATATTAGACTGAGAGAGGTAAAACACTGGTGCTGCTGCTACTGCTTACTTTTAATATAATTAGATATAAAACACCACACTTTATTCCACTATGGTCTGACCTTTCTTTGGCACTATAGATTTTAAAGCAGCTCTCACAACAGTGCTATAAGCAAAAAGCAGAAAAACAGCTTAAACCTCAGAGAGGAGAAATGAGATAACAATCAGTAGATATGGCTAGAAATAAGCATAAATTGATTCCACAGCAGTAGTTACTGTAAGAAAGAGGGTGACATGGACATATTGTGCACACAAGGTAAAGTGTTAATTTAATCACTGGTGAGGGTGAGAAATAAAAATTTAATGCTGCACACTTCAAACACAAATTGAGAAGAGGTGAAGAGAAAGGGAGGGGGAAAGGGGGAAACACAGTAGAAAAGCCTGCACAGTTTTGTGAAAATTTAATGTAGATGCCTCCTTTGTGACTGTGAGTGAAGACAGCATGACAGCCTAAATCATATAATTTTCTGTCTTAAGAGAATTCATCCTCTTTTTCACACAACGTTAAAGTCTCATCGAACCCATTCATAGTGTTATAGTTAAGCAAGTATAATGGCTGGGGTCAAATGCACTGCTTTCCTACAAAAACTGATTTTTTGTAGGACCCAGCTGACTTGGGGCAAGAGGCAGGGTACACAATGAAGAGGTCCTCAACCTATCACAGGGATAATACAAAGATAAACAATCATCCATTCTCACATTCACATCTTTGGGCAGTTTAGAGTATCCAGTTGACCTAATTCATATGTCCTTCGACTGTAGGAACCCAAACAGGCATGGGGAGAACATGCATATTCTGTACATGATCTTGCCACTCCCCAATGGGAAGCTTAATATAAAGTCTTAGTTTCAAAAAAGAAGTTTAGAACATTTCCCTCTTCTCTGTGCTGTTATTACATTACGGTGTAACAGACAATCCTGCACCAAACACTGGTTCATTAAGCAGGAAACATTTTTGGGCGATCTCTTATTTAATGTCCTGAAGCTATATATTCCCTCTCACTGAGGCTTGAAGGCACCACAACAGTTCCTTAAATCCAATATACCAGCATGTAACCTTGCTGAACTTCACCTCCTTTTACTTGTTTATATGGTTTGAGATTGACACTTCATTTGAGCAGCAAACAACACACTTGAGTCACAACATCAAAAGTAATACAGTGAAATTACACATGATTGTCTTGATTCATGGGTAAAAGTTGAGGCAGTCCCTTGGCAGCAAAAAACAAAACAAAACAAAACAAAAAACATTAATTCAAGAGCTGTATATCTAGAAAGAAGGGCAGCGCTGGTGCCTCAGTTAAAGGTAAACTAGGTAATTGCCTAGCGCAGCACTAGAGAAAGGGCAGGCAATGTGCCGAAACCTGATCACAGTCATTTTATCAAGCTCTCTGTGTGAACTGTGGAAATTCTCAGTCATGAGGAATTTATCAACAAAGCTTAGGCTGCCTGCTCTTGCCCCATACAAGCCTCACTAGCTCAGTTCCTAATACTGAAATTGCTGAAAAACTTGCTATCACTGAAAATATTTTTGCATAAATGCAGCAAAAAATAGCAACCGTGGTTATCGGTATGCTGACCATGTGGAGAATGAAAAACATGCAAAACAGCCTACTTGACTACATGAGTACTGTAAGTGAGACCATAACCTCAGGCACTCTGTGTATGAAATGTTTTAATGTAATTTTTTTGTCCACAAGCTGTATAATCTTAATAAAACAACCTTATTGGTTAGTAGTACCTCTGTCAGTTCTGATCACTGAGACACACTGAACTTTCTTGAGCAGGGTAGTACATAACATAATATCTTTAAGACCTCTCTCTCTCTCTCTCTCTCTCTCTCTCTCTCTCTGTGTGTTTTAGCTGAGGTACACATGCTTCTTCTGGGATGCTGGTGAATCTGATTCTTCTGATCCTTCTGCTTTTTGAGTTCTGTGGTCTGTCTTAGTGTGCTGAAGATGATTTTTCACTGCTGGTGATATAAACTCTTTTGTTAAAATGGACTTACAGTTGTGGTACAACCAACAGAACTTCATGTTAAATTGTAGTGAAGTTTCTCCTACATGGTTTCACTCAAATGAGGATGGTTTCTTTTTTGTGTCTGGTGGGACACAACTGAGGGAGTTTTTTTCCTTGTCAACGTGGGCTTTCTCATTAGGGATGTGCAGAGTTTGTAGAAGAAATGTTTAAATATATAACTCCTTTTTAAAATTTATTTCATTATGTAAATCTGCTTTGCAACAATGTCAGTGATAAAAAGCGTTATGCAAATAAAACTTAATTGAATTGAATTGTATTGAAAGACCTAGATTTTCCTGCTACATGGTTTATAATTTTATTTACTGTGACCCAAATGTGGATAGATTTATCTTTTGAATCTGGCCTGGGGGAGTTTTTCTTCACCACAGGCTCACCCATTAGGGATGGATAGGATTTATTGAGAAAATTTTGAAATTATACCATTTTCAGCCAAATTTGTTTACTATGTCAGTTGTCAAAGCATTATAGGTGAGTAAATTTGATATGCATGGGTTTCCCTTTTTTGTAACGAGTAGCTTGCACTGTTGTTAACTGGTTTCCTCCTGATAGTGTTGAACCAGAGTTCCATGTGAAATTTTAAACTTAAAATTCAAAGGAGATATTTGTTGTCTCCTCAGTGCCAAAACTATAAAAACATATATAAACATACATAAACTTTACTGTTTATACTGTAACTATCATACAGTTACAGTATAAACTACTGACAACGAACACAAAATACCAAAAGTTAAAAATGCTTATTAAAGGAATTTATTTAATTCCAAAAGTATAATCACAGCAATAGTAAATTTTCCTGAGTGTGATGTTAAACTTTTCATTTGACAAAAACAAACTTGCACTGAAAAATAAAAGCAGTACATAAAAGCAGTAAAGCAATACAGTTACTGTGCCAGCGGAAGTGGGGAATGTGGCCAAATATATACTCACTAACTCAATTTGCCAAACCGCTTAATCCTACTTTTAGGATTTGTTTGTTAGCAACTTTATGCAAAATGTTATGTACTGTTTTTATTCATTTTTTGGAGGGGTGGAGTATGGCTCAAGTTACACTCCATTAGATTTTGGAGATGATCCTGATCAGATTTGGTAAAATATACTTTACTATTGAGAGATAGGACTATTTTGGGGTCTGTGGTATTACAGCAGGCCCAGCAGGGGGTGCTGTGTGCTTTCTGGTCTTTTTCAGCTTGGTGGAGGTTTGCGGACACATTTTTAGACCACAAGGTTGGGAAAGGCAGATATAGACAATAGGGGGCAGTGGTTAAGGTTCAGGGTTACTGATCAGAAGGTCGGCAGTTCAAGCCCTCCTACCACCAAGCTGCTGCTGTTGGGCCCTTGAGCAAGGTCATTAACCCTCAACTGTTCAGTTATATAAATAAGATATAATGTAAATCATATAAGGGTGTATGCAAATAACCTTAGACAATTCTTGGTTGCATTTATATTGATAAAATATGCCATACTATCTCACAAAAGCGAGTAGCATGTTTTTGTATATTAATTTATTTATTTATTTTTGTTTTTACCTGCGTGACTATTGTTGTATTTCTTTGCAGTGATCAGAACAGCGAAGGTGTTTTTATGTGGTTGCTTGTGTCACACAGGATATCTCAAACCTGCTTTTGCACTCAGTATTGTGTAAATAGACTTTTCTACGCCTCTCCACAGGATGACACACAGTGTCTCTTAACCTCTACACACATTATATTCCATGCTGCTCCCTCTGGATGAAAAGCAAAATGTGTGTGAAAGAAGAGAGGACAATTCTACCTCTCAGATTGATGAACAGCTGTCCGGATGGCAGGAAAGGGTCTGGTGAGCAGCTCCACAGTGGATAGTTTAGACATGGGGAATACATGCATCTCACCAAATCTCGTCTTAATAGTATCCTCCAGCAATGCACTTAAATCAGTAGTAGACTGTTTTTTTTTATTGTTGTTGTTGTGTTTTGGGTTTTTTTTTGGAGAAACCTTCCTTTCTTGCACAAGGATAAGCAAAGCACACCTAGTACAGAGCTCCGTCTTGAGGCAGGTCAAGCAACATTATAAAATGATTTGTATGCAATACAATAACAAATAATATGATAATCCAGAAATGTAATTTCTGATTATCTTCCATAACTCCTGGCCTTCTCACAGGTTAACACCAATCAAAGCAAATCTGCTTTGTGTCTTGAAGTGCAGCTCTCACTATGAAGGTCATTCTATAGTTGCCCTGGGGTTTTGAAGTTCGATTTGTGTTGAGGATTTTCGCAACAATGGAATGTTATGAGTTAAATCTTGCTCAGAACAAAAGCAAGCATTCCACTACTTTTACATTGTTGGAAATACATACAAGACATGGGTGAATTGTAATATCGACAGATTCTCAACTGAAGCATTTATTTTTACCAGGAAGCAAAATAATCTTCTGATAGAACAAGACAGTTTCTAGCTGAGATTAGTAAAACTGTCTAAAATAAGCATAACCTTCATAAACTTTTGTTTGCTTTTAGGAAGTTGACAATGAGGTGTAATTAAATTCTAAAGTGCACAAATATAGTAGAATTTTTTCTCACTCACTCATTTGCCGAAACTAATTAATCAGTTTTCTCAAGGTCACAGGTAGGATGGAGCTGACAGCTGCTGACACTGGGTAAAGGCAGGCTACACCCTGAACATCTCGCCAGATCATCACAGGGAAGTACATACACTACAATTCACACTTCCATCCACACCTACAGGCAGTTTGAAACAGCCTATAGTCTAAAGTGCATGTCTGGACTGTGGGAGGAAATCGGAGTACCCAGAGGTACAGGGAGAGCATGCAAACTTCACAGAGAAACCAGAGCCTAGGACTCGATCCCAGGACCTTCTTGCTATTAGGCGGAATAAACCACTACACCACTATACAATCCACTTTAGGATTTAGTTTATGATATTCACCATAAATCAAAACAACTAGAATGAAATCAGCGGTCAAGTTAGGGTCAAAACTTTGTAGAAAAAACATTTCGGTTTTACCGTTTAAACATTTACATATACATTGCATGCTGTGAGGTTACCCTCAGTAATGCCATTCGATATTTGTCAGTGGAGTCAGTATTAATGTGCTGAGAAGGGAGGTTTGGGATGAAATGGAATGAAGGAGGCAAAAAATGTTGCTCTTAAGCAGTGTAACGACTGCCAAACATGGCCATCAATCAACCCAGATGCAGGGCCGCTGGAGGGGAAATCAGCAGCCACAGTAATTGGGAGGGTGTCCTCTGCACCCTGAGATGCTTCTCCTCGATTTACTCCATCAGCTCACAGCAGGAGCAGTGTGGTTCTTCTTTTGATGGATGCATGTCAGCAGATCAAAAGCAATGGCCTCTTTATGTCCTACAGCAGCTGCGGGGTTTTTATTCCATATAGCAATGTTTTGAATGTGTGGAAGTTAACCATGTTCAAATCTTTGGCATGTGGCTTAACTAAGGTATAAAACAGTGGAGTCTGCTTTTATAGGAAGATAATTCTATTCAGTCATAATGAACAAAGACATGGAATGATGTAGCATGTTTAATTCAACATTTTGATTAATCAAGTTCATGTTGACAGGCTGCATGGTGGCATAGGAGTTAGCATGTCCGCCTCACAGCATGTTCTCCCCATGCTGGCGTAAGTTTTTGAAACTCTTGTTTCCCCCTCAGTCCAAAGACATGCATAATAGGCTACCTGGCTGCTCCAAATTTCCCCTAACTGTGTGTTAGTCTGCGATGGGATGGTAAGCTGTTCAGGGTGTACACTGTCTATGCCCAGTGTTGGCTGAGAAAGGCTCCAGCCTTCCCTCATTCCTAGTAAGATTAATCATTTTGGCAAACGAGTGAGTGATATTCCTGTTATCGCTTGGTTTTCCATACCAGTCTCTTTATTTCTTTTCTCCTAATTTTTATAAGAAAAAAAATGCAGTTTATGTTTGTAAGAAACAAAAGCCCTACATGCAGATATTTGTTTTTGTCTAAAAATTTGCAGAATTAGCTTTGTGAGAATTCATGATCCAGCACAGAGCTGTGTGTGTTTTAAGTTCGGCTGTGTTTAACATGCGTGTCTGCACCACTTGACTGCAGTGCAATAAAAGTACACAAAGCAAACATTCATTAGCCAACTGGATCACCCTCTCCAGTGAGTGATGCAGGACACTTAAACTAAGGAGGAGATGACCCAATTGCTGGTAGAAAAGACCTATAGGGAATTCTCATTCCACATGGCTCATCATAATCTCATGCTTGGCAATTTAGGGCAGGATAAAACACTGAACGGTCTCATGGCTCATTTCTGTTCACCAGACTTTTGCTGGGATGTTCGCAGGTGGTGTGTGACATGCTGTGAATGTCAGGTAGTAAATCTGCCAGCCACCTAAAAAGTGCCATTGTATACTTTACCACTGATGGGATTCCCTCAGGTGATGAGATCGAACTGCAAAAGGGTATCACTTTTTATCATTCATGGTGAATTACGCAACGCATTACCCAGAAGCAGTTTCTTTGCACAACATACCTGCATGCAGTATGAGAGGTCTTGGGAGCCTCCACTGGGTTTTTCTCATTTATGTTGTTCAGTGGTGCAAACCTTGCGGCATCCAATACATCATTAGATAAAACCAGGAAAGACCTTCAACTAAAATATGAACTTTCTTGACCTGAGAGCATGACTCCACACCTTTGCACCAAAAGATAATGAAAATAAAGAAGGGTGTTTTACTATCCATGTTGAGCTCCATATTATTCATGAAGCAGCAAGACCCCTTGATCATATTGTGAACCAGAGAAGTCAACTGTATGGTCAGGTGAAAAGATAATGGTGATGTATGACAAATATGCAATTCCAATCTCTAAAAGAACGAATGGGTTTATATAACTCTGGTGATGGTAGTGCTGGTACCAGAGGTAAATCCAAAAATGCTGCCTTTTTTGTCCAATGCCCTGTGGAGACCAGTAAACCAGCTGAAAACTCTCATTGTAGGACAGTAGACAGTATAATGATAAAGAAGAAATGCCTGACCATGATGGTTCCTATATGCTTACCCACGTCGACAGTGGAGGGCTGATTGCCAAATGTCATAGGATGCCCTCATGTCTGTCTTCCTTCTGGTTCTCTCATTTTAGTTATGCTGTCATAGTCAGTCATGCCGGAGTCCCTGTTATGAGCATATCATGCCTCCCACCCCTGTGTGTGTGTGTGTGTGTGTGTGTGTGTGTGTGTGTGTGTGTATGTTTTTGTTGAGGTACATATGCTACTTCTGAGATACCAACGATCCTGATCCTTCTGCTCGCTGAATCCTGTGGTCCGTATTGGTGTGCTACTACTGGTTGGTTCTCATCATAGAAACCCCACGTTCCTGCTGCTGATGATCCATATGGACCTAAATATACACTCAGAAGCTGTGAAGAGTAAAGATGATTTTCACTGCTGGTGATAATAAATTACTAAAATGACTTAGGACTACAATTACCATTACAGTTATAAGATAACCAGATGGACTTGTCAATCTATAGTGAAGTTTCAGCTACATGGTTTGTATTTTTATGTGGTTTCATTCAAATGAGGATGGGTTTCTCCTTTGAATCTGGTTCCTATCAAGGTGTCTTCCTTGTGTGAACTGAAGAAGTTTTTTATCTTGCCACTGTCGCTGCAGGCTTGCTCAATGGGAATGTGTAGGGTTTGTAAAGAAATGTTTAAATGTTTTTGTTTTATTTGTTTTACTATGCTTTGCCAGAATATCAGCTGTAAAAACTGCTATACAAATTTTTTTTTTAATAAAAAATTGAATTGAATGTGTTTCCCCACCTGGATGCTCTAACCTCATAGAGAATGACAGTAAGGTTCAAGCATGTCTGAGCATTTTCATTCACAGCCACCCCCACTGGTTACTTAACCACAAAAAAATGTGGGTAATCAAGCAGTCGCAAAGTGATTGCCACAACCTAGTGGTGTTGGGGTCCAAGACTGATGGGTCAGACTCTTTCTTCATAGAATGTGTTGTCTAAATGCTAATGCTTCGTACTGTTGAACTGGTGGATCACTTTGCTTTTATTCAACATTGGTTATGTCCAAAAGACATTGGCAGTTTCTTTGACTGCAATATCCCAATGGTTTGCTCATTTGCCATTCATTTGAAGAACCACTTAATCCTACTATTACAGGGTTGTGGGGAGGATAGAACCTATCAAGATGGAGGTAAGGTACCCCATGAACAGCTGGCCAGACCATCACAGGACAAGCACACACACAACCATTCACACTCACACACATGCCAAGAGGAAATTTGGAACAGACAACTAGTTTAATGTTCATGTCTTTGGACTGTGGGAGGAAACCGGAATACCCAGAGGAAACCCACATAAGCATGGGGATAACATTCAAATGCCACATAAACACCCTCACCAAGCCAAAAACTCGGACCCTGGACCTTCTTGCTGAGAGGTGAACATGCTAACCTCTATGCCACTGTGTTGGCTGAGACTACTTCAAAAAAATCCTAAATAAATATCTCCTTATAGAAAGCAACTTTTTTTAAAAACTATGTGTGTGTGCTGTTAAAAACAACAACAATCTTTTAGAACAAATGCATTATTATAATAATTAATGACCAATCAGAATTAAGGTTTCAATAATACTAAAACAGATAAACAGTCACTTCAAAAACACACAATATGCAGTTTATAATAAATCCCAGATTAAAAATTAAAACAATTCAGAGTGATGTTTTGAAACAATCCCAGATTAAATGAAAGCAGTCCTCAATTTTCAGTTAATTCACTTCCCACAATCCCACAAGGGCAGCTGACTTGAACATAGGTACAAGAGTAACCTTAGAAACAGGTTCCTGAAAGAGCGCATGCTGGCAGTAGTAAGTAGAAGGCATTGTGAGGAGGTTGTCTAAGAGATTGCTTGTTAAGCGCAAACAGCCTCTGGAACATTGGAAATGAGCCACTGTTCATTTGTCAGGGGTCATTTCCATCACACAGACTGAAGCAAGCAGCTGGAGACCATGTTTTGAGCTGCTTTTAATTTGTATTTCAGATGCATTTCATAGGTATTATTGGTATAAACAGGAATAGTGTTTAAACATCAGATCAAATCCCTGACTAAAAACTCAGTTCAGAGTGTTTCAGAAATGGGCACTTTATGTTGGGCTGTCTGGTCCAACACTCAAAGAGGGAGACAATCTTGCATTTATACAGTAGCCTTCAGTCACACACAAAATTTAAATTGAAATGAAAAGTTTGAACTAATGAAAGCATCAGACATTTTTTTGTTTTTTTGGAAATTAAAATGAAATGGAGGCAGCACATTAGGCAAATCGGTTGCTCCAAATTGTCCCTAGGTGTGAGTGGTTTTGTGCATGTTGGCCCTGCAATGGACTATCAATCTTTTTAGGGTGTGACCTTCCTGTGCCCAGAGTCAGCTGCGGTGGACTCCAGACTCAATGTGATCATAATAAAGGATTAAGTGGTTCAGCAAATGAATGGATGGAAATTGGATGGATAGATGGGTGGAAATACATAGCCTGAAACCTTCAGTCTTTTTAAAAATATCTTAAGCATTAAAAGATTCTGATGCAGTAATACATTCAGAATGTGTAATTAAAACTTCTGATTCATTCATTCATCTTCTGAACCGCTTATTCCTACTTAGGGTCGCGGGGAGGCTGGCGCCCATCTCAGGCGACTCT
>JAOUQZ010000044.1:13178856-13196686 GCA_028564935.1 Neosilurus hyrtlii
TGATCAAAATCAATGTCAAACTGGCCAAAACATTCAATTTCAGTGGGGGTTGAATAATTTTGAACACAACTGTATGCTTGGCCACGTAGTATATACAGTATATTAGTGTACCACTGACCCCAATTATTTCTAAGAATATAAAGTACATATTCATCCACTTTCTGAACCGCTTAACCCTAGGGTCACAGGGAGGCTGGCGCCCATCTGAGCCAACTCTTGGCAAGGGCAGAGTACACCCTGGACAGCCCTCCAGGCCATGGTGGGATGGCAACTCAATGGCCTACTCTTTATGAACAACAGCAGTGGTTACCTGCTACTCACCACAGATAGTCATTGACACGGCCGGCTTTTAACGAACCAGTTAGCTGCACTGGGGGGATAGCAGTGACACCTATGTGATTGTGGGGCTTGAACCCCCGACCTTCAGATCAGTGTGTAAAGTATATAATGAAGTTTCATTATCTGAGTCACTCAAATCCAATCTGCTAAACTATGGACACGTGACATACTGCACCCCCAAGGCCTGTTTTTTTTTCACTTGAAATGTTTCTTTTCTCATTTTATCATCACAGAAAAAAAAACAAGCTTTTTTGAACATGGAAGATTTTTGAAAGCCCAACATCAACAGATCTTAAATTAGCATTACATCTTCAATAGTGTTTTGGAGTAGGAACCCAGAGCCATGTACAGGATATGAAAGGGGTCTAATATGAGAACTAGAGAAAAAGAAGTAAATGATAGATAAAATGAGATTTCTTGTAAAGAAGGATAGAAGAGTGTCAGATTAAGCTTGGGCAGAAGGATTATGTGTTTGTGTAGATGAGTATAATTTGGCTAAACTAAAAAGCAAATAAAAAACCTATACAGAGAAGTGGTATAAGAGGGAATAAGAGAAGCTATATAGGGAGAGGGAGAGAGGGGATTAGAGAAAGAGAGGGTGACTGTGGTTTACTCCCCCCAGGGAGTGATTTATTTTGGCACTAATAAGGCAGAACTGAGTTGCCATAGCAACAGCATCACCCATGTCCATCAAGGCCCAGAGAACTTCCTGGTAAAGTTAGGATTAAGGTCAAGGGGCAGCACAGGAATTACATGAAACCACTATGGACTGCAACCTGCCTGTTATGGGACCATTTATTTATTTCCACAATAAACATTCCTCTATTCCTCCGCAGGGAGGTGCGCAGTGGCATTGTGGTTGGAACACTGTAAAGCTAAATTGGGGGGATAGCGATTAGCCTATTATTAAAGATTATCCTATCCTCCACCCATCATGCATTGAGCCACTTTCGTAGCCATATGTATATTTTCACCTGAGATGGTTACAAACCCCCTGCAGTACCTGTTACCAACATCCATTCACACCTAGGGGCAACTGAGAATGTCCAAGTAGCCTAATGTACATGACTTTAGACTGTGGGAGGAAACTGGACTTACTAGAGTAAACCCACACAAGCACAAGAAGAACATACAAACTCCACACAGAAACACTCGCACGGGCACACAGATGAAACCCAGGACCTTCCTGTTGTATGGTGAAAGTGTTAACCACTACACCATTGCACCAAAAAAGGAAAATTTGATAATTGAGTAAAATATTATCTAAATTCATACAATGGAATTTTGGACTTGATTAGAGTATATGACTGTGTAGCAGGAGAGTTTTTTTTTTAAGTAACTGGATAATATATCTGTATTTCCTCTGCGATAGTGAATTCGACAGCCGTGGCTATTTGAATTAGAAGCAAGAAGCATATAATATAGCCATCAGTGGCAGTGTGCTTAAACAGCTACATTTAAACAGCAATTTTCTTCAGCATATGGTCTATATACATTTCAAAGATATGCATTATTATTATTATTTTTCCTGGACATGATTTCTCACAGGACCTGATCTTACCCCTCACGCAAGGCCTTTACCGATGTAATATAATGTTATGTACCCCTTAATAGTGTCTCAACCATACTGAATATCACTGCTTCATCTGGGACTTCATGTACTGATATTATACTTGTATATACAGTATTTTGCCTTGTGTACTGTTGATTGTGTATTATTGCCTTAGTCTGTTGTAATTTTTACAGTATTAGTACTGTGTTGCATCATATACTGTGCACATCATGCAAAATTTGGTTTGCCATGGCTCGATAATACAGAAAACGGAGCTGATCTTTGATAAGACTTTAAGACGGACACACTATTTACAACCCTGTACATTCCTGCCATCCCTGAGTAACTGATTCTGAGGTGTTGATTTGCACACATTAACAAGCACAGTGAGCCCTACAACTGAGGACCAGAGGCACAAATACATAGATTGTGTTCTGCTTTCTTTATGAACATTCTGACAATTAATTACTGTAGCCTATTTTCTTGAACAACAGTGTAGTGCCAGGTCTTTCAAAGAAACCAGAAAAAAAAATTATTAGAAAGGCTTAGGGAGAAAGGCCCTCATGTAGCAGCATTGCAAAATATCATGAAAAAGAAGAAAGGAGTGTTGTTCCAATTTCTTTTATGTAGCCCCCCGCCCCCTCTCTCTGTCTGTCTCATCATCTTTCTTTCACTCTCTCTTCAGGACACCTTGTTCAGTGAGTGCTTTTCATGGCTGCAGATTTTGGGCTTGTCTCAAAAGACCTGCTTACATTCAGACTCAGATTCAATGAATGTAAATATTTTGTCACTGACACTAAAATGAACGTTAAAAATTGCAACACTTGATTCTGATTGGTCAATTATAATATTCAGTGGAAAGTTACTTATTTTCTGCACTAAGTTCTCACATAGCTACTTGACATGTGACAACCATGGCTGGCACTTCTGGGTTTGGATCTGGGGTCTCCTGAAAATATGTGCAGAGGAAAAAGACATGGCCAGCAGCTGGAAGGACAGAGAGAGGGAGAGATAGATAGATAACCACACTGTAAATTGATCTGCTCTTTGACCCACAGCAAACTCCAATACATGCAAACTTTCCAGGAATGGATGTAGATCCACCATAATATTTTTATTTAAATTAAAAAAAAAAAAATTGTTAATCCCATAAGGGAAAATTAGGCTCTGCATTGAACCCAGCAAATCAGTGCATGTACACACACACACACACACACACACACACACACACACACACACACACACACACACACTTGAAGCAATGGGCAGCCACGCTGTGGTGCATGGGAAGCAGTTGGTTGAGTAACTTGTTCAAGGACATGTCAGACATTTCCTGCTGGTTCAGGTAACACATCCAGTAAACTTTCAGTCCAAAAACGTACCTCTCATACCTTCAGGCCATGGCTACCCCCAGTAATGAGCAGCATAATGTACAGCAAGATGGTCATTATTGCAAAATAATCCCCTTCAGAGTGATGCAAGAACCCCTGATCCCCCTGCTGGCGTTTAATTTTCGATAATCGCTGGCTGGACATGTGGCATACATAATGTGTTTACATTCGTAAATCCATTCAGTCCAATCAGCGATTCTAAATATATTTTTGTTATGAAGGGTGATCAGAGAGATGTGCACAGACACACAGCCCATGAGTATGCCTTCTATTGTACAATGATAAGAGCTACGTTGCACATGCTGAAACTCTTGAGATGCTCAGAAAATGCAGTCGCTGCTGAGGTTTCTTAAAAATGCAGTTAGTGTTAATGCATAAAGTGTTGAGAGAAGCTGTGGGAATTACACCATTTACAGTCAAATTGTTTTATAAAATATTTAAAGAGGCATTATCAGACACTTAATCAACATGCCGGGCTAATGTGCTCAAAGTTTAAAATCCAGTTTTATCTGCTAACAGATATATTGGTTGGCTCTAATGCAGACATGTTCATATTAGATGGATTTATGTACAGATGGGCCTTTACTTACTGTTGAAATTACTGAACTTTGTCACTTCCCAATTACAGAACACAATATTCAACTACCTAGCCAGCAATCTAGTGAATATGTGCTCATAGACATGTACCTCACCCCCACCCCCCAACACCCTCCAAATCTTGTACACACACACATTATTCAGGCAGGCTTATGCATGTGGGAGATAATTCATTTCCTGCCTGGTCCTGCAAGCATTAAGATAAAGGTTAAACAACACACACACACACACACACACACACACACACATATATATATATATATATATATATATATATATATATATTTATAAAATTGCTTTTTCTCAGAAAAGGGAAGGAGAGGTCAAGTCATACAGTTCCAATCAGCCATTGTTTCCCTTCATTTCACAGCTCATATTGGAATCATGTTACACAATAGTGGTTTAACTTTAACACTTGATGTGGTGAGAGATTTGAACCTGTCAAGCCAAATTAATGATCACACTGTGCTGCACAATTAACGCTGAACAGTGTGAGTCATCCACAGAATCAATGCATGAACATCTTCACTCAGAAAACCAATGCAGCATCCTTTATACAGAATCGCACTAAAGGTACCATCTGTTCTTTGCTGATTAAAACAAAAAGTCACTTTCAAGCCACAGACTGTGTTGAATTATTATATCGTTTGCTTGAGAATCTTCTCTTCCAGATCTGCATATCTCTTCAGGACAGGCCCGTAAACCTAGAGAGACATGGAATAAAAGGTCACTTAGAGCACAAAAGACTCATTATTGATTACCAGATGTGTTAGTCATGTAACATTCATTACACTGATACAAGAAATTGAATTTAGCAGCATAAACAATAACTTTTTGACATGTTCGAGCTAGATAACATTTATTCTCTCATACACAGTGATTCACAGAATTGCTTTGTAGTCTTCATCAAAAGTATATATCACCATATCTTGCCTGTTACAGTATATAGATCATGGACTAAGACCATTATTAAACTAACTATAGAGAGAAGTTACTACAGCCAGAACAACACATAAGTAAATAAACTTTTTAATTTAATGTAGGCACAGACAGATCTCCCTTCAATGCTCCTTGTGATCATGCTTCCCTGTTTCCCTCCAGCTAATCAGCAACCAGATGCATCTGCGCTCTGCACATGGCACTAATGCTCCCTGATGCTGACTGGCTAGAATAGTGTTGTGATGTAATTTTTCAGCACATAGTCAGGACAGAGGACCATGTGCAGATACATGTGTGTGTGTTGGATTAGAATTGATGACTGCATCTTAAATGGATGCCTTTCTTGTACCCTGAAGAATTGTGGGTGAGGTCATGCCATTTTAGCAGGGTTTGATAAGTCTCTTGGGTTAGATATGGGATCTGATTTTACATCTGTAAGAGAGCATCTGTGTTTTGCGTTGGGGCAATGGGCAACTTGGGAAGACTGAATACAAGCAGCAGTACAAGTGTTTTTTTTTTTTTGTTTTTTTTTTTGGATAGGTTGCAGGAATGGGATGGCGAGAGAAGGAAGATCTGCTAGGAGATATTTGTATTAATTTAGTCTCAAACATGAAATCTTTTTGTGGTCAAATTCTTTTTCGTTTTATTATTACATTTTTAAACCTTTTTTAATACTAAATCATATTCTTCAGTGCAAGTTATCTGTAGCTTTGTTTAATATTTCCCTTTACAAAATATGGGACTCTGTGCCCTATGTACTTCAGGTTCAAGATCGTTATTTTAATTAGATTTTGCTAAAACAAACAAACAAACAAAAAATAGACAGCAAAAAATAATTAATGGGGAAAATCAAGATATCAGGGGCCACTGGGGGCGCTGTGTGGTTCTGGACCTATGAACTGAGGAAACAGAAATTGTAATATCTTTGGAATGAGTGATCATATTTCTTTAATTTAAAGACATTTGTTATCCTGAAATGGAGAACTGTTCAATGGAGTCATTGCTCTAATGCTATAATGAAATATATATCAAAATAGTTAATGATTGTACCAATAGAATTATAGAATAGTGATTGTATGATTTACTGCACTATTTGATTATTGGATGATTTATGTGACTATTGTATGAGTAGTTTTTTTCACTGAAGTAAGTGTAAGATTGTTTTAATACTTTAGTTACACTCTGTACGAGTACTGCTCGGCTGACCTTGAGCACGAAACATTAGAACAAAATGTCGGACCTGAAAAGAAACAAAACGGCCATCTTAAGCAATCGGTAGACCCGTCAAGGTCAACTCGAGACATGTTGATACATGTCAAGACCTGTTGAGATATGATGTCATGAGGGACTAATAGAACAAGGTCAAGTTGAGAATTAACATCATGAAAGACCAATCAGAGTAGAATAGGCACTATATATGCCAATGCAAGCTGGTAGACGAGGTCCAAGATTTTTCTCTCGGAACAATTTCTTCTGTGTGAATGATTGTACGCTTCTCTTTTCCTAAAGGCTAAATAAACACGTGAAAATGGAATTTGGATCTCTTGTGTCCTGAACTGGACACTTTTCGCCTTGGTACATACAATATTTTCAATGCCTTTAATCATCCTGTGCTGTTTAGTATATACATGCACTAATCCTCATTTTCTGATTAAGGCACTGATTTTTTGATCTATTTGATTTATAAAAATCACCTAAAACTGTGGTCATTTAAAAAATCTAAAAGCAGACTGACTCTTCAGCAAGAACTTGCAATGCATTTGAAGAAAACTTTAGAGAAACTGAATAGACTTGGGTTGTTTTGAGGTTGAAGTGCATACATCATTTAAAATTCAAAGCCATCAACAAATAATCAGGAAAAAACTCACAAATATTACCTTCAATATCCCTTTTAAGAGGTGACGTGCTTGCAATTTTAGCCTTTACAAAGCTGCCGTAGTGATGTACTTTTGACTTTTCATTCTGTCGACTGTGCCTGAATAAAAGTTTGATCCATGAGGTTACATGAGGGTACTTGCAGTGTAACTAAAGAGTTTAAAAGATGTCTTTGCTTTTATCTGCAAAATATCTGGATTAGATTATGATGTTAAATTTCTTTTGCAAGAAGGACCCTCCAAAAATGGAAGGTAAATAATGCTTAGAAAGACAGTCCTAATAAAAAACACTACAGCTAAACTAATTCAAGAGAGATAGAGGAAGAGAGAGAGGGGGGAGGAGCATGAGACTGGAATGACTGATAATGAAGATAAGCCAAAAAAAAAAAGATCAATATATAAAACAAAAATCCAATTTAAAAAATGCCTTTATCTTCATAAACGACAGTGAAAACTACTGTTTATAGCGATATTATCATATATGTACAATACATAATGTGGAGAAGACATTATAATGTACAATGAATTCTGAAAATGTAGGCATCAAATGTTTTTCCTTTTCATGGTGACTTGACTCAATTTGAAAACTGATTGATACTTAAGCTACTTTTCGAAGCTCTCACCACATTTGGATCCAATTTCAGTCTTATGTAGATATGCACTGTATCTGCAAGTACTGCAGGAGATATAATCATAGGCAGACTATTACTCAAGTATCTTTTATTTAATATTAGGTTATTGAAATAAAACCGAGGATTGAGTACTGACTTATTTTTTTTATAAGCAGTGAATGAAACATAATATAAAACTACATAAAAGTAACACCTTCACATGAATATGTCAAGGTCAGCCATTTTCTATATCCAAGGTGGATCTGTATATGAGCTCAGGGAGAGCGTATTTCCCTCCCTCAGCCTCTGCATCCCATGGTAAATTGCTTTCCCCCCTTGACACAATCCATCCATTTTACGCTCTGGCAGGCCATCTCTGGGGCAGAGCAAGAGAAATATTCAGCATGTTACACGCTAACAGCATCTTCAATATGAAAGCGTGTTAGGTGCAGGACTGGAGGAGAAATGGAGTCAGAGACAGAGACATGGTGGAGAAACACATACCAATTAAAATCTGAAAGATTGGTGTGGACCCTTTCCCCTCCCTCACCATCCGATGGGGTCAGTCTCAATAAGGCCAGAGAAAGTCTCACGCTTTTCAGTAGAGACCATGCCAGAGGGCCTGTGGATTACTACTGTGATTTACATTTGTATAGCCAGAGAGGATGTTTCGTTTCCAGTCTACTGGACCACTGAGTCCCTGAGCAAATCACTCTAGCTTGGGTCTAAATGTGGGGAGTGTGGGGCTCTAGTTTTTCTCCAGTTAAAGGGTCGCCATTAAAAACTTGCAGGTTTACAACACTTACATGCTACTGATACTCTGAGAAGTTCAGCACCTCTGGGCACAAGATGACAAGCATTAATTGGGCCTGATAATTGATTCAAGTGGGGCAATTAAAAGACTGAAGAGAGCACAAAATCCCACAAGATTTGTGTGTAGAATAGCTAACAGTGATCTGAGCTCAAGAATTTAACCGCCAGAATTCATTTCCATCATTATAAAGACTCATGTCACTCTCTTTAACCGAACATGTACTGTATACTAAATGGGTTTACAGCATACTCAAGTATTCAAGCTCTTTCTTTTACAGAATGCCAAGGTGCACAAGAAAGCTCCAGGCAGGTGTGTTACTTTCTGCATATTCACATTCTATGAACTGTTTCAATAACTTGCATAAAATAATGCAATACAGAGTAATATTTCCTTCAGAAAGAACCTTACACATGATCCGGACCTGAAAGTCCCACTGTGCTTTGTTAAACATAGCAACTATCTGTCAGCATGCAGCACCATCCTTCCAAAACTACTGAGCTTAGACAAAAGAATTTCACAAGAAAACTCTTTAAACCTCCTAATATTTTCAAGAGGTGTGTTCCATCCAATAAATCAAATATGAGGGCTCTCCACACAGCTCGACATCCCAGTGTGAAATCAGAATTAAGGCTCATGAAAAAGCCAGCAGTCGGCTTCGTGTCGACCGGACTTGGGTATGTAAGAAAAACTGAAAACGACAACGCCATTAAATATCAAAGAGAACCCTTCATCAAAAAGGGAACTTGAAGTGGCATGCACTCTACCGACTCCACTGCCGAGCTGAAGTAGGACACAGCAAAATGAAGCAAATTAATAACAGCAGATCTCATTTTCCCCATAGGTTTCAGAACATTCTGTAATGATATTATGAGAATTAATCAAATCCTTGAGAACAATGGGGCCCATTTTTATCACTCTCCAGCTTGTGGAATATGTTCAGGCCCAGTTGAAATAATATAACTATGTCTTTCTAGCATTAAAAAAATAAACCCAGTCACAGCAGATGCAGCCAACTGCAAGAAAATGGCATTCCTAATTTACACCTCTTGCAGACAATGCCAAGTGCTACCCCATGCATAGTGTATACAGGCATGGATTAAATCTCACATTGTTATTTATGTATCATGTTAAATAATGCACACCACATGGAGGCTGGGTATATTCTTAGCAACTGTACACTTAATGAATCAATAAGGAGGTAAATCAGTGTGCAGCAGCAGTGGGCAGCAGCAGCAAAGTCAATGCGCACAAACTAACATACCTCGTTCTTGAGTGGAAATATTCATTGCTGCTTCACAACAAATTTAGAAACATATGGACCCTCCTTGCTTTCTATATTTATAGCCTTTCTGCCCAATATCCCATATTTCAAAAGGGTTTATGATATTTTCAGGCATTTTGTTGCTATTTGTTGCATTTTGTTACTATTCCTGAGTGATTATGAAACACATGCACAACCACACTGGGGAGGTCAGCAAGTGAACAAGTTCTACCAAGTGGGCAAGACAGCTTTTTTCCCTTTAAGCTAAATTAAATTGGAAGGAAGTGGAACAAGGTCTGATTAACACTAGAAAAATAACAAGTAAGACAGCAAACCTGCAATAGCAGCAAAGAAAAACAACAGCGTAACGGTCTAAAAACGCCACTTGCTACTTATTAATTTTAGCCATTGCTCGATCTCAAGGAGTTATCTATTTTTATTTTTTATTTTCACCAACCAGATAAATCAGGGGAACATTTTTGAAACAGCTGAACGGAAGACATCGCTGAGTCCAGATTTCACATTTTCTTAGTGTTGCTGCAACTTTTCTTTGTGAATAAGTCAATTGTGGCTGTTTTGCTGTTGTGTGCTTAGTCTTGGACTCCAATTTACAGTATAACATGATTTCTACATGTTTAGTACTATTCGACTATAATGCACAGGTTTAGACATTTTACGCTTATTTAGCTCCAGGAAGGGTTTTCTTTGTCGCTGTCATCTCTGGATTGCTCATTTGGAATCTAAAGCTACCGTGATCATTTTTACTCGATACGGGCTATAATAACACAATTGAAATGAAGTTTCACAACAAAGATCCTGAGAAAAACATGACTCCAGTGAGCATTCTGTATCATTTTGATCAACTCTGAGTAGTTTTTGTATTTAATCCTTATGGAAATTTAATGCACCCACACTTCCTGCATGCTCTCATGGGAGATCACATATAGCACTACCTTTGTGGTGACAACATCACTATGCTTAACAGTGTCACCCCAGCAGATCCAGTATGGTTTTGACTTGCTATGGTTTTGACTTGCTTATAAAGAAAGAAACAGTATTCCATTGAACAGAAGGACCGACCTTCTCCAAACAAGAAAAATTATTCTAACATTGAGCTGTCATAAGCACACTCATGAATGAAGATGAGATTTATGTTCAAAGTCATCCTGTCAAGTTGTTCCAGAAAAGCAACAGATGCAAAAAAAAAAAACAAAAAAAAACAAAAACCAATTATATATATATATAACACACACACACACACACACACACACACACACACACACACACACACACACACTGTTTATTTTGCTAAATGAAGCTATTACTCCATCCCAAGGCAGATCGTAATGTGATCACAATAGCAAAACAGTATAGATCTCCATAAAAGAGGTTTGGAAAAAAGGGCTGCAAAGTAATTAAATCGGAGACATTGGGTTAATTGTGCTGCCTTGCACAATGTGTTTCTTCCTAGTTTCTAAATTCATGTGTGGATAATAACAATATTGCGGTTAATGTGTAAAAGCAATAGATCTGTTTCATGACACTCAGCCATCAGTCTCTGGTTCTCTTTTATAGTTCTGAAATGAGCTTTTGCTAACGATCCATACACATTTGTTCCTGATATAATTAAATCAGTGAAGTGGTTAAACCATTAACATGCCATTATTAGAATTAATATTACTACAGTTATTATCATCATTTGCAAAAAATCATCCTTAATGAATCATAAAGCCACATTTCACCAAGTCTGCTGCACTATAGTCTTCCCATGAAGGTGTATACTCTGTGTTCCTTTAACAGGCTATATAAGCATCATGAGGTTGAGTTTACACAAGAATCTGACTGGTTTGCTATGTCTTGATAAAAAAGCATTAGTGCACGATCAGATTTGTTTGCTATCAAACAAATCATTCAGCTCAAAGCCTTTTTCCACAAACAACCAGTACCCTCCTACCAAATGGTAACGTCTTCTACTCTATCTTCCCCTCCAAACTGTTACTTGTTTCAAGCCATTAAATAAAATATTTTTTTTTTTACTTAATTTACTCATTTGAATATGAAGGATTTTAATCCAATCACATTGAGGAAGCACATGACGTTTCTGGTGCTTAAACCGTGCTTACGGATGTAAGCCTGTCCAGAGGGATGGCATCTCACTACCCTGTGGTGAGATGTCTACATGGATCTATGGTCTTCAATGGTCCCAAAACAATTTAATGACTAATATATACACTCATATTTAATCCGTATTAAATTCAGTAGTCCAACACATTGTATTCATGTATTTTATCCTCCTTCAAAGGCTTCTGAAATTCAGATCATATTGAGAATATTCATGTATGCTAAACACGTAACAATGATTCCAATATACTGATTAAAGTGCTCCAACAAAAAAACAAAACCTAATATAAAGATTCAAGCAGCGCAGGAAAAAAAACTTCTACTGATATGAGGTTTCTATGTGAACTCGTTTTGATGACTCCATCGATGTCATGTAAACATCATGTTATCGCCGAAGTTTTGATATTGTCTGAAAGTGTTGTGCCATTTAGATAAGATTTCTTTAATGGAAACCCCATGTTACCACAGGGTAGTGAGATGCCATTCCTCTGGACAGGCTTACATCCGTAAACATGCTTTACACGCCAGAAACATCATGCGCTTCCTCTGATTGGGTTAAAATCCTTCCTATTCAAATGAATAATGCATTGCATAGCAGTAATACTTTATTTAGCCAGCTAAAAAAAAGACAAAGATAGCCACTGCAGGGCTCCCAAGTGGCGCATCGACAAGGTGCGCGACTATCAACCTAGAGTTCGCAAGACCGAATTCGAGTTGATGCTACAGCCATCCGTGACCGGGAGTCCATGGGAGCTAATTGCCTGAGCTCTCACGGGAGGGAGGGATGGCATATGCTCACTTCCTTGTCACTCACAGCAATCATCAGCCAATCGTGGGTGTCTGTGAGCTCATTCGTACAAGGGGGTGGATAGCGTTTTCCCTCCGAGTGTGTTAGGCCCCCCCCCAAATACGCATGCGCAGCAGTTCAAAAAAGAGGCGGGCAGTAGCATCGCATGTCACGGAAGGGGTGTGTGCTTGTTTGCGCCCCTCCCTGGTCGGTGGTGGTCGTGCGATAGGGAAGGCAAAAGTTGATGGGTGGGAATTGGAAACAACTAAATTAGGGAGAAAAATGGGGGAAAAAATCAATTAAAAAAATATAAAAGATAGCTACTGCATAAGACACATCTGTTTACATTGTTAAAAAAATTTTTTTTCCTTAAAAAATTGTTTATTTAATGGCTTGAAACGAATAACAGTTTGGAGGGGAAGATAGAGTAGAAGACATTACCATCACTCAGACATTCATTCCCATAATGACGGTTATATACCGTCCACATGTACACGTACAGACAGATGGACAGACATACTGACACAATGTTCGCAACACAAAAATTCAGATCAATGCTATACCAATTTCTCTTAAGTATGGTGTGGTGCGAAGCTATAAATTATTAGTACATTAAAATGTTAGCATGAACTAAGGTGAGAGTGACCTAAAGTAATATAAAGTAAGCCAATCTTTCAAATATACCATTTACAATTAAAATTTTCCATTGGTTCAAGAAGTCAACTGAACTTTTTGTTTGCCTAAAGCCGCCGGTTGGTCTGGGGTGTGATGTAGGATGTAATGACATACCTTTTCAGCTCCTGGGTTTGGTCTCGCTGCAAGCTGTGCTCCTGGGGCTTCACTCACTGCCTCTGCAAATGACATTCCCATTTCAGCGGCTAGACCTAAGGGGAAAAATAATCAAAAAAGCAAAGCATTAGAAAAGTGCACAGAGTTTGTCACGTGCTATTTCAAACACCTCATGTCTTCATATTCGGTTTCCTTTGTGGTTTAGGTGACCTTTGGCAAATCCAGCACTTTTTTTCTGCTCAGTGGTTGTAACAGAAATGAATTTGGAAAAAAACTACAGTTGAGGCAAGGATTTAAAGTGTGCCTGGAAATCAAGGGTAGAAGATGATGGATAGTAAAAGGAAAGCCTGAGCCATGAACTGGAAAATGTCTCCGTTTTTAGTCATCATTTAGACGTCAATATTTTATTAGCCAAACAACCAGTCAAATCATGTGAAGTAACCCACAAATATGCAACAGACAGTTGAAGCTCAAACTTAAGCACCTCGAAAACATAAATCATAGGCACCTCATAGTATATTGATAAATTACTTGAATGACTGAATGAAACACTATAAACCTGGTTGAGGAATGTGATCGATCTAGTGGAGGTACAAGTTAATTCAGTCAGGCTGAACAATGATTCATTTCCTTTCAGGACCAGCAGAATATATAAAAACACCACAGTCAGCAGTTAACAGTAAAGGAAAGTGTTTGTGTGTAAATGCAAGATGATGCAGTGGTGCAGTAATTATCCGAAACCAGCAGTATCTATAACAGCAAGTCAGAGGGTGTAATAATTCAGTCTAGTAAATGCAGTGAAGTCAGCGAAACAAACAGCTAATGCTAATTAGCATGAGACAATTTGTAAAAAAAAAAATAAAAAATACTATTTAAAAACACAACGAACATTGTAAAAAGGGGGACACAAGACCGAACAAGAAAACAAATAAAAGCAGTGGTATTCGTATTTGCGCACTCAGCGGTTTATATTGTAAAAAGAGCAGCTAAGAGACCTTAAGTGATGTTGGGGTCTCGAATTACGACAAGCCTCTACAGTAATTTACAGAGAAACAGGTAAAATACTGCAAGCTGACTGGGTACAGAGGCCAATACCACATCTTACTGGGTTTTCAAAATATAATTTCAAATGTTGCTCTGAAATATTCACTTGCTACACATCCACAATACCACTAGGTCCACTACCATCCAAGACAGGACATTTTGTGTACATTAGTAAACATTAATTTTATCTATACAAGACAATCATTTCTGGAAGTGTTCCTGAGCCTATGCAGGGATTTCCATGAGAAAACACTTGCATTGGTTCTCTTTGGGTGCTCCTCCAACAGTCCAGATTAGGTGAGTTGGCTACTCTAATTTGCCAATATGTGGGATGTGAATGGGAGTGTCTGTGTTAGCCCTGCAATAACATGTTTAGGATGTACCCTACCTCTTACCCAAAGTCGTCTGGGAGTGGCTCAAGCTTTCCCCCGGACTCTGACAAATAAACAAAGATAATAGATGGATGGATAACTCAGAGCTAGCTGACTTAATGATAGATGTGCTAATCAATTTGAAGTGTCCTCTGGGAATACTTCCATTATTGTTTTTATTATTGCAGTGCATTTCTGTTAATGTGTTGTTTTTTCGGAGTTTGCATTGGGTTGTCGCTGAGTTGTCTGAATTTGGAATGTGGACCTCTGAAGTTATTCTCCTTCCAAATACTTCCTTTAATATTAGGAGATGTTTGGGTGTCTGTGCTCATTCTCCCACTTTAAAAAAAAAAAAAAACAAAGAACACTTAGAACTGTACTAAATGCGATTGTTAGTGCACTGCTACTTACAGTTGTGTGTCTACTGGCGTCCATAAAATTATATGACAAGGCAAATGAGAAGGCCATTGTTATATGAAATTTGTGTGTGCATGTATTACAGAATGAGAGTTCCAAAAAAGTTTTTTTTTTTAAAAATACTCTCCCAATTCTCTCAGAGTCACAGGGAAGAGATACAAACTACTGACCCACAGCTTGATACCAAGTCACACCATATCATATCTTAGTACTATTAAAGTACTATTACTAAATAGCACAAAGATGGTATTATTAAACTACTATTAAATTACAATTGAAACTTTTTTTGAACTTATATAATCTTAATTGGTCAGAATGCTAAGCCACTATTAAGTCTGTTTAGATTTGGTAGCAGGTGTAGTGTACCGTTTCACAATCTCCCTGACTTCTTGTTTCAAAAATGCTACAGCAAAGGTATGATGGAGCGTCAGCTGTAGATGGAGAGTAATATACATTTCTTCCCTGTGCATATTCAAATATGGTCTAAGGGGCAGATTAAAATCAAGCGTGCAAGCTGATTTACTAAGGTTTGTGACAAATATTTTGAGCTAGTTCATGGCGTATTGTGTAGTAGCAGACACCCTCTCCAAAAGCCTCTGCAACAGCAGGTGGCTCCTCTCACTGCTTTGCAGGACTGAGTGGTTCAGGAGATCCTTTATCCCCACTGAAATAAGATGTTTCAACACCGCTGTTTAACGTCTATCTATCTTGCATCACCATGGTGTTTCATGAGAAAGTGTGTATGCCCTATGTTTATATGCTTTTCTGATTATAACCAACAAGCTGCACCTGTCCCGTTAGTAAATTACCCACAGCTGAATATCATCTGCTTGTTTGCAACCCTCCACTAAAGTGCATGGCTCTTGGTAGATTGGGCATGTTATATTAATATGAACTGACAGAGGCTGTGTTTAAAAAACAGCGCAGTGACTGTGGATCACCCACAAAACTGGCCACACCGACCAGCGCGATTTTAGGATTGTGCCGTAGTTTAGACACCGAAACTGTGCAACTGACTTCAGTAATGACTAAATTGACAAATACACAAGACTTTAGATTACTGAAGATTACATCAGGTCTATCTAAGGTCTATCTGGGGCACTCAACAGCATGGACCTTCACTATTTTCAATATCCCCATCTGTCTTTTTAGCCATTAAAGGCTGACACAAGGGCAATACTGATATTAATGCAATCAAGAAATTGAGACCATGGTGTATTATGATGAAGCATTGACACCCATCTCTACTCCACAGTACTGATGGCCAGAAATTATTAAAAATAACACGAATGAATAAAATTGAATTCGGAATATAATAAAAGTGAACTCGTGCCAACCTTAGCACCATTCTCCATTGCTCATGTAGGCCATGATGATTTCAAAACTAGGGTGTGCTTTAGCCTTAATTAATGATCTTAGGGCCCTCATCAGGCTCATCTTACATCCATGCAGCTGGATTATGATAAGACCAAATGAAGTATTAGAGCATAGATCCCGAAAAGGCATGATTAGGTTGACGTGTCATCTATCTGAGGTTTTAGCTAATGGCAGATTCAGTGAGACTCAGTACTTAATATCAATTTGCTCTCTTTTACATCAAATAAGGCCATTTTACCCAAAATATTCAGAAACTAGATCAGTGTCACTGCTAAATTAATTCAACCTGAAAAATAGACCTTAAACTTTTAAAACTGTTTATAACGTTTTTACAAAAGCTCCAGTGATTTTCTTTGTATACATATGTCTAAGTACAACGAGCATTGCCAGTCACCTGTAAATGACCATGCATGTTCATGGCAAAGCTTAAATGATGCCTGCAAAATGTCATAAGAAGGCAAAGCACAGAGAGTACTGCAAGTGAATGAATGGTAAAATAGTTTGTCAAGACTACAGCATTCACAAAATATTTCGGCAATTCAGATCAGCTGTTGCAGCAAATCAGCTATCATAGATATAAAGAAGTCTTTGTCGTTTCAGTAGGTACCATTTCTTTTGTCATACTTTTGTCCCTGATTCTGATTGGCTGGAATAGTATGTGCTGGAATATAGTGCTTCAAGACACTTTTCTCTGTTTTTCATTTACAGAGCCATGGATGGCCACTTTTTTTTTCAATGTGTGACACCTAGCGGACTTTAAGGAGACATTTTTGCAAGTTAACAATGAAATCAGAATTGACAGAAAAGTATGGGTTTACCCCCCCCACCTCGTATTTAAAGTGATGTTTTATCAGTTTACACATTGTGGCACTAGTCAGAAATGCTTAACTGAAGTTCAACTTCAAAACAAAATTTAACTATTATTGGTCCAGCATTGAAAGGTTACGGTTGTCACTATTCGGTTATGTTAATTGTTTAGCCAGACTTTTGTAAGCAAGCAATTTAGCTGGACCTCTATAAATTTTAATTGAACACTACAGAACCGTGTTAAAACTCATCTGAATTACTACACTGAGGCATGTAACGTGTAATTACATGTGCCTGATGAATCCGGTGATTAGGATGTTAGACACTGCAGCTCATAGGAAGCTGTTTGGATTAATCGACTGCAGAGACACAGTCTGCTGCACGCTGAATATTTCAGCACTTCACTGTTTGGTTCCTTTGTCAGGATGAAAGCAAAATATACTTAATCATGTACAGTGGTGGGAGGCACGGTGGCATAGTACTTAGCATATCCGCCTTGGAGCAAGAATGTTCTGGGTTCGTGTCCCAGGCTCCGGTGTTTCGGTGTGAAGTCTGCATGTTCTCTCCGTGCTGGTGTCAGTTTCCTCCCATGGTCCAAAGACACGCACATTAGGCATGTTAGTTTCAAATTACCACTACTAATAGTACAATTAAGCGATTCGGTGAGTGAGATGAGCTGTACAGAGGCAAGAAAAATGTATAAATATATATTCGAATATAGTCCAATCTTCATCTCAGT
>JAOUQZ010000044.1:13219212-13229271 GCA_028564935.1 Neosilurus hyrtlii
TCTTTTACATGCCTCTCACCATAGACAGTGAGAGACATGGCCGGCATTTGATAACCCAGTTAGCTGCACTGGGGGACTCTTATACATCTGCATCAAAATTTTTCATGTTGTACATTCTGATATAATTCCCTGAAACTTCCCCCATTTGAAAAGAGTTGTTACCTGAGGTACTGCAGCCTTTCTGGCAACCTGAACCAGTTACACCATTCTCCAAAGACCTCTATCATCAATAATTTTCCTTCATTGCACCACCCTTTAAGTAGTAATCTTTAAAGTTTACATGAAAATCCAAAAAGATCTTGAGTTATAGAAATACTCAAACCAGACCATCTGCACCAAAAATGTCACGGTCAAAATCATTGAGATTATGTCTTTCTCTCTTTCTGATGGTTGATGTGCATATACTCCGACACTGCCGGCCTTGTACTGCACTGCTGCAACATGATTGGCTTATTAAATCATTACATGAAAGAGAAGGTGTGAAGGTGTTCCTAATAAAGTGTTCAGTGAGGCCTTAGAATATGGAGTCAGTACATATTCAGACACTTTTAGATTTGTTGAAAAAACACTTTTAGGTTTTTTAGATTGACCGGAACTTAAGAGGACATGCTTTGTTCTGCCTTACCAGGATTGTCTCCAGTGAAAGCCACCACTTTACAGTCTTCTGGCATCCCAAATCGCTTGACAAAATAGGGAGAAACTGAGCCCTAGGAGAAGACATGAATGTTAAATATTTAAAATAGGAGTCTTATATAAATGTTTTTTTTTTGCTGCACACTATGTAGGTTTCATAACCCTTTAAAACACTAACACAGCTAAAGCTAGAGGCGGCTGGAGGAATCCACAGCTGTTAACATCTTTGAACATGTCTACACATTTACATCCACAGCAATGGAAAGAAAACTTAATTTAAAATAATAATAATAATAATAATCTTAATAATAATAATAATAATAACAACAATTATAATAATAAGGGCGGCACGGTGGTTAGTCGCCCTTATTATTATTATAATTGTTGTTATTATTAGTGTTGTTATTATTATTATTTATTTTAATTTTTTTTCCCGTTGCTGTGGATGTAAATGTGTAGACATGTTCAAAGCACAGTAGGCTAATTGGCAATTCGAAATTGCCCCTAGGTGTGAGTGAGTGTGAATGGTTGTGTGTGTGTGTTGGTTGTGTGATAACCTGGCGAGCTGTCCAGGTGTACTCCGCCTTCGCCTGTGAGGTGCCTCCCCGCGACCCAAATTAAGATTAAGTGGCTTAGAAATTTAATAAATGGATGAATTAACAACAACAACAACAACAACAACAATAATAATAATAATAATACCAGAACTGCAGTGGGTGGTGTGGGGTTACCCAGCTTCTCTGCCAGCTGCGGGCCAGTAGCTTTCAGACATGGCTCTGACCACTTTTTAGAGAAGATGTCCATTAAATTCATCCCTGAACCTTAAATCAAAATAAATATTTATACATGTGAATAACAACACCTGTTCACATCTCACACTGTTCCCTTGGACTAAAATGCTTGGATCAATTTTTCTATTTTAATAATGCATAAACTGTAAAGGAACAGGTCCACGATCAGTCATCATGTCTCCCTTATATGACGAATAAAGGCAGAATGGTGCACCAAAAAAAAAAAAAAAAAAAACAGTAATCATTAAACTGACCAAAGCTGCTAGCTTATTGCATGCTTTGGCAAGGAAATCACACACAAGACAGCCATAATATTAACACCACCTCACTAGTTTGTAGTAGCACAGCAGGTTGGATTAACAATTACAGCAATTTGTACTACAGTAGTACTTCTGTTGGATCAGATCAGACATACTAGTCTTCAGTTCCTACGCATATCACTGAGCCCATGACACTCTTGCCAGTTCACTGGTTGTCCTTCCTTGCAATACCTACTCAAGCTACTTACCACTATATACCAAGAACACCCCCTAAGACCTTCCAGCTCAACATTAAAGACATTATGACCACTGCTGGCATATAATAATAACATTCATTATCTTGTTACCGTGCCAAGGAGTGAGATGTATGAGGCAGAAAGTAAACAGTTACTTTCCAAAGTTGATGTGTTGGAGGCAGGAAAAATGAGCAAGCATAAGGGTCTAAGTGAATTTGACAAGGGACATGTGGTGATGGCTAAACGACTGAGTCTATTCATCTTCAAAACGCCAGGTCTTGTGGGGTGTTCCTGGTATGCAGTGGTAAGTACCTTCCAAAGATGGTCCAAGGAAGGAAAACTAGTGAACTGTCAGGAGAGTCATGGGTGCAATGTCTGGTCAGATGTTACAGAAGAGCCAGTCTGTAATAGAAAAGTGTCAGAACACCGACACTTCCTTCTAGCCAGAGATTGGTGTATGGAGTCAACCAAATTATGAATTCTTGAATTTGGTTTTTAACCTGGCTGCAAATCAAAAGTTTACATTAATGTACTTGTTCTAATACATTATCATTTCTATAGTAACAGCTAATTTACAGGGACGTGATTTCTGAATACCCCACATAATGAAAAACCTAAAAATAAACAAGTGTTTTTAATCTAATCACAAAAGTTCTGGACAAACATGGGGCAGCACATTCTTCTTCGACTTTCTTTTCATCATATCACTGCTACCTTATTTTTAAACTATAATGACTATAAAAACTAAGAACACTTTGGGCTGATCAAAGTATAGAATTTATAACAATTTATAAAAATCTAAATTAATTTCTGACCTTGCAAGGGGAGGGATAATATCAATAATATTAATAACAATAATAATGATAATAATTCTATGTAAACCTACCATCACTGTAGTCAACAGCTGCATAATCACCAAGAAAAAGAGATGCAGCAAAGCTACTGACCAGTGAGATTCTCTATTAAAATCAAATATAAAGAAAAATTATACACCATTTTACATTTGATTATTGTATTTATACTTATGGATGCAGTTATTATGAATTTGCTGATAGTTTACCTACTTACCTCAGTATCATTGTATCGTTCTGGCTGTAACTGGTAAATCTTGGCAATCTGATTTGCAGTAAAGCGCTAAAACCATTTTAAACAACACAATTACTTGAGGAAGGGGAGACACATTGTTCAATTTGGTCAGAACAAGTCAGGTTTATGTCAAGTTTTGAATTTCCCAATCAAATCTAATATCAGATAGCTGTAAAATTGCGAACATTGTCGTGATTTCTGAGGTCCTTACCTCATAGGCCCGTGACCCAGTGATATTAGCAAGTTGTTGGGCGCCCCCTACTGCACATTCCAGGCTCTTACATTGCTCCGCAGTACTGGAGTCCATCCACACTGGACTGTCCTGGATAGCAAAACTATCCTATAAAAGAGACATGCAACTAAACAAGATTGTACAGGAGATGTCATTAAAGCTGATTTTTAGAAAATACAGTGCCAGATATTCTGTAAGGAAAAACAAGCTGGGTGTTCCATTTTTAGACTGTTTCTCATACCACTTAAACTAAGCAACTGATAAAAACTAAGCTTCTATCTAATCAAAGCCCAGAGTGTCCAGCACAAAATGTAAAACTGTGAAATGATTGGCATGATGAAAGTAGTTTTAAATAAAGGTTATGCATACTGTCATTTATCTTCAGCCATTTTCATATACCATTACTGATATATACACTGTAACTATATATGCTGAAAGTACAGGCAAGTGACTTTACAATGGAGTACAAATTAACCCTTTAAATGTGCTGCATTTTAAATTTATATTTTCTTTAAAATCTGACTCATATCTATATACTGTAATTATTTTAGTTAGTATTATTTGAATAATCTATTATTTTAGGCAGTTTTTAGGTTACCTCTATATATTTGAATAATTAAGTAGTGGTGGCTCAGTGGTTAAGGCTCTGGATTACTAATCTGAAGGTTGGTGGTTCAAGCCC
This sequence comes from Neosilurus hyrtlii, assembly GCA_028564935.1. NCBI lineage: Eukaryota > Metazoa > Chordata > Actinopteri > Siluriformes > Plotosidae > Neosilurus > Neosilurus hyrtlii. Next base: position 13,223,133 of record JAOUQZ010000044.1, read on the forward strand.
CAGTCCCAGCAACCTGATACTGTTGGGTCCTTGAGCCCTTAACCCTCAGTTGATCAACTGAATAAAAAATTGATTAATGTAAGTCACTCTGGCTAAGGGTGTCTGCCAAATGCTGTAAATGTAATTCTGTGCTCTTACATTTTTAAGAAAAGTGTCACGCTTTATAATAATGTATATTTTCAGTTAATTATCAAAATCTTTCAAATACTATGATTTTTTTTGCTAAAATGCATCTGAATTATAAAAATCTCTGTCACTGAATGAATACCGAAACACATTTTTTTATTCATACATTAAAAAAGTTTATTTATTCTTATTTGGTTCAAAAATTAACAAAAATGTCTTTGGATTGCACATAATTTTTTTTTTTTTATTAACCTATTCCATAATTTATCTTTAACTCAGACCTAAATATAAACCTCAACCCTAAGTATAACATCTCATAAGAATTAAGGCATGTGAAATGTAACAAACTTACAGTAAGAACGCCTTCCTGTACCTTCTGAGTTTAATTTAAATAACTGACTTCATATTTAAATACTTGAGCACATTTCAATGTGCAAACGATTTAACTCAAACACCATTTTCATGAGGAACCTCTGCTATTAACCGAGCAAAGGTTTTACTCAGTACCTTAATTTTATTCGTGCAATATCATTGTTTCCTTTTATTTATTATTCTTGCTTTTAAATGTATGCATTTATCTTTCAAAAGTGCTTTATCATGGACAGGATTGTGATACTCAAGTAGTCAATCCCGTAAATGCTGAATGAAGTGGCACAAAATGCCCTGAAGGGTAAATTTTCATTGTATGGAAATCCATATTTTTAGTTCAATGTCTTTTACTTTTACACCAGTTCAAATGGAAAGAGTAAACTTTTCTCGCTTTTTTTGACAGCAGACGGCTGTTTTGCTCTGCAATGAACTCAAAGAAAAGTAATGAAACACCTCTATCTTCTCACAAACCAGCCATTACTTTTTTTATTATTCGAATAAAAAGGAAAAAAAAGGTTCTGCCTTCTGATGTCATGTTCAGCATGCTTCTAAATCACATCGTCCTACTTTAAGTTTTAACCGACAGAGCTGTGTAATACTATAAAAAAAGAAACCTGAAAGGACACACGACTGTTAATACATGAAATTTTTTTAAGCTTTTCAAAAGGAAATCAGGTTAAATCTTCTGGGTGGAGTCACTAATTAAAAAAACAGCTTGTACCTGCAGCAGGCTGTGCAAATATCTTCCCGGATCCAGAGACTGCAGAGTTTTCCTCCCTCCCTTTTTCCAGTACACGCTTCCGTGTTGCTGCAGTGAACAGATCAAATAACTTGACTTCATTTGTTTTAAATGCATTTTAGTACACGCAGTCAAAGAGAGCACATCATACCTGCCCACTGCCTGAAATAGCTTTCACACGAGAGAAGTCAAATCCAGCGCCCTTCATCTTCTCTAGGATGACGTCGAGTGCCTGCGGTTGCAAATCTTTATTAACTATTTCAGTAATTGACTTTGGAAACCTGGAACAAGAACTGATGTGCAGTGCACAACATCATGGACAGGAAAAGTGAAATATCTTATAATACACCTGTCTTATGCAACTGAAAGCACCTCACCTTGACCCACATGAGCACTGGAGAGGTTACGGTCACGCTGTTCTCCTGGATATGGACACCTCCCTGAGTCCTATATTGTAAAATCATAGAGCAAAGATGGTTAATGCAACTGCTATAGGCAACAAACAAAACTTTTACGATTCAAACCAGAGGGCGAAAATGTGCCTACCTGAACTCGGGAAGGTCCTTCTCAAAATGAACATTGCTCTGGTGAGTAACTTGAAGCTTTCCATCAATGGCAATGACTTTTAGCTGAAAGTAATACAAGAGAAGACAAAAAACACAATTTCTAAATCAACACATGGCCAATTTTTGGACCATCACACACATATGTAGTCCTTTCCCAAAAATGTCACACAAATGTGTCTTTGTATGCTGTAGATTTAAGAGACCCCTTAATTGAAACTTACAGTTAGAAACCTGTATCAGTATGACAATGCCCCTAACAATGTTAACAAACTTAGCTCCATGGAAACATGCGTCTAGGAACAGAGTCCAGACCTCATTCCCACAGAACCTTTTTGGGAGAACCACTAACAAAGATTGCACTCCAGGCCTACTTGCCCCAGGCCTCTTCAGTCACATTTCAACACAGAACGAAGGGGCCTTCTTCAAACAGTGGTGGCCTGGTAATAAGATCCTGGATTGCTGATCCCAAGGTCGGGGGTTCAAGCCCCACTATCAACAGGTTGTCACTGCTGTCCCCCCAGTGCAGCTAACTGGGTTATCAAATGCCGGCCATGTCTCTCACTGTATGTGGTGAGAGATACGTAAAAGAACCTTTGCTGATTTTTGTCAAGAGTAGGCTGTATAGCCGTCAGCGTGTTTCTGTCCTGCCCTGACCTGTCCTTTCGGCCTGGCGAGCTGTCCAGGGTGTACCCTGCCTAGAGTCGGCTTAAATGGGCGCCAGCCTCCCTGCAACCTTAATTAGGATTAAGCAGTTCATAAAATGAATGAATGAACATTCATGAGCAGTTGGTGGCATTGCAGCTACCCAGCTGGTAATTGTCATGGTAATGTTATGGATGGATGGGAAAAACTTGTAAAATGTTTTAGGCTTTAATATGTTACTTACCAATCTGAAGGTACGAGTCTACTATGGATCAATCGATATTGAGTATCATCGTGTATGTATAGGGCACAATAGTATAGTGGTTCCTGGATTCAAGGCCTGGGCTCCTCAAGGGTGTTTCTGTGTGAAGTGTGCATGTTTTCCTGTGCTTGCATGGGTTTCCTCTGGGTACTCGGGTTTCCTTCCACAGTCTAAAAACATGCACGTGATAATTGGCGGTTCCCAATTGCCCCTAGGTGTGAATGTGTATGTGTGCGTCGGCCCTGTGATGGTCTGGCGAGCTCTTCAGGATATACCCCTCTTCGCCTGGCTGAGATAGGCTCCAGCCTCCCTGCCAGGGTTAGGCAATTTTGGTAAATGAGTGTGTGTGTGTGTGTGTGTAAATCATCATATATTATTATAGTACACTGATTAAATTATTATTTGATAATTACCTGGAAGGAATCATTTATTTTTCCAGATTTTATAAGGTTTTGCAAACTAAATAAACTCTCTACAGTAAAGAAAATAGACCTCTTTTTATTAAAAATAGCAATAGGCTATGCAGCACACCGCATTCATCAATAATCTAAATCAAAACTTCAGATCCACGATCAGTTTATCATATTACACCTGTATTCCGGCTGATCTTTACTCGAACGCGGTGATTGGCTAATAGCACGCGCCACTAGTACAAATCATTATTTATGTGTAATTAATTCATGAAAATTTTTTGTTTTATGTATTTCATAGCTATAACAACGCAGTTTGAACTTTTTAGCGTTTAAAAAAAATCTAATTTATTGGTAGGGTGAAATTTTGCTTTGGTTCGTTTTGACGATTGGCTGACTGTGTGTGTCGTATTCGCTATTGACCAATCATATGTAAGGAGGCGGAATTTCTCGGAATATGGATAGGGAGAAAAATCGTTCTACTCTGTCAAAGGAGGTTCGATAGTATGCGTGTAAAAAAAAGTATGATTAACAATCAAGTTATGATTCTACATCAAGTTTTAGCGTACCTGTTGAGTGCTGAAGTCAAATCCTAAGTAAAGGGAGTCTGTTAGGGCAGACATTCAGTGTGGTGGTGTCTCGCGAGATGGTAAAAGTTTATTCACTCTCACACACAAACACGCGCGCGCGCGCGCCGCTGTATTTAAAGGGACAGTGCACTAAATGTTGGAGTGAGCCATCACTAAACTCCATCGATGCCTTAAGTATTAAAATGCATCCTAAAATATTACCTTTGCACCAAGAATCAAATCAGAGACTTTACAAATGCCCCTCTGTCCTCTGTCCTGTACATAACCAGGTGGTGTCACCCCATAGTGTGCTCCAGTCTTCTGTCTTTAACCTTCATATCTAAAAAACAGGACACACTATTCATCTTATTCAAGACTACAGGCCAGGAACGCTGATGTTGATGGTCCAGAAGTGCTACCACATTGCTTCTGAACACCTCTTTATAGTACACTACACCATATGGTCAGACGTATGTACACACCCAGTGATCACACATTCTGTAGTTCTGCCCCAAACTGTCTTTGTAAGCTCACTTACACCAAACTGCTTAATACTACTAGGGTCAAGGGGAGGCTGAAGCTTATCTCAGCCAACACTGGGCAAAAGCGGGGTACACCCTGAATAGCTCGCCAGACCATTGCAGTAGGAAGGTCCTGGGTTCGAGTAACAGGGACCTACCCTGCCTTCTCCCAGTGTAGGCTGAGATAGGCTCCAGTCTCCTTGTGATCCTCGAGTAACGGGTTCGTGTGGTGTTTCTGTGTGGAGTTTGCATGTTCTCCCCCTGCCTGTGGGTTTCCTCAGGTACTCTGAGTTCATCCCACAGTCCAAACACATGCACATTAGGCTAATTGGCTGTTTTAAATTTCCCCTAGGTGTGAGTGGTTTTGTGTGTGTGTGTGTGTGTGTTGGGGTACACCCTGAGTAGTTCGCCAGACCACTGCAGTAGGAAGGTCCTGGGTTCCAGTAACAGGGACCTACCCTGCCTTCTCCCAGTGTAGGCTGAGATAGGCTCCAGTCTCCTCGTGACCCTAGTAGGATTAAGTGGTTTGGCAAGTGAGTGAAAGATCTCTGATGTTTGTTTTTATTTTTAAATAGTTGCGTTTTCTTTTTGTAAAGCTCTACATTTTGTGTTAAAGGCTTAGCTTGCTTGCCTCAGTTTTGGTAAATGGTCCAATCAGATTGGGTTTTAGGGGGAGGATTTCTGTTTGAGTCCAGTTCCTAGCACTTTACAAATATATTTTGATTGCATGAAAATGTAATCACCTTAAAATTGTCGTCATGACTCAAAACAAACAGAACTATTGAAGGAAAAATCCACAGTGTGATTTTACTTCAAATTAAAATGTGATCCTCAGTCTCCAAGATTTACTTTGTAATTAAATTCTGAATTGACTTTTTCATTTTTATTGGTCACCTAAATTACCCACAATGCCAATCAACTATCCACTGATAGTGGAACCAATAGAAATTAACCTTGCCTCTCAAGAGAGTAATGGAGCAACACTTTATCATTTTGCTGTAAAGCTGAATTGCATTCTAAAACATGAAATCAAATGTCTGGGTGGGTTCCCTCCGGCTCTTAGGTTTCCAACCAAAGTTAAAATACTATAGATAAAGTGACTACTTTAAATTAGGTATGAATGTCGGTTTGTTGGGGGCATGGCTAACCGATCAGCACTGTTATTTCACTTCAATTCTCCTTGTGCTTATGGGAGTTCCCTCAGTGACTCTGGTTTCCTCCCACTGTCAAAAGAAATGCATATAAGGCCAACAGTCTACACAGAAGTACCCACAGGTGTGAAAGTGTGTTTGGATAGTTGTTTGTGTCTATGTTAGCCCTGCGGTAGACTAGCAGCCAGTTCATGGTGTACCCAGCCTCTCACCCAAAGTCAGCTGGGATTGGCTCGAGCTTCCCCATGACCCTGACGGATAAGCAGTATATAGATAATCGATGGGTGGATGAATGGATGGCTGTTTGTCTAACCTTGCGATAGACCCAGGGAGTACCCCACTGCTTGGCCCATGTCAGCTCGGATTGGCTCTCACTAACCTGCATCCTATAATGATTAAGCTGTATTGAATGAATTTATGAATGGCCATCACTGAAAAAACACTCTTGAAATCAAGTACAGTAAAGACATGCCGGCACATGAAAGGATGAATATAGAAAATATTATAACACAAGGTCTGACCAGCTACCCCTGACAAAACAAAGCTCAATTCCCTAAGACCTGTAGAGCAACATAGAAGGCAAAATACAAGACAGGGACGAGCATTGAATACATGCTACTAAATATTTCTAATTTATTTCTATTAATGTAATATTCTAGACTGCTCTTTGTTGACCAGATTAGTCAAGTCACCAGAAAGCTTGATAATAACTTGGTTTACCTGCTCGACCAGCTTTTGGAAGCTGATCGGTTCGAACTGGAGGGTGGTCAACAAATTTTTCCCC
>JAOUQZ010000044.1:13262605-13282296 GCA_028564935.1 Neosilurus hyrtlii
ATCTATCTATCTATCTATCTATCTATCTATCTATCTATATATATATATATATATATATATATATATATATATATACATATACAGATATTTAATCCATTCAAACATTCAGAATTAAAACCCTTCTAATAATAAAACGTGATCACGTGGCAGGACCCTCATACAGGTCTACAGGTTGTTTATGTAAACTGACGTGTATTTAAAAATGCCCATAACATTGAAATATATAATATAAAATAATAATAATAATAATAATAATAATAATATTATGATTATTATTATTATATTTATAATAATTTTTATTTATATAATATATAATATTATATTATACAATTTATAATATCATATAATATATATTATATATATAATTTATAATAATAGTAATAATAACGATGATAATAATAATAATAATAATTATTATTATTATTATTATAATCATCATCATCATTATTATTATTATTATAAATCTTATGTAATGGTGTGGTGGTATCAGTGTGTATATAGTCCTGGTCTTATTTACATGACTGAGGGCAATTCTGCAATGTTCAATCTGACCCAAAGGTGTCGTCATTTGCTGCATAATAAACCCTACGAAAATGAGCTGAAACATTAAGGCAACCCCCCCCCCCACCACCATCCCCCATGTAATACATCTCTGACCGTGTGAGTGTGCTGCTGCTTGTCTTTATTCATTATTGTTTTAGCTTTAACACAATATTGTTTTTATAATAAAAATTACATATTTGGATTAAAAATGATGTTTTGCAGAGTTATGGTGAGACGGTGATGGGATGAGGGGATGATGAGAGGCAGGCCAACTGCTTGTCTGCCTGTATTTAATGCACATGCTCTGTCTTAATTTTTTTTTTTATGAGAAGCCCATTTTGAGCCCCAAAAACACAGTGGGAGTGAATGGTGTCATGTTGAGTTTAACTCTGGTGCTTTTGAATATTTATGTAGATTTTAATTATTAGAAAAAATTAAATAAAATATTTCTGTGATCCTAATTAAGAACAAAGCAATTTGGAAAATGAAATTAAATGTAGTATCGCTGAGAAAAATAACAACAGAGGACTATCAGACTGGAGCCACCTTCGATGGATGACCGACAACAAAACTCCGACTGGATAATCACTATAGAATAAAGTGTTAATAATAAATAAGTGTTAATACATTCTGTTTAGGCGTTTTAAAACTTGGTCTCCTTTTAATGTAGTTATGCAGAAAATAATGTCACTCAGGGCAGTGGTGGCCCCCGTGGTAGGGTGCTGGATTACTGATCTTAAGGTTAGGGGTTCAAGCCCAACTATCAGTGGGATGTCACTGCTGTCTCCGCAGTGCAGCTAACTTATCAAGTGCCAGCCATTTCTCTCACTGTCTGTGGTGAGAGGCATGTAAAAGAACCATTGCTGATTTTCGGTAAGAGTAGCTGCATAGCCGTCAGCGTGTTTCTGCCCTGCGATGGCCTAGCGAGCTGTCCAGGGTGCACTCTGCCCTTGCCCAGAGTCGGCTGAAATGGGCACCAGCCTCCTCGCGACCCTAATTAGGATTAAGCAGTTCAGAAAATGAATGGATGAATAATGTCGCTCAAGTAAAACCTACAGATGAAATGTATGTTTCTTCCGTGCAACATGGGCAAATCATTTTGCTTGTGTGTTTAATTTGACTAACACCACTAGAAGAGTTAAAAGACATTGGGGATAATGAAAAAATAGAAATACAAATCCAGGTTCATTGCAGCTGATACTGCTATTAATCTAATATTGGTACTGATACACTCTGGTGTACACACCAGGGTAACCTAAAGCCATAGTCAAAGGTCATGATCCCAGCCTGAACCCATGTTGTGCTGTGCTTGACCACCAGAGCTTTGAAATTCTCCTGCATCAACATAAAACTGTCTGCTTTTTAAATTTTTTACCGTATTACTCTGTTCTGGCAGCAGAAATATTATTACACGAATCTTCTCCTTCCTCAATTAACCCAGCACATATCAAACACTCATGACTCTCTTTTGCCAGTTTACTGGTTGTCTTTCCTTGGACCATCTTTGGTAGGTACTTACCACTGCAAACCAGGAACACCCCACAACATCAGCCATTTTGGAGTTGAATAGACCCAGTCGTTTAAAAATCACAGTGTGGTCCTTGTCAAGTCAGTCACTTACGCTTGCTCATGTTCCCTGCTTGAAACACATTAACCCCAAGAACTGACTGTTCACTTTATGCCTAATACATCTCACTTCTTGTCAGGTGCCACTGTTACAGGGTAATCTAGGTTATTCACTTCACCTGCCAGTGCTCATGATGTTTTAAATGTTATGGCTGATCTCTGTATAATATGTACAATTTCCAAGCTTTATAGGAAGATCCATATATGAGTGAGATGGCCAAACCTTTGGCCACATAGTGTATTTAAATTTTATATTGTTTGTCACACACACACACACACACACACACACACACACACACACACACACACACACACACACACACACGTTATATTGCTTCTCTTCTCCACCCAAAACTGAACGTAATATCCAAAACTATGATGTCCATTATTCCTCTTGATTCTATATTTAACCAACCTGCCAGAGGGATATAAAGAACCTTCCATGTTCAACAGCCTGAAAAACACACACGAGCACACGAGCACACGAGCACACACACACACACACACACACACACACACACCCACACACCCACACACCCACACACACACATGCACAGTAACAATATAACAAGACATAAAACAGGAATTGCCCTGTTGGTTTTGGCATTTTATATTATGCAGAGGCACAGCATGCACTCTGACAGGAAGCAGCTGAGAAGGTTTTGAGAGCTTCAGTTTGGATGAGGAAACAGTTATCACATGCTGATTTTCAAAATATTGCTTTTCTTCCAACCTCTTCAACAATGGCACAGTTATGTTCTCCCATGCAGTGTCCTCAAATGGCTTTGTATAATATGCAATGTGAAATACAAGCAACGTTTTCTTTGAAATTCTGATTTATATATATATATATATATATGTATGTGTATGTGTGTGTGTGTGTGTGTGTGTGTGTGTGTGTGTGTGTGTGTGTGTGTGTGTGACCCATTACAGCAAAGAGGGTATTAAGTCAAAAATTATTAATTTTGAGTAATATCCTAAGTTTTAAAACAATACCACATTTTTCAACATTTGTTGCTAGTTTTGGAGTAAATAACCAAACCTGCCAGGAATTTTTTTGCCTTTTAAGCATGCAACTTGGGAGAAAATCACATTAATAATTTCTGACTAGTGTCATGATACTGTAGAATACTTGAGTGTGATTGGTCAGAAGGTGTTTATATTCTAAAACAGCATGTCCGATATTTTTACAAAACTACAAAATATACATATAATTATAATTTTTGCTTATTTGAATATGTTCATCTTTATATAGTAATAATTTACAAAGTGAATTCTACAGTACACACTCATGCACCTTATTTTTTTACTACAAACTTTGTTATATTTACCATTTGACCATTTGCCACAACTTTTTATAGGACTGATAGATTTCCATGAAACAGGGAACGATGATTCCTGTGTGTTCCTTCACATGGCATAGTGAAGGTCTAAATATATTAGACAAAATATTACATACATAAAAAAACTTTAACCAAAAACTTTAACTTCTGCCATGTTACACTTACAGGCATATAATTAATATTTTTGTGCCTGTATTTCAACTGTGATTGGCGTGTTATGCACCACTGGTGCTCTTGTTAGCTTTTGTATTATTTATAAACTTATTCTTAAATGTATTATTTTATGAACTCTATGAGTTTTATGAATTTTATAAAGAAAAAAACTTGGACCACTGCAGCACTGAAGGTTACTGGGGTGTATGCATTACTGAACCTTCCACTGTTTGTGTGACTTTTAAGCTGTTTTGTACCAGGTTGTGCTTCTTAAATAAATGTCTCATGTTTTCTCCTGATAATTGATTGATAGTTGCTTGTTTGTCTGAAAGGGGGTTTAATGCTCATTGCAGCGTTTTCTGATCTAAATTGTCAGATGTGTATTTGAATTTAAACCTGAAGGTTAAACATGAGGAGTTTTGTAGGGAATAGGACAGGAGTGAGTCATGTTTTTTCCCCATCTCATGTGTTTTGAATGCTGCACCAGAGAAGTTTGCGGAGGCTTAAGAGCTCCATGTTTCACTCTACGGCAATTTTTAAAGCCTTTTTCATGCATATCTACCAGTTCAACAGCTATTTTCTTATGCTTGAAGATATTCTCTACCTTGGTTTACCTTACCTGTAAGCTCTTGGTTTTCCAGCTTCATGACAGTCTTCTTTTCTCCCTCTAAGCATCAACAAATACAGTGAAACATGAAGCAGACAGCTGTCCTGAAATTAATGGTACTCTAAAAGGGAGGAATATATATATTATATAAAAAGTTGGCTAAAGCACTGAATCTATAAAAACCTCAAATTATAACTGTTCTGCCATAAAATCAGAACTATTTTTATGTCCACTGTACTGCATTTAGAATGAAAACAAACTGACTTCACCACTTACAAATGACTCTGACTCTATAACGTATAATGTCCAGCATTAAATATCCAGTACATCCAGCACAAAAGTAGAAAGACCCGACAGCTCAGTATAGATATGTATGTATTTGTAATTTTTTTTCCATATAAGATAAATAAAAACATAACATCACATCCTGGTCACCATTATTATGCCAAGCCTGACAAAAGAGAGAAATAATAATGACCAAATAAAAACATGATTGTCACTCAATGTGCTTCACAAAAATAATAAAAAAATAATAAAAACAAAAACCTAAACAAACAAACAAACAAACAAACAAACAAAAAAACAAAATTATAACCCCCCCCCACACACACACACAAAAAAAACACTCTTCAATGAATAAATAATCTGCCAACCTTCAAGTATTTACAGTATTGACAAATGGTCACAGATATAAGCTTTGGATCTTTTGACTTGACATTAAGCTTGTGGATCGCTTTAACAATTAACACAATAACATTTCACAAGCAATCACAATAATGTCAATGCGACCTTTAGGATCCGTACTCTTAATGCCATTTTGAACTTCAGCTACACGCCATTTTGCCTCAAATTTAATTTACAAAAAAATAAAATGAAAAAAATCAGTGATTTAAAAATAAACACAGCCACATTAGCCATATATCGCATTCGCCACAAAAATGAAAAAAACAGCTATCATCCACCAAGAATAAAAAGGCAAGACAGAGGTGTTACAGGCGAAAAGAGAGACCCGATAAACAAACAACAACAAAAAAGAAACTGCTGAAACGTGTAAAGCAGCCGTGAGACGCAGACAACTGGCAAGTAAAGTACATCAGTGTGCTCATGGAAATGAAGATATGTCACGTGAGTGTGTGACCTGTCCAACTCACGCTCAAATGTACATAAAGAGAGCAGAAGGGACAAGCGAGGGAATAGGGTAAGAGTTCAAAGTTCAACTGTGGACAGTTCAGCTGGGCAGTGCAAGCGCGCGGTCCTCTGGTTCGACCCTGAAGACCATTGTCTGATCGTGTTCAGCCTACATCATGGCCACAACGGTCCAAGCAGCACACCTCCTCACATTTCCAGTCCAGCACTTTAACATTCATGTGTGGTAAATCTCTATCCGAGGAAAGACAGGGCCGGGGGACAGCAAGGGACAGGAATGGAGGGGACATCTGCGTCTGGACAACTTAGCCTGAATTCAAGTATTCCAGTGCCACCTCATAGCAGAATTTATACTGATCCTGAAAAAGCACAGCACAATAAAACAATTTTGATAAAATATATACAAAGGTAAGTGAGAACACAGTATATATGTAAGTACTGTATGTTTTGTATTCACTGGTGCACAACATGACAGTTTCTTCCTGTACTAATCCAAAAGATTGGAGTCACAGGTGACACACAGGTTTCTTTCCACTTCCTTTTCTCTCTCTCTCTCTCTCTCTCTCTCTCTCGTTTCATATGTGTGTGTACATATCTCAGTCTAAATGTTCCAACTGTGAGTACTCAGATTGTACACAGTCAAGTACAGAATTGTTTGCACAGTAGGTAACAGCAGTTATGAAAAAAAGTCTTTGTGCTTAATTAGTTTAAGCTCACACTGAAAATATGAGAGCGATCTGACCTTTGACTGAAGTAATGATTATATGAAGATACGCAGCCCTCATTAAACAATTTTTTTTTAACAATGCAGCATTTGTCACAATTACTGTCACTATAAACTCTTACGAAACAGAACGCTTATACAGAAAAGGACCCAAATCCCCATTGTTAAGTACAGTGATCTGAAAGTCTTGTTAGGATACTTAAATGCAGCATCAAAACAATTCATCATCATCTTCTTTTTCCACTTAATCCGCGGCTGGGTAATGGGGGCAGCAGCCTAAGCAGTGAGGTCCAGACGTCTCTCTCCCCAGCCACTTCTTCCAGCTCTTCTGGGGAGACACCAAGGCGTTCCCAGACCAGCCGAGAGACATAGTCCCTCCAGCGTGTTCTGGGTTGACCCCGGGGTCTCTTCCCTGTTGGACATGCCCGAAACACCACACCAGGTAGGTGTTCGGGAGGCGTTCTAATCAGATACCTGAGCCACCTCAACTGGCTCCTTTTAATGAGTAGAATCTCAATTCTACTCCAGGCTCCTCCCAGAGGGCTGAGCTTCTCACCCTATCTTCAAGGGAGAGCCCCGCCAGCCTGCGAAGGATGACAGAACATCAAGTATTCAGTTTCCCTTTCCCAGGTGCGGGTTACCGGGGTGCCCCCCGGAGCCAGGCCACGGAAGGTGCACCAAGGCGAGGACCTGGTGATCAAGTTTCTGCCCATGGAGCCCACCTTGCTTTAGGAGTCATGTGAGGTCACGCTTTAGGGGTCATTGTGAGTTGGGTAGCAGCCGAAGGCATGGGTTCTGTTGGACCCATCCTCGGGTACTGACACTGACTCTTGGAACATGGAATCAGAACACTTTAAAATGAATATCCATTTTTCTCTGCATTGAAGCTCCACCGAGGACATGTAGTAGTAACCCACAACATACAAACCCATAGAAAAATGCCCCATTGACCACAGATTTTATGATCACCATCTAAGTCACCTGACCTAAACTCCACTGAAAACCCGTGAACTGAAAAGATATTTGGTATTGAGAACGATCTCAAATATTCTCGAATCTACAGACTTTTTGGGTGCTGTTGTATTAGCACAAAGTAGTAAATGCAGGTGTGGCATTTTGACATGTGGTTATAGTAAAAATATTTTTGATAGTTCTTAAAAAAATGTCTACATTCATACAGTAGTGTGCAGTGAAGATTATACACCATAACTTTTTTTCTAAAAGGGCTCCTAATAAAAAAGAAGTAAAAATTACTTCTCTATAATTTCTTTGCTGAGAATGCAATGAGAACCAAAAAAATAATAATTCCGACAAGTATATTGATGTAAAAGTATGGCTAATAAACAAAAACACTGAAAATACAAATTTTTCAGAAAGTGTCACAATTTTTTTTTTATTTTTACTTTTGCATAGCATGAATGAACTGATGACAGCATTTTACCTTTCAGGCATAGTGTTCACATATTTTTAATTTCATCACTCACTAAACTATTCCATATGGTTTGAAGTTCATTCATGCTATGCAAAAGTGAAAAAAAAAATTGCGACACCTTTCAATTTTTCTGAAAATTTGGTAATTTTAGTGTGTTTGTTTATTAGCTATACTTTTACCTCAATATACTTGTTGGAATGATTTTTTTGGTTCTCATTGCCTACAATAGCATTGCTCACTACATTTTCACCAAAAAATTTTACCTCTTTTTATTAGGAGCCCTTTTAGACAAAAGTGGTGGTGTATAATCTTCACTGCACACTACTGTATCTTCCAATGGTCTTCGCTTATATTCTCAGCATGAGATGACCACAAAGACTTTTTTTCATTACCGCTTTAGCCATATACACCAAGGGTGCCAATAATTCTAGAACTAACTGTGTACTAATCCAGACAAAAGGGAAAACCCTGATCCGTTATCTGTTTTACAGAAATAAAAAAATAGGTAAAATCCATATCTTTTACAGTCTGTTGTTGTTTCTATCAGCTTTCTGCTCCTTTATTAAAAGCGTCAGGGTGGAATTTGGGGTCCTGAGACTACTGTTGCGTACATCAGGAAGATTTCTGTGATCTGTCTGTCATGTGTATAAAGGATAATGAGCCGAAGATGTGTGAATTGAAGCATTTTTGCATAAAATCTGAATCTGTCCCCAGTGACAGTGCTTACCAAGAGATCTACCATGTTGGGCTTGTTGTTCCTCAGTGTTTTGACAGCGTGGAACACATCCACAGAGCGCTGGTGTCGTAGCATCTCACACACAATACTGATTGCACAGAAAGTCCCACTTCGTCCACCTCCATTCCTAGAGAGGGAGAGAGAGAGAGAGAGAGAGAGAGAGAGAGAGAGAGAGACAGAGAGAGAGAAGGAAGTGGAAAGAAACAGGAAGAGAGAGAGAAAGAAAGAGAAAGAGGAAAAGAGCGAGAGAAAGAGCGAGAGAGGGAGAGAGAGAGAGAGGGAAGGGAGGGAGGGAGAGAGAGAGAGAAAGGAAGAGAGAGAAAAAAGAGAAAGAAAGAACGAAAGAGAGAGAGAGGGAGGGAGAGAGGGGGGAGAGAAAGAAAGAGAGAGGGAAGGAGAGAAAGAGAGAAAGAAAGAAAGAAAGAGGGAGAGAAAAAGAAAGAAAAAGAGAGAGATAGAGAGAAAGAATGAGAGGAGAAGAGAAAGGAAGATACAGAACAGAGAAAGAAAGAAAACAGAAAGAAAGAGAGGGAGAGATGGAGAGGGAAGGAGAGAGAGATAGAGAAAGAAAGTTAGAGATAGAGAGAGAAAGAAAGAAAGAAAGAAAGAAAGAAAGAGAGAGTGTGAAAAAAAGCACATTTTATCATTTTACATGTCATCACACTCATTTTCTCATTTGGCTGCCATTCACAGTGACATGAAAATGAGCCAGAAGAACATGTGAGGGTCCAAAAAACCAACCATGGCAACTTGGTGGGGTTGGGGTTTGATGACCCAACTTTGACAATGGCACCCAAACGCCTTAACGACTGAAATTTTAAATTTCTAGGTACATCACAACATTCTTGCTGTCTGTATATTAATGGTTCTTGTAAATGAATAACTTTTACATAATTAACAGGTCTGGAGAACGCCTCTCAATGCTTCACCAAGTTCTGTGGGGTAACCTCTAGGTGGTGCTCTTCTCCCTCAGATCTCCTGCTGTTTGTGCAAAACCCTCAAAACTCTGACACGCAGCGAGTTAAAAGCTTCAGTGGGACTGTTTCCTGTTTCCTATTACATGCCACAGCTCAAGTTTCCATGCCTCAGAAGTTAGCAGTACTGACTACAGTCTTTCAGTAAACATTACCATTTAACTTGTGGAGCCTCTTATAATCCCCAACATCCATGAAATGACATAGATCATGTAAAACTGGTCCCTCATGATTAGAGCGAACATTTCAGGGTGGGCTGTTAAAGCAAGCAGTACTAATTAGGTCAAAAAACTATTTGTTTGCTAATTACTTGCACTACTGCAGATGGTAAAGGGCACAGGGTGGGTAACATTCTGTGATGTTACTTTAACAAGTCGCTCTGAATATATGAGCAAGAATGTGTGTGCATGTATGAGAGAGAGAGAGAGAGAGAGACACACACACAGAGAGAGAGAGAGAGAGAGAGAGAGAGAGAGAGAGAGAGAGGCTGTGAGATTGGAATCTGGCTGGAAATCTAATGAGAGTCACATGGATCCTCTTTTCGTGGTGGCTCGGAGGATGGGATGGGAATGGAGGCCTGGTCTCAGGAGTGCTGGGCCAGATTAGCTCCACCTCAGCCCAGTCCATACACACACACACACACACACTCTCTCTCTCTCTCTCTCTCTCTTTCTCTCAAGCAGACTGATCTCATTTCCTACCTGGGCAGGGCCTCGGGGAAGCTGGCCACCACTGAATTGCCCTACCATACTGATCCCTACAAAATGGGAGGCGAGATAAGGTAGTGGTGTGAATGCACACTCACACACACACACACACACACACACACACACACACACACACACACACACACACACACAAAAAGCTGAACCTGAGGGGAAGACTCACAGGAGGGGCTTGGACTACATCTGGTAAATGAGGTTTGATTTGAATTTATGTAGTAAGTCCACCACATGACCCAAGACAACACTGCCATTCCTCAAGCACACTGGGATTCTGTGTGGCAAATTTGGACTAAATCCAATTTTTACAAATAAGGCATTTATAAACAGAAAAAAAAGCATTTTTTTGGAGTATCAGTGCTTATAATGACACATAGATGCTTACTTCAGAAACTCTCTTTGGTTATTTTTAAGCTAATACTAAACTGCAATGTCTACAGTTTGAAAAATCCAACAAAAACAATGATGTTAGAAAGTGATCTTGTGTAATTCGCTGAACACATGGCTCTCTATGTGATAGTAATCTTGTTCAAATCAATCTCATGGTAATATAATTACTGGGGAACAGACATGACTGTGCACCGTGTTATTACTGTTATCGAGTGTTATGCCTGTCGTGTAACCTGACATGTATATCCAGGCTAAAATATGCCAGATTGTCAAATTACATACAGATACTTAGATAGATATCCTCTCAAAATCATAGTCAAATCCCTTATAACAACATTAACAAATCTCCTACAGCTCAAATGGGGCTATAGATGAGTTTCACTGTGTGTATGTCACCTTGACCTGTGCCTAAAAGTGTCTGTCTGTATGTATGAGAGAATTTGATAAACGGACAACGAAAAACTCACAGGCAATGCACCACAGTGCGTCCCTCTCCCCCATCGTATTCCTCCTGCCACTTGTCCACCTGCCGGATTAATTTGAGGAATGAGCGCTTGGATACAGGTGTGTCTCGGTACATGGGCCAGCCCAGGAATTGAAACTGCTGGACCATGCGGTACCCATCCTGTGGCTGACAACAAAAAATTTGGGATCAACAGCAGTCTCACAGATCAAGCACGAAGCTTATAAGTTATCAGTCTTGTGAAGCGTGTGTGTGAATTTGTAAGTGCATATACCCGAGCAGCATTATAGATGCGGAATATCCTGCTAATAATATCCTCCTCTAAATCAGCCGATACAAACTCCACCTGGATTGGTCCATGCCTGTGTACACCATTCTCGGGCCAGTACTGTGGACACAGCTGCAGAAAAACATGCATATGTTAGCCCATTTCACGTTACAATCTTCATGTACAATGTACAGTAATTAGCAATTGTGCACCAAAAGCAGGGTTCATGTCTCTGAATATTCATTTTAGTGATATCCACTGTTTTATTATATAATACACAGGGGAAAAAAAGCACACTAAAATTTGATTTTATAGTTTATTTATTTTTAAATTGTGAGAGACACAGGTAAGCTCCCAGCGTACAGAGATGTAAAGTCTAATAGCTGTGTAACTTAAATAGTATTGTGTGGAAAGATTATCAAAAGCAAACTAAAATGAGATATATTTTCCCCAGACAAAGACAACTCAGATGAGTTCTGTGCTTTCAGTTGGGGTAATACTATGTGGTGTTTTAGCATACTCATGTTTACAGTTTAATACATCCTACACAGACACAAGAGAAAACTGTCAACGTAAAGGTGTGCAATTTCAAAATATTACTATAAACAAGGAAATACAAGAAAAACAGACTAAAATAAGTTGTTTATAGTTATTATTTAAATGTTTAAAACCATGACAAAGACTGTTCAGGTAAGCTGTGCGTTTTGAAAAGAGCTAATGGAGCAGAACTCATGTGAGAGTGATTTTACCTTGGGTTTATAAAAAGAGGCAGGGTGAAACTTGAAGGAATTGTGTTTCCAAGTTCGTCAAGATCTGTTAGTACTCCTGCTAGTTAGTTTTGTTTACTGGTATCATGTGCTTTTGACTGTCCCCTTTGGCTTTACACATCTCCATTATTGTGCTCACCTGTGTGCCTTCTATTTATTCATTCATTCATTCATTCATTCATTCATTTATTCATTTCTGAACCGCTTATTTCTAATTAGGGTCACAGGGAGGCTAGCACCCATCTCAGCCGACTCTGGGCGAGGCCGGGGTACATCCTGGACAGCTCGCCAGGCCATCGCAGGGCTGTGTGCCTTCTAGTCTGTCAATATAAGCCCAGCATTTCCCCACAAGCATTATCAGATCATGCTAGAGTTTTGTCATGTGCATTTCCAGAGTTTGTAAGTCTGTTGCCTAGTAGTTTTGTCAACCCTATCAAGATCCCCTACGTTGGCACATCAAGGACTGTTAAGCTCTACTACGATTCCCGCGTTCTATAACGATTGGTGTCAAATTATGACATTGTACGATTCTGACTAACACTCAAATTTTGCCACGATTAGCGTGATATCACGAATCAAACATGTTCCCTATAGATAATCACGAATCAAGCAACCATACCCCATACATATCAAGATTCTCTCAAATCATGGCGATCACAGACATTGTGCCCCAGTGTAAATTCTCCATTCTCATCTAGAGGTTAGACTACATACTACACGGACACAGAAGGAAGCAGGTTATTTCATACAACAATTCAAATCATTTATTTATTTATTTATTTATTTATTTTGTATCTACAAGATTTTTTGTGGTTTATTTTTCCATTTTAATGCACGATAACAACAAACTGTGAAGGTCTGTCTTTGGAATTCAAATATCATCCACTTGGAATAATGATTCATAATAAGGAGATAGCGGACCAAGCGCTTTTCGGTCAGTCAGATTTCTTGGCTTAGCTCACCAGTTAGAGCAGATATTTTCAGCTCCCAAATGACATTTTGTGTTCTAGTTTGTCTATTGATTATTCTTCCTTGTGTAGCTATAGCTAAGATTGCTTCATGAAATCCTACTATATAATTAACAAAATAACATTTGTATTTTATACAGTCAATTTAAATAATTGTAAAAACAGCAGGACACTACAAGCATCCCTGCATTCATGTTAATGTGCTTGCTGTGTCTCTGCTTCATTTCCATTAATACTGATACACTTGATTACACACAACACATCTTCAGCAAGCAGTAGTGCAGTGGATGCGCTGTCATGCTGCCTCACACACAGCTGAGAGTCAAACACATGCCTCACTATTTATTCTAACAGCTCATAGAATTATTTTAAATCACTGCAACAGTAAAACCATTCCCATCTTCAAACATAAAGAACCAGATCATGGGTGAGTTGGCTCTGAATATTCACCTAAAAAGGTAAACTCGGTTAACAAAGGACTCATCAGTAATACACATCTGTTGCCGAGTCAATGTAATGGCTCTGTATGGCTACATTTTTTTTCATTTTGCAATTTCATGTTGCCCTTTTCAACCACTGAACCACCACATTTACACATACAATCAAACATGTGTCTGGTTAGTCAGTCTGAAATTGGATAGCTAGATCATGTATTACTATGCAAACTAGCTTTTAATACTTGACCACCCACATGATCTTGTCGGTTTGCAAAAAATGGTCACCACATCAAAATATGCTAAAGAAGTTAGTTTTCATGAAGGCACCAACTGTTGTCAAATGTATGGATAGATGACATTGTGGTGTCGAGGTTAGTTAACACGTCCGCCGCACAGCAAGATTTTGTGTTCAAGTCCTGGACTTGGCGAAGGTATTTCTGTGTGTAGTTTGCGTGTTCTCCCTGTGCTTGTGTGGGTTTCTTCCAGGTACTCTGGTTTCTCCCACAGTCCAAAGACATGCAAATCAGGGCTAACTGGCTGTTCCAAATTGCCCCTGAATGGTGTGTTCTGGCCCTGTGGTGGCCTGCTGAGGTGTTTAGGTTATACTCCACCTTCACCCAGAGTCGGCTGAGATAAGCTTCAGCCTCCCCACATCCCTAGTATATATGGATAAAGCAGTTCGTCATGTGAATAAATAAATCAATGTAGCATGGACAAGGGTGTTGTCACGCCGGCACCAGAATCGATGCTGGACTGCGTCCCCAATCCACACTTTCAGACAATGCTTCTGAACTGCTGCGTCAGATCAGCGTCAGAGTCAGTGCCTTGTCAGAACTACACTTCCGGACTTTGTTACCATGAATACACCGTGGCCAGCAAGGCTACCACGCCCACGATAGTGCACACTTGCCCTTATTTTACACTGTATTCATTATTGACAAAAGCCTGTTCTAATACAAGGTCTCGCTCTTGGACTTGTCTTATCCATGCTGAGTGATCTATGTTTTCTTGGTTTACCTAATCTTGGAACAACTATGAAATGTGTTTGCATCTGCCTCCAGAGTCCTTTCTTGGCATAGACAATGCGGCTAAATTGCAACTTGGACTTTATGGAATAGTTTATGCCACTGAATTTAAATCATATTTAAAAAATGTAAATAATTTCTATCCAGATTTAATCCAGGTACTTATGAAATGACCAGGTGTAAACAGGACTATAATCTCTTTACAGAGCTTAATTTTCATGCTGCAGTGGGAGTGGAAACTGGACGGGCTCTCGCTGACAGTGCAGTGTGGATTAGGTGTGAGTTTGGGCTTTGATCTGGACCAGCTTGTCCCCTAGCTAACCTGCTGCATTTCCATAATGAACTGGGAGTAAGCCATTCATGTGTGAGACAGAGAGCAAGTGAGAGAGGAAAGCCACACACAAACTGTACCTGAGCAGGATCTACATCGTTCAGCATTACTATAGATGTGCAGTGGTAGTCCAGGACCAGTCTCCAGAAATCTTTTACAGTGTTGGGCAAAGGATGCTGGGTAACGATGAAAGCAGATGGTTGCTTGTAGCTCTGTAGAGTGATTCAGAGATAAAAAAGGAAGAGCGTTTGAATAAAATGAGAGGGTGTGTGAGAAGGAGAAAGTGTCAGCAGTTTTTCTTGCAAGATTTGCTGTACACTGAGAATATGAATGTCTTCAGCTAGCTAATTGATGTAAAAGCCTTTTCATATCCGAGGTTTCTGCTTGTTATGCCCTTATTCCGTGCTACTCGAACTGACATTTCCATTTGCTGTTCTAATGAAAATAAATGCTCTGTTACTGGTCTTTGAACATATTTTCCATAAAAGCAATCTAGATGAAGTCATATGGTGGGAAAAAAACATCCACATTTGTGAATTCGTTTTATGCATTTGCATGACAGTGGAATAAATCAAACCCATCTGTTTTTTAATCATTCTCAATAAGCACATAATTGTGCATGGCATATTGAGAGAACTAGTTCCCATTTATCATGTTTGCTTCCCCCACTGATCTGCATTGGCTTTCTGGAAAAAAACAAGTGATTATTATAGGGTTGAATGTACAATTTATTGTCCCACATGTACACGTGTGTACTGCTGAATCGAGGAATTTGATATGTCCACTGCTCTCTCTCTCTCACTGGCTTCCTTTGCTTTCTTCTCAAATATTTTTTGCTGTAATGTTTTCCATTCCTCACTCTTCTTTTGTCTTGCTCTTTGGTAGTGGATTATTTCATTAAAGAATCTTTTGGGTGGCATGGTGGCATAGTGGTTAGCATTTTTGCCTCTGAGCAAAGAAGGTCCTGGGTTCAAATCCCAGGCTCAGGTGTTTCTGTGTGGAGTTTGCATGTTCTCACTGTACTTGCGTGGGTTTCCTTCCACAGTCTTAAGACATGCACATAAGGCTAACTGGCTGTTTCGAATTGCCCCTTTGTGCGGATGTAAGTGGTTGTGTGTGTTGGCCCATTATGGACTGGTGAGCTGTTTAGGCTGTACCCCGCCTCCGCCCAGTCTCGGTTGAGAGGGACTCGATGCTCCCCACAACCCTAGTGGTAGAATTAAAAATGAGTGACTGAGTGGTAATGTTTTCATGTATTTTGCAGAATACAAACACTTTCCTTTATACTTTGTTGCCATTATACTTTACTATTAACACTTGTAATGTGACACAAAGGAAACTGAATGTAATATATGAGTATGACACTGTCAAAGCTGCAGGTGTCTTGGTTACACATGACTAAAGACAAAAAACGCTATGGGAAAATTTCTCTTATTAACTCTAAGATTTTCAGACTGGAGAATTGTTGATTTTTGGTTGTAGAAGTATGCAGCAGTGTTAATGTACATACATCCATGAGGGCAGCATTGATGTAGTTGCTACTCTCGCCATCAATAGTGATAAGGAACGGCAGGCAGCGGTCAGGTGGTAGCACATCCATGCACCGGTTCTTCTCATGGTTCCTTGGCAGCAGAGCAATACTGCAGTCCTCTACACGCAGTGTCGGTGTGACCATGTTCAGCGTCTGAGTAAGAAAACAAGCCAACATTCATGTTGTTAATACTTTGAGCTTTAAATGTGAATAAGCATGTTTTCATACTCAATGGTCATGTCATAAAATCAAACACACTCACTCTGAACTCCTCTTTGATTTGGCTGGAGTTGGTCTGAGGATCTAGACGGTTCATGTCATAATACACAGAACGCAGCTGATTGGCTGGAATGGTGGTGTCGCCACACAAACACGCCTCCAAGATAGCGTCATGGATGAAGACATACTGCTCCTACAAAGAAACAAAACAATACAAAATAAATGAGCAAAAAGTGAGAAAAAAAGTTTATTAAAATAACCATAAATTTATTCATTCATTTGATGAACCGCTCAATCTGTGTGAAAATGGGGTACAGCTCATCAGTCCATCACAGGGCAACACACACATAACCATTCACACTCACACTTGGGGGGTAATCTGGAACAGCAGATTAATCTAATTTACATGTCTTTGTACTGCAGAAGGAAACCAGAGAACCCGGAGGAAAACCACACAAGCATCCAAATGCCCTCGCAAAGCCTGGGACTCAACCCCATTACTGTGAGGTGGATGTGCTAACCACTACGCCACCATGCCACCCTCCATGCATTTAATATAAACTTTTTTTTTTTTTCAATATTAATTAAAATTAATAAGGATCCGGTTACTGATCAGAAGCTCGAGGGTTCCGGCCCCAGTACCACTAAGCTGCCACGTTGAGCAAGGCCCTTATCCCTATAATATGAAAAATATTATACATAATAATGTATTAATAACATAAGATATGGATCACTACGTAATGAGACACATAAACTCGTCACCTATTATTGGATTATTTACCAGTAAAAACTCATTGTGAAGTGTTTGATTTCTCTTATAAGATAATGATTTGTCAAATTACAACAGAATACTTTTCAACAATTTGCTGGTACATTTAATGTTAATGTTCATGTGCTGAGTACATTTTTGTTATTACTCATCCAGTATGAGCTATAAACATTGTTCTCTTACCAGCTCCTTTCTATATTCTCTCTAAAAACTTTCCCATAGTAAAAACTTCTAATCATTACAAAAAACTGACACTGGAGGATCCTTCCATAAATGTCAATAAACATTTCCTTACAGAACATTCCACCACACAAATCCTTGCCAACACACTGTTCAACCAACCAACCAACCAACCAACCAACCAACCAACCAACCAACCAACCAGCCAACCAACCAGCCAACCAATCTATCTATCAACCAACCAATCAATCAATTAATGAACTTGAGTAATGTGTCACTATTCTAGCATGCCACAAGTGCCACACTAGTCTGGGAACTATTACTATAAAAACAATATAATAAAAAACCAAAAGCATTATTGGGAAACATATCTGTAGAATTATAACCTTGTCAGACAATATCCTCAAGTCAACATTGCTGTGATATAATTCTGCAAAATCACACAAGCCAGAGCGGTGCTGTATTGATTAAAAGGATGGTTGTGATTACCTCTGATATTCAGTGTAACAGCACAATTGTGACTATGATATTGATTTATACATAAGTTTCATAAAAAAGTAATATCAAGTAAATGACACTTCAGCCACAGTGGGCAAGTACAGTTCCCAAAAAAGTCACAGCTAGATTGAGCACTGTGTGATAACCTGTCATAAGTACAGTATCGGTTATAATGCAACATACTACTATGATTATGATGATGATTATTATCTTTATTATTATTATTATTATTATTATTATTATTACTAATACTACTACTACTTATCGTCATTGATTCTTTCAGCAAATCCTACATTTTACAGAGTGAGCAATTCACAAATAAACAAAAAATGATATTCTTGTGTATTGAAATGTTCTCTAAACCTACAGTTTCTAAATGTTGTACTTTACATGTCACGACTAAGATTGCATTTTTGGTTACCTCATTAAAAAATTTTTTATAAATAAGTTATGAAAATGTATTATTCTTGATATATGTAGGATATGTGTATGGGGTTTGTGAGTTCCCACAAAAAACCTTTCAGGAAAATCATACAGGATCTCCGTTTTTAGGCGTGTCTAAATATTTGTATTATCAACCTTAATCAAACCTAATTTCCACGTGCTACTGTGGTGAATTAGATGTCACCACAAGGCCACGAGTCACTCTTCCACCTTTCTGCCTCTACAGGAACACACACACCTGCCTATCTGACGTAAATCTTTCACGAAGGGACATTTGAGAAAATGTCTTAAGATGTCATTTCTGACAAAAGTCCAGGCACCAGGGTCTGTGGCTTTCAGGAGAGTCTACTGTAGCATGACTGCCTTGGCATGGATTATCAGTCTATCCAATTCCCCAAAAGTCCAACCAAAGTCCACAAGTTTGCTCATGTTAAGGATTTGTATATACTACATGGGAACAACGTGATCTGATTTGCTATCTGGGGGATAATAAAAAAAAATTGAATGAGGTGAAGTATGATATAGAGAATTCATTCAGGAATAGCTCTGCATATCAAACTAAAGACACATTCTGTTTTATTATTCATTCACAATACTTTAAAAGTTATGTTGCTATGTTGCACGTGCCTGTCATGCAATAAGCATTTAGCTTATCCGATGGTAATGGTGCAGTAATTTAGTTTTCCAACAGCAATGGTGCAATACCAAGAATTATTTGATGGCTTCCTACCAATCAGAAATCAGAAAAAATAATATATCCAACCAATAATGCTTCAATCGACAAAATAGCTGACAAACATGCACAGTTTGTCTCTGTCACTTGAAGCAAGCGCCATCATCACTGTCCTGCTTTAAAAATGTAAAAAGTTTATATAACATTTTGTGTGTCTGAACATGAAGGTAATATAGCACTTTGTTTCTAATTCAGTGAATATAAACTGGTAAATATGTACAATAAATCACTTAAGTAGTCTCTGAAACTACTGTGTATTTCTTTTTACCCATCTGCTTCCATTTACAAAGCTAATTAAAAACTAACAGAGTTTCATATGCTGTCAAGAAATTAATTTGTTTTCCTTATTTGCTTCCTCTAAGCTGGGGCATACACAGATTTAGTAAAAAAAAAAAGCGCTTCCCTAATAAGCTTTAAGCATTATTGTTTCATTTTCACTGAACCTGTGTCATGAACAGTAAGAAGATATCATATTTGTGAGATAAACTACACTGCAGTTCTACATGGACCAGGAACTCAAGTCTTAATTGCAAAGATATTCTTTGGGAACACGGGGCAGTGGTGGTAAGGTGCTGGATTACTGATCCCAAGGTCGGGGGTTCAAGCCCCACTATCAACGGGTTGTTACTGCTGTCCCCCCAGTGCAGCTAACTGGGTTATCA
>JAOUQZ010000044.1:13288533-13320886 GCA_028564935.1 Neosilurus hyrtlii
CACACACACACACACACACACATATATATATATATATATATATATATATATATATATATATATATATATATATAGTCAGTGTATCATTTTACAGCTTTAAAGCAAGAGAAAATAAGCCTTTCACACACAGTGTCACACACTATCAGCCTGTTCAAGCATGCCACCTCCCAGCAACCCTTGCACTGATCCCAGTCATCTGATTTCTAGTATGCATTACATGACTCAACACCTGTCCCTCTTCGTCCCTGATTACCACCCGACTCTCACAGAGACTTTTATTGCAAAGTATTGCTATTGTCACACTTGTTAAACTTGTTCTGTGACACACTGAGTTTCCGGTTTGCCTCCTGATATTTTGGTATTTCCTGTTTTTGTGTCTTGTTACTCTCTTACTGTCTAAGTTAGTGATATTCTTAATTATTTTTGATGAACTCTTTCTATTTGCTCTTATGACAAGTGTCAGAATATCCTCTGACAAACCTGTTTGCCTGTGCTTTTGAACTGTGCCTGTTACCTGTGCTTGTATTTTGGGTTTGTCTGACAATGCTGTTTAAACCAAAACATATACCGTGCCTGTTTGAGACTCTGAGTGTGTGGAAGTGTGTACTTCCTTAACTACGCATTTTATCTGCAATGGCATCCCCTCATCTCTCTCTCTCTCATCTTTCCAGCTATAAATTTATGACAGTCAGTGAATATAATGTAAATCACTGCACTTTACTGATTAACTTACCCTGCCAACTTCTACCAGATTAGTCACCATGACGATGGTTGCCGTGTTCTCTTGCCACACCATTCTCCAGAAGTCGTAGACTGTTTCTTGCATGGGTCCTGATACCAAGAATCCAGGGCAGACAGAGAGATAAAGTGAGATGTGAAACAAAACATATCATACACTGATAATGCATTTATGAATAAAGATCAGGCATGTCTAGATTTATACCAGGTGACCTACAGCACATTTTTCACAGCAGGACAGCTTTAAATATCAGTACACCTAGATTCAAGCAAATGAATGCTGACAAGCTTGTGCATCTACATTTCCATTAAGCTCCAAAACACCCTAATAGACCAACAACCAGCAATAAAGATGCACTGCAAGGAATTAAAATCACACAGTTAATTAATTCTAATTAGCATTGTTTTTAATCAACAGGCGCATTACAAAATGACTTCTGACGAGCTAATTAGCTCATGCAAATCTGTGTACGCTTTCTCTACTGCTGATGCTTTACCTTCAAGCCAAAGTAAATTACATCCACCAGAAAAAATGAGGGAAAAGAGATCTGACATATTCAAATCCACCAAAAAAACATCTGCATTACCAAACCCTTGGCTTGCGCTGAAAACGTGAAATTACTACTTGTACCAGAGAGCTTTTCTGATTATCAGACTTGTCTGATGTTGCTTATTACATGTACTAACAGCAAGAGGTCAGGCTTATTCCTGATTTTACTTCTTAATTGCAGAATATATTATACACCATTACATACTGTGTAATGTTTATATTGCACATTGTTCACTTTCTGTAGACTTACAAAGAACACCAGGAAGACAGTCATAAGGCAAACATGTATGTATATGTGTATATATATATATATATATATATATATATATATATATATATTCCTCTTTATGAGTCTTTACTGACACTGGAAGGGTTCAGGGTGAGTATTGTAGGCAGGAACAGCAGGTACAAACTGACAAATAATGCTATTATTTGCTGATAAACTAAAAATCTCAGTTCACCTGTAAGCAAATCAGGTTTCCCCAATTAGACTGGGAAAGTTCTTTGAGCATACAGGAAGGGAAGCACTATAGTAGAGAGTGTGATGGCCTGTCAGACAGCTGTTCTGTCACCACAGGAAGAATGTCTCGCATGGAGACTTCAGGCACAGTGTGCAAAAATCTCCCATTTTAAAGGAATTTCACAACCTGGCAATAAATTGTATAAAATATATATATATATATATATATATATATTCATTTATTCTCTTAACTGCTTAATTCTTATTAGGGTCGCGGGGAGGCTGGCGCCCATCTCAGCCGATGGTAGAGTAGGCAGAGTACACCCTGGACAGATCGCCAGGCCATCGCAGGGCTATGTATATATATATATATCAGTGGGCTACTGATCCTAAGGTCAGGGGTTTAGTCCCCAGTACCACCACTGTCTTATTAACTTCATGAGAGGGAATTTGATTTATGGATATTCCACAACATGAAAAATAACTATACCAACAACAACAAAGCTTTAATGATGCCATTCATTGTGACACATACTGTTACAGGACAACAGGATTACACCATCATTAAATATTTACTATGACAATACGTCCTGATGTTTTTTATTCCTTTCTTGTGATACTATTTATGTATTCTATACTTAATAATTTACTCGGTATAACCTTTACTCATTATAACAGCTATGATACAGTCTTATAATCTTTGATGTTTTAAAGTGATTGCAAGCTGAAAAAACTGGGAGGAATAATGGACACAATTAAGCTTCTTTTGAGCGAACGTATGGTTGGGAAAGAGGGAGGATGTGCTGTCAAGCTTCAAAAAGCTTGAAGAAAACGTGTCTTTGATCACAAAAACTTCTGAGCGTTTTAACTTTTTCCCACCATAAAAAAGCCTTTCTTTTGAAATCTGCCCACATTGAATACAAAGAGTGTCATTAGTGGCTGAATATTTACCTAGTTCCTAGCACATTTTTACTGAATTGTGTTTTCCATATCTGTGCATTTCTAAACAATTCGGTAACTTAAAGGGAAATTAAACCCAAACTCAATATAAGCTTGTATGCATAGCATGTTTTTGGACATCAAAATGCCATTGTTATTACAATAATCCTTGAGAAAAAAAACAGTAAAAAATCATCACATAGGGAGGTGCCAGTGTACTTCAATAAGTCGCATGTAACTCACGTGGAAGAAGCTGTAAATAAGGGAGAGGTTTGCATATAAATGGACTGCGGTGTATCTCATTCATTCATGTAAACGTAAGCTAGTATTATGTGAAGATGTGCCTAGTTTTATTTTACTAAGAGGTTCACTAAATCTGTATACTGTTATTATTGTTGTTTTCTTGTCTTCTATGAACTGAAGGTTCCATGTCCTATTCTCATGATTTTTCTGCACTTGCAAGAGTGAAACAGACTACAAACTGTGGACTTTCCAAACAGGCTAGTGCAAAGTATTGAATGGATTTTAGCAGACTGCAACATCAAAAAATGTAAGTAAAAATCACCTACTGATGAAAATATACAGTTTAACAGCAGAGTTTGGAAGGCTTTCCTTTTTTTCTTTTAAAGGCTGTTTGTAAAATGTCCAGGCATGCATTCAAAGTGAATGTATACTACAATTGTTTAATATGTTAAGACTTCTTATAATAAATTTTGTTTGCCATATATAAATGCTGATACAAATGCAAGTCCACACTTTGGTGGCTGGGGATCAGCTTGGAAATGAAGTTGGTGAACGCCTAGGTGGGTGAGGAAAAGCAGAGAGAGAACTTAAGAGGCCATTTAAACAGGGAGCATTCTCTGTGGACAGGCCAGGCAGCGCTCCAATAAATAGGTAATTATGCAACTCCCAGTGACACTATACCAGCTTGTGAGTCTATTAGGAGAAGTGATTGTGTTCGGTGGTGTTTCTCGTCACTGTAGCACCTCCACAAGCCGCCAGCACGTGGGAAAACACGGCCTCCAAGAAGCTCGCAACAATTAACTATCAATCAAACACTGCCTCCAGGGGCTTCTGGAAGAACGGGCACTGACCGCCAGATTAACTGAGCAACAGAGTGCGCAAGTATGTACTGTCTAATCCATTTATTTATTACTCACATCCTTTAACAGCCATCCCACTCCACCGCCTCTGCCAACACTAAGGCTGATTAATTGTTCCAAGACGCTGCTTCAGCACAAGATGGCTCAATGAGTCTGAGTGTGTGTATGTGAGTGTGTATAAATATATATTCTGAGAAGAAACAAAAACTAAAAACTACACACCTAGGGGCTGTTTAGACAGAATGAGAAAAGATAAGTTAAGATAAGTTTAGATAAGATAATATTAGAGAATCTGTATTCTTACCTTGGGTGGCTATGTAGTGATTTGGCCGATGGTATCCCTGGAATTAAAAAAACAGAGAAATGAAACTTTTTAAAGTTAAGTATGATGGAGCTTTATAACTTTACATCATGGGATAAATAAAAAAAATAATATCAAAATAATATAATAAAAAAATAATAAAGACAGCTTTTCCAGGTATTTTATGATTCTTTGCAATGTAAATTTATAATTTAAATTATTAATGGAAAATGCAAACTGCAATTTAGCTGACGTCCTTTTCACTAATAATATCTTGTAATTTTTTTGCTTAATTAAACTGGTCCTTAAAAAGAACCAATCACTGTCTTTAACTAATGACACATTCTGATGTAAACGAACAGCCACACACTCACACAACTGTTTACTACTGCTGTAATGGTTTTGATATAGCTTGTGAAAATATAATATGGAATACGCATAATCTCTGTGGGATTAAGATAATCCCCTCATTTCATTTGTTGAGCGTGGTGTGTCCCAGAAAGGGCTCTGTTTGCTGAAGCTGAATGTTACTGGGAGAAGCTTTGGTTTCCACTTTTTCACAGTCTCTATTGTTTCCATCATACTTATCTGTGCAATATTTAATGCAGTTCATATGTAATTAAAAGTTCAGAACTGGAATAGAGGGCTTGAGAGAGGAGACATCCCCTTGTTCATCATCAGTGTTCGCTGCTTTTTTAATGACTTCTTTATCTTTGCGCATGCTCCCATGAAACATGTTTATAGCGACTCTGCATTTCAGGCTAGGCTGATTGGATATCCTCTGAGCTACGGAGCCATATCAAGCAGCTTAAAATGGTTGAGTGCATACTATTTAATAAACATGGAGGAAATTAAAAAAATTTAAACACAAAATATTTGAATTAAAGAAAACATTCATTCATTCATTCATTTGCTGAACCGCTTACTTGGATATCAAATATCCAAATCTTTAAAATTCATCACCCACCCAGCTTTCCTCTAACTGAATCTTCCTCTCTTGCAATGCTTTTTCAAGACAAGGTGAAGGAGTTACTATAAGTTACTATATGTAGGCCAAGATTTGCTATACAATCCATAATAAATCAGTGTTATATCAACTATAAGAAAAAAATATACAACATTTTTTGTGTGAAACTTGACT
The DNA here is from genome assembly GCA_028564935.1 of Neosilurus hyrtlii. Taxonomy (NCBI): domain Eukaryota; kingdom Metazoa; phylum Chordata; class Actinopteri; order Siluriformes; family Plotosidae; genus Neosilurus; species Neosilurus hyrtlii. Next base: position 13,293,766 of record JAOUQZ010000044.1, read on the forward strand.
GATTGGAGGGGTTCAAATCAGCCTTTTTTAATTTGACCTAGATTTTAATTAAAAATGTACCTATATCATGATATATACTAATTTTAACCTGATTAATATTTAGTAATATATACCATATATATTACTATATACATGGAGTTCAAAAACATTTGACTGCCATTTTAATGTATTGCAAAATATTTATTTTATTTAATGTATTTTCATAGTATGTTATCGAACTTATAAGGCTCTTAAGGCCTAGCCAGCAATTATAGTTTGCAAAATAAATCCTTAGAAAAGAAACATGCATAGAAGCTTGTTTAAATCACATGTCCATGATATGAATGTTGAAGACATATTTAAAGGTACCGTTTCCAGGCTGTTGGCTTTAATAAGACAAGCAGCACAGCTCCACCTCCTAAATATCAATCGAACCCTTGTCCTTGAACGTGCAGGGCTGGGCCTCTGGCAGCTGTGGTAGCTCAGTTAGTAAGAGTCTAGATTACTGATCAGAACATTAGGGGTTCATGTCCACACTGTCAGTGTCAGGCTCCTGGGCAAGGTCCTTAACCCTCTCTGTTCCAGTGGTGCTGTATGATGGCAGTACTTGTACTCTGACCTTAGTTTCCTAACAACCTTAACTGTAATGTAATGTATATGGTATGAATAAAAGCTTTTAAGAGGTTGTTCATGACCACACTTTTGTAGTGTTATTAAGACTCCTCCATTGTCAAACCTTCAAATTACTACATGCTATTCAACTACACTGCTGTCTCTCAGAAATCAATAGAAATGTCTTGTTCTTATTGTAGATAATCTAAACAGACTCTCAGCCAAGCTGTAACACAGGTGTCTCAAATATTCATCATCAATATACATGATCAGGTCTACAGGAACATAAAATCAGATGTTTTCATCTTGATATGAAATTTGGGTCATACCAGGTAAGTGGATACACAAACAGCACACGGTTTAACACCTATTAACTGTGCTCTGCAGCCTATGTAAGTCAATACTGCTTTGCCTCATGCACTAAACAAAACTGCATATTGTTACCATGGTTGGAATGGCCCAATAAATGTTATAAAGCATGAATAAATCACTTTTAAGAGCTGGGATAGAGCAGACACGCAAGATTAATCCTCCTTCACATATCGCTCCTTTGAGCATGTACAATATAATAATGGTGTCTGACAACGAGACATGCTTTCACTAATCGTCCTTTGAGATGCTAAGTGTCTTGACCGTATCGCGGCATGTGCTAAAAGCTGGCCAGGTAAATAATTCAGTGTGTGAAGTGCTTGTTCCATCTGCTTCAAGCGTTCATGGATCTGTTCGAAGGCAAGCGTAAAGTGTCCTAATGACAAGTGAATAGGCATGCTAAAGAGGGGGAATAGAGAAGGAAAAAGAGAGTGGGAGGAGAGGAGGCGATCAGTATGTGTAGGGGCTGGGAGGGCATGATGATCCGAAGTGGGTGGCTGACAAGAGGTGAAAATAACATTTACTTTGTCCACAGATCCAGCTGGAAGTTTAAACATTAGAAGGAAATTTTTCAGGGGGGTGAGTGCAACAGGGAGATAACCCAGCCCCCCAGTAGACAAGCACGGACAGGTGGCGATGACTACTCTTTTTATCCTTTACCCACCACGACAAAAAAAAAAAAAAGCCAATGATCAACAACAGTTCAGTAAATGTTCAAAGTCACTCTATGTCGCTGTGCTCCTCCGATGAGACCGGATGCTGAGAGCAGCCCGGAGCAACCGTGAGGCTACAGCATGCCTCCATTATTCAAAACAACTTCCTTTGAAGTGTAACCACGTTGCTCTGTCACTGAAATTATTTTCAATCAAAACCCAATGGAAAAAGCAAGTACAATGGACTAAACTACTCTACATGTGACCAACTTCATAACGCAGTGCTTTTTTGATGGGAGCTTGATGGTTCTGGCAGTGGGTAGATTCAGTGTTAATAGTTTTTTTGTATGCAAAGATAAAGTCATGAAAAGATTGAAATGTTTGATCTAAAATTTAAAGGAGCACATCTTGGTGTGCAACATTTTCCATAATATCTTCTGGCTTGTTCCTTTTTCCCATTAAAAATGACTCATTATTTGGTAATCTTCCACAACTGATGCAGCCCATCACAAAACCTGATAACAAGCTCCTAAACAGAACCAGAAGTGACAAACGTCCACATATAGCACAATGTAGTATAAATTGTGCTAGTCCCACAGTAAACAAGCGCAAAATTCTGCTCCAGAAATGAGTGTTTTGTAAGTTTGGCCGCCATTATATAAGCATATTGTAATGACTGATCGGTTTATGTGTCATATGCAAGCCTTTTGCAAATGTTATCTTAGCAACATGTTCCCATGTTGTATGAAAAGTTATAAATGTTAAAGTCTATGGACAAGATCATCTTTACTATTACAGTCAACCACAAATAACCCTCACCACCCTCTTTAATCGAATTGTATGAAACTTTCTTATGTTCAAGTTTTATTTTGGACCAATCTCAGCCTTAAGAACCATCACATTTTCAGCTAGACTAAATCATTATCTCAGCTTTGTCATTTTGCCAGCTAGACTAAATTACTATTGACTTAATCCGTCTAGTTAATAGCTCAATTAATAATTAACAGTTATTGGCTGAAGGTGAGATGCCTGTCGCTGAATAGTCCCTGAGATGGAACATCCGATACGAAAAATGGGTTTACTACATAAGGACATTAGTATTTTGTTTTAATTTTATTTATTTTTTACATTTTTAACTGTTTCAGACATTATCCTTATGTTGGGGGGAGGATAATTAACAATTATGCACCAAAGGCAAGGTAGATAAGGCAAGGTGCCTAATTGGTTAAGCTCATTGTACATGAGAACATAAAAATCAAACTAAAACAAAATTCTTCATGGTTTATTTTTGCATATTTTAACTTTTACATGTTTTACATGCACGTCCGGTGAGCTCCGTGAGTTCCAAGCAGAGCTAAGAGCTATGTAACCTATGGTGTGTTTTAAAACCCATTCAGAGTTTCATTTACTTCTTGGAAATGTAACGTTTTTGTACTCATTCAAAGTTTTAGTGTACTATCTGGAAACTAAACTAAAACAAATTTTTTTATGGTTTGATTCTCCATTTTAAAATATGACAATGATGTGTCTGGCCGCTTCAAGTGAAGTGTGAGTGTCTGTCATTTGGATTCAAGCTTTATCCACTCGAGATAATGTTTTTAAATCTCCAGATAGCATACCAATCAGATTGCAGTACTTCGGTACAGCATCTACTAATAGGCTTTATGTCTTGGCTAGAAAATCTATGCTAAACCTGTCAACACAATATGGATCAATGATGTTTACCTTTGCATAGTGTAAGGGGTATGAAATGTAATCAGGGGGTCAGATTGTAATCCTTAATAATTCTACTAGACTGTAGGGAATCCCCTCTACACACGAATACAGTGACCTCTGTGTGTACACCTTGGCAAGCATGCATACTTACATCAATGTAATTTGCATTGATATAATCTGAGCTCTGCTCCCCGTCTATAGCCTGCAGTCGGACACGAGAGTGGTCATCTGGGGAAAAAAGAGGAGGAAAGAACGTGGGAAATTATTACTTACATTACTACAAATTAATATGGGATATTAGCTTGTAAAAGAAAAGGATTAAAATTAAATAAGGTTTCAAGCAGTAGGTTAATTAGTGTATTTATATCTCATGCAGATAATAACGTATGTTATATTGGCCCTTAACGAGATAGAGATGAATTTCAGAATAAGAAATGTTTGTTTCAGTTTACAAATACGTATGAACCCCTAATGATAATCTCACAATATTTACAGCAGCATTGCCCCTTTATATCAGCAGATAATAACAGAAGACAACATTGTGAAACAAGCATCTGTCGCTCTGCCAGCTGTTAATATGACTGAAACTAGTCCATGTGTTGCAGCTCTTCCTTCCTGTTCGAACAGGAGATTCTAAGTTGTTGTGAAGGATTTCCACTATGCAACTCTGCCAGTCCTTTGGGATTGTTCTCTCTATCAGGTCTAACATGGCCTAGGGCTCATGCTCGCCTGGGATAGGCTGGCACCTCATTAGCCAGAAACAGGAAGTGTGTGGAGCCAAACTGAGCGAGCTGTTTCCTCTCACAGGGAGAAATGGTTTATAATGAGTGCTGTAGAAGTGGGGAAGGTAACTGATGAAGAATTTGGTGAAACGGAAAAAGGATAGACTGTTGCGGTAAAGGTCTCTCTTTCTTTACGTGGATGTGTAAGAGTATGAACAGACATACGCACATACCAGTTTGAGTGAGAATCTCCACTATAAGGCAAAAGGATGGGAAGGTGCTCAAAGGAACAATTACAATTACACAGGAAGCTCAGTGTATCACTGAAGCATGCTGATAGTGAGACCGAATTAAGATCATTATCATTACATACATGCAATGATGTTTCCGTAACGGTTCTTCATCCTGTTCTCATCTTTCTTTGCAGAGTCCCAGGGTGCAGACTGCCCTTCGAAGAAACTCTGTAGAGAGAAATCAAAACAAGCAGAGACAAGCGTTAAGAAGCAAGAGCAGAGAAGACACAAAAAAGGTCAAAGGTTACCATTTTAAATGATGCCTGAGTTGAACTTCAAATGGAACCAGTGGAAAAGAAGACAGCTACGCTAACTAGATTCACATCATTATTTGACATCAAGAGACAGGAGCAAGGAACCCTGGGAGTAGTGTCAGAACTAAGGGCTATTAGAGGTGCTTCGGCTCAGAGTTGGAGCCTGAGACAAAACGACCTCGATGCCCGTCTCTCTGACACCACTAAAGGGCTCGAATGGTAGAAATTAAAGACAAAAATTGCAGTCAGAGAAATTAAAGCTGACACTCTTCTGAACAGTAACTGATGATGAAATATTAATGCAGTGTGGGGAATCTGCCCATTCAAAACTACTCAGCTACACAATTAAAGCTAATTATGAAGACAAACTTCAAAAGCAGATCTAGTTTGTTAACGGGGGTGGGAGGGTGTTGGAGTGCTCATGCTCAGAGACTTGTCTGCTCATAGTAGCTTCTTAATGCTGCCAGCTGCCTGCTTCCCTCTCAATAAAAAAGCAGCTCTGAGGTATAAATAGAGCATAATGATGCATTATTATCCACAAACGGCCATACAGACAATTGATATGATTGCTGGTGATTGCAAGTGACTACTGCTCTTTCTGTTAGGGAAGCTGAACATCCTTTGGCTGTGAATGTGATGATGACACTGAATTTGTCTGAAGAACAAAGTGCCTTGATCAGCCTTAGCATGGTTAATGATACCAGCAGAGTGATGACACTCGCTTTCTGCTGAAGTTCCCCACAGAGAAGGCAGAAGGCATGAGGGAGCACCTGCAGATGGGAGGCATGCAACAGCTCTGTCTCATGCTGAATGGGTGCAGTCAAGCATGTGTGCTGGGTTTGAGTTAAAGTTAACCATTCACTAGGAAAACCCACTAGAAATAAAGTGCAAATGTACTTAGTAGCTGGTTTTAGGGCAAAGCCTTTTTTTGAGACTTTAAAATGCACATACACTTCCCGGCCAAAAAAGTCTTGCACTTTATTATTTTTGTTGGATTGCCTTTAGCTTTGATTACATCATGTTGTCACCAGGACAAACCTAAGCATCACAACATTTATTTCCATCCAGAGTTGGATTAATTTTTCACCAACATCCTGAACTGATAATGGGAAAATTCAACCACTTCATAAAGTCTTCTCCAGCACATCCCAAAGACTTTCAATAGGGATAAGATCAGGCCTCTGTGCTGCCAGTTAATTCATGCTCCCTGAACCACTCTTTCACTGTACAAGCCAATTTTATATCTGACGCACCAGGGAAGAAAAAAAAAAGACCATTAATGGGATAATCTGCTAATTCAGTACATTCAACTCATCGGCTGACTTCATTTTATTGCCACATATTGTTGCTGAGCCTTGACCTGACCAACTGAAGCAACAACGCCTCTTGGGATTAGTGCTGTAATCAAGGCTAAAGGTGGTTTAACAATATATCGGAGCGCGCACATTTTTTTTTGACCAGGTAGTGTATCATTTAACGAGGTGAAGTAAAGAAAAATCTTCACTATTACTGTTTGCAGACTTCAGAAACGAGGTCTTAATATGCAAAACGGTTCAGATACAAGCACAGCTTCCTCTGGGAATAAAAGAATGGCGTTTATCACATGACCTTTCTGCTGACCAGGCAGGGCCTTGAGATAGGTCAGTGGCAGTCTAACCGTTTTAGCTAGGGACACTTTGAAGGGCAGACATATTAATGCAGATTGCTTTCCCTTCAACATATCCATTGAAGGTGGGTTAATACATATCGACAACAATGTAAAGGCTTCGCCTCTCCTTCTCTTACTCTTTCTCCCTTTCTGTCTCCCTTCCCTCTCTATGTTTCTACCCAGACTCAGTTTAAATTTTCAAAAGCAATGCTGGTTTGTTATTCATCGCAGCTTTGTGTCTTTGGAGACAGCTGTCCTTTCATGTCGGGTGAGTGGCAGTGAGCCGCGGCGTCTCTGAGCATGTGGAGGGAGGGGGAACGACGAACACCTTTAGATGCTTGGTGTGTTTGGCAGGCGGTAATGAGATGCAGAGTCCAACAGTGGGACCGCAGTAGGGGAGAATAATGAGAGCACAGACGAACTAGTTAAGACACGTGTCGAACTTCTGACTGTGCCATATCAGCTGGAAAAAAAGCCAGCAAAGATATTCATATATTCAAAACTGTATAAGCAGATGCCTTAAAACCTGTTTATAAAATAGAAATTCTGTCAAACAAATAGTGAAATCGTTTTTTTACGCTTGCACAATGCTTCATAAGCCATGCTTAAAATAGGAAAAAACATTCTGAGTAAAATGGAGGGATAAACTCAGTATCGCTTTACTGGCTTTTTTTTTTTTTTTAAACAATGATTTCCAGACTTTGCTGCATGAAAAAAAAAAACGATTGTAAGTATAAATCTATGAAGCAGATTCATTAAGATCCAGTGCAGTCTTGCAGCAGATGGAGACAGAATAAAACGTAAAACAGCTGAGAGGGAGCTCCAGGCTGTAGCTGTCCCTCTAGGCCTTTGAATACTATTGGTTAGGCCTTGAAACCTTAGTCAATAAGCTAACACCTAATTGGTGGGCTAAAAATAATGAGTCCAAACATGTGTACGGTTGTGTGCATGTTCACAAAAAAGTCAAACTCAGGTGATTTTTCACACTGGATTACTCCAGGAAAAATCAGATAGCTGCATCAAGGGACCACATCAAACTCTAAGCGCAAACAATGATTACAGATTCATCACTGCCATGCCTCAAAGCAACTTTTTAATAGATAATAATACTCAGGTTTCTTGCTTACATTTGATAAGCACTCTTGTTGTGTCTCACAACTTTGTGTGTTTTGTCTTAATGCCTAGGAGGATTAAGGGAGAGGGTGGTTATTAAAAATCAGTCACCTGTTTCAGACAAAGCATTGTAATCTGCACCTGTACCTTTGCCAAAGCACGGAGTCTGTGGAGCTTTTTAAAGGCATCAAATGCAGACAAATAAAATGACAATGAAAATGCATCACAACAGCTGATGAAAGAAAATGTCCCTTTAGGTGAATGTGATTTCTTAAGTAGAACATGTTCCTGGATCAAAATCACTTTGTTGTTACTACAGCATTTCTTTTAACAAATCCCAGCTACAACCAAGTAAAATGGAGGGATAAACTCATAAACTCTATTTAATATATATATATTACATGTGAATGGCGTGATCTGATTTTCTAAGTGTCACGGGATAGTAGATTAGCTCCTCCTTAAACTCAAATGACCGAATCAATGAAAAATGTAAAAATTAGTCATAAAAATCTTGTTTTAGCTTTCATTTCTTTTGTTCCTGTGTAGTTAATACGAAAACAGTTATTCACCTCAGGGAATATTCAGTATCTACTTCGCCTTTGGCAAATAACTGTTATATGCACACTGATCAGCCACATTAAAAACATTATGGCCACTAACAGGTGAAGATTATAATTAATGCTATTAATTATATCATTGCAGTGGCGCCTGACAAGCAGTGGGACATATTAGGCAAAAAGTGAACAGGTATTTCTCGAAGTTGATGTGTTGGAAGCAGGAAAAATGAACAAGTATAAAGATCAGAGTGACTAAAAGGCCTGCACTTGTATGTGGGACCTATGTGGGTAGTAAGTGGGCTGAAAATTGGGACCCATATGGGATTGTCCATGGGTTCCAGAGTGGCCCCATGTGGGTTATGTTTGGGCTACATGGGAAAAAGTGGGTATGGGCCCAGTATGGACATCTTTACTGGGGCTCACTTGGGTCACCTAGGTGCATCCCACATTGGTAAGCACAGATGGATCATAGTTGGGTTACCAATAGGAAATGAATTAATGTGGGCAGGTGACATGGGGACATTATGGAACCTGTGGACTTCTTATATGGGACCCATATTTCAGCTCATTTACTACCCACATGGGCCCTTTTTACAAGTGCCAGCTGGGTTAATGATGGCTAATTAATGGTTTATTCGTCTGGTATGCAGCGGTAGGTATCTACCAAAGGTGGTCCAAGGAGGAAAACCAGTAAACTGGCAAGAGTTTTATGGGTGACCAAAGCTCACTAATGTGTGTCCGGTGGTCTGATCCCACATAGGAGATACTGTAGCACAAATGACTGAAACTGTTATTATCATAGAATCTTAGTATCATAGAAAGATGTCAGAACCTGCCACTTTACCATCGGTCGCTTGATAGTCTGAATGTAGAATCAGGACTTTTCATTTGTTGTTAGCTGCAAAGCTATGCTAATGTTAGCTACCTACATATAAACTCTATTGTACCAAAGACCCAATTATACTTTGGTAAATGCTCCTTCACCCAACATGGATGGGTACAAGATTGTCTCCAAAATATACTTCATTTTCTACTGAAGGTGGACGAGTCACTGTATGCAGGAGCATTATGACTTTATTGGCAAAAAATAGGGTCTGACAGATTAAAAGAACCTGAATAAGAACACAAAAGCCATGCGTGGCACTTTACAGTTTGAGAGAAGAAAAGCTCCTTTAATGTTTATTGCTGATGTTAGAAGAAAACTGAGATAACAAAAAGAAAAAACATTTTAAAACGTTCTTTTGTATTTCACATATACATTCCCCTACTACTGGATGGCATATTTTTGCAGGCTCAGTTTCGCACATGCACCCAATGTGCACAGTCTGGACAGACGCCCCATCTAGGTGCAGCACAAACTGCCTTCATGATCTGCATCACTTCACTGCATCAGCTAAAGAATGCCTGAGTCTTAAGCTGCAGAGTCTTTTACTCCAAAAGTATTTGGGGTGAAGGTATTAATAAAAAATATGACCAATGTTTCACTATATAAAGTTTATAAATATAAATTTTAATATAAATAAAAATTACATAATAAAAAAAATATTACTTTTTTATTCTTTATACTGATGTTAAGCATTTTATAAAATTGAATGCAAGTTAAACTAAACATTTTTTAGTGTCACTGAGGGAATTTTAGCTGGACACACACATTGATCCTGAAACATGCCCCACTAAAAATCACATCCATCATTGGTGTACATGTTGATTTTGCTGAATGACAGGTTCCCCTGAGTAAAAAAGGTGGAGCTTAAGTTAAATTTATACAGCTAAGCACAAAGTTGATTATATGGCATCATGACACAATTCATCATATGTTAACTAAGATCCAGGAAGTGTGAATAAGTGTGTAAATGTGTATATGTAGGGTCTGTTGCAATACACTGGTTTCCAATCAGAATGCATTCCATATCCAATCTATCATGAACCTGACCAGGACTATTTAGTCAATAACTAAAGATACATGGAGGAATGTTAGCCAGCTTGATAGTAAATGTGGCTTCCTGGTTTTACTTAAATCTACTTTAACTTTACGTAGTTGACTTGATTCGCTATATTGGTGCATACTATTAAGTAATTATATGAACAAGTATGTCGATCTAAAATAAGTGGTTATATCAAATGTTCACGTCTGGAGACACACTTTGCAATAGAGGACATTCTAAACTCCATCACAACCTCCTGCATGCAGGGGTGGCATGGAATGGCTAAGCATGTATGGATGCAGTGGATATTCAGAGCATAACACAGAGTTAAAAAAAAAGTGGAAAGGTGACCATTAGCACGAATGACACAAAGGTCCATACGCAAGGCTGTTACTCAAACTAATGATGATTATATTAACAATACAGCTGTATTGTTTTTGATATATAACAAAAATATAGTTGAATACAAACCACACGAGGCAAGAACTTCTTGAAATTTGGATGCTATAATGTATTTTACATCGGGAACATTACAATGTGAGTTTAATGTGATTTGAGATTTAAATTATTTACAAGAATTAAGATAATTAAGTGCAGTGCATTTAAAAACATGACATCACATGGTACATCTACAGCCACAATATAGGACCTATATGGCAAGCTAGTGGACAGTTTTAAGCTGGCAAGTTGTGGCAAGTCATAGTGCAACTAGCAAGCAGCTACAACAACTTATAATCACATCCAAAAATGTCTGCTTACCTCGTTTAGCTTCCCAATGTTAATGTATGGAATAACAAGAAGCATGGATCAGGGAAAAGATAAGTTAAGAGTTTAGTGCTCAGCTTTAGATCTCATCAGTTCTAACGTTTAATAATCTGAGACAAGTGAGTAGAGACAAACGAAATCACATTACAATGAATTTGGGGTTTTTTTTTTTGGCTTAATGGGCATTCAAAACGTAAGATCAAAAGGAAACATTTATACAAAGAATAAGGAAAAAGGAAGCTGAGTACATCAATTATTTTACAGACTATATTTTAAACTTGCATGACATAGCTCCTGAGCTACCTCCGCCCTAAAAAATCTTTATCCATAATGAATTGAGCCCTCAGGGTAGCCTGGAATGAGGGCTGAATGGGGGTTATTTAAGCTGAAAATTTTATTTCATTCTACTCTTATTTAACAATAATGTGGCAGGTGGAGGAAAAGAGCATGAAACGTGGGTTGGTGAGAACCACACTAAAGGTGAACTAATTCTAGATTGATTTAAAAAGTGGAAGATGAAATGGACAGAGAATACATGCACAGATACACACAGTTGAGACACTGGATGATAAGAGTGTGTGTGTTGAAAGAGCCGTTTGTTTAATGAAGAGAGTCTGTGGGCTCAAACTTGGGCGCTTGGCACCGCTGACATCTCTCAGCTGTCTTAGCTGTTAACAAACAGTCTCAGTCACTGAATCCCCCATGTGTGGCTGCCAGCAAGCGTGCACAGGGGACTTTCAGATTTACAAGCTAATTTTTCCACCAAGATAATTTGAGGGTTGCTAGGTATTTAAACAGATTTCTGTCTCTGGGCTTTAAAGAGCTAAGCAGGGTGGCATGGAGTCAACAAACTGCAGGAGCATGAACACAAAGCTGGGGGAGTGGAGCGATGACATAGGCACTAAGTGCAAGGACATGAATTGGTGCTTTTTGCATATTAAGAGCTCATGAAAAGTCCATTAGAGAGATAGAAAACACATTTATGCACACCATGCACAACAGCCTAATAGAAGACACAGGGGAAGAGAAAAATGAAAAAAAAAAACAAACAAACAGAAAAGTAGAGGCTGAAGGAATAGATTAAACTAGACAGCAGAGAGAAGGATTATAAAGAAGGGAAATAAGAAAGAAAAAAAGGAAGAAAGGTAGAAAGTATCTCACCTCATACTCCTCCTTGAAGCCGTAGCCCTCAGCGCATTTCATCTGGGTGATGTGCTGAAGCAAATCTGCCACACGGATGGCCGGGTGGAGCTGCCCTGTCTGGTAGGGCACATCCACCGCTTCTCTTTTCTTAAAGGAATGAGTGTGGGACTGAACTAGGCTACTGGTCTCACTGGTCATCGTGTGGTTCTCATCTGTAGCAGGTCAGAAAAAGAGAAGGAATTGGTCAGGCCTGAAGTGACACGCAAGTTTCTTCAGCAAATCCCAACAACCGATCAAAAAAATGGATGAATACAGGATTTTTTACGATCGAGTTACAACATGAGATAAACATGAGGAAATGAGCATTAGTATCACAGTAAGTACAGTGCTGTGCAAAAGTCTTAGGTGTGTGGGAAGAAATTAGAGGTATCAAAGCAGACTATGAGAACTGAACACATTTGATGTGTCCAAACTTTGTATTTGTGAATGCAGCATCTTTCCGAGATACACCTGTTCAGTTGGAGATCCAGATACAGTTCTCTTGGATAGTGTTGCACTCACTTTTGTTTCTCGATTGAACACAAACAGTCTTCATTAGTTTTTTATGTAAAACGTCATCTATTACATAAGATGTTTGCTGATTCTGGATTTACACTGGGGAACGATGTCTTCGATTTCTACGACTGGAGAGAGTCATGATGAGTGTGGGGCGTGCTGATGATCGTGTTGATCGTGGCAAAAACTTTTCCACAATTATTATAATGTATTTCGTTTTGACGCCATAGAACGTGGGAAGCCCTGTAAAGTGCATTAGAGCTTAACAGACCTTAACAGGCCTTGATGTGCTATCATAGGGGATCTTGATGAACCTGACAACACAATTCCTTAAAGTTTCATCTCTCAGATGCTCCCAGTCCCCTTCCAAATCGTGCTCCAAGCGTGCTCATAAATCAGGGGGGCTCCATGCTTTTTGGAATCATGGCAATTGCGGTCATCATGACCCAGTGTAAACCCAGGGTTAGCAATAATTTCCATGAGAATTAATGTTTAGAAGACATTAAAATATCTAGACATCTAAGATTTATATAAAAATGTGGGCGCCAAGAATTTTGCACAGCACTGTATGTGTAAGGCTAATAATACAATATACATCCAGAGCAGATTTAAAGTGAAATGCTGGCTACATTATCTGACAAGTTTCAAACAGCTTTGGTGTTATAATAAAATCCTGTTCTTATATATGCTACCTGACAGCTCAGATCTCTACACAAACTTGCTATGCAGAGTTGGATCAATGGCAAAATGGCTGCACAGACAGTGAAAATGGTGAACGTCCATGGTTCTCCATGACACATGGTATAAAAAGGGTGACCTTAGCAGTTACAATGACAATGTCGATGCCAGATGAAACACCTTCACAACAAAGTGACTGGGGTGTGGGAGTGAAACCAAAGAGTAGAATAATAGGGTGCAGGTGGGAGGGGGGATGTCACATCGTCCACGTATGCATGAAGAGGACGCCCACGGGTGACGGCCATGCTAACTAATGGCTGCACAGGTGGACAGGGGAGGGCGAGATGCTACGCAAGGCCATGCGAGGCAACACAGTTTGGGGGAAGAAGGTCCCTTCGGCATGACCCACATACATCTCCACCCCCAAAAACACAGGGCAGACTGGCAACTTACCATTAATTGGCACTTTTTAAGAGGATACATAAGAGGTTAAATGTGAAGAAAAAAGGAGAAGAGAAAGGAAACAGGGTATAAGCAACAAGATAGTTGAAACAAGAGCACCTAGACATACTTGACTCTTGTCCACAGAAGGAGCCTATTCTGAAATGCTGGCTGGGTTAACCTACCATTTAAATACAGTAATGACAATTAAGTGTTGCCTTATTGTTAAATAAGAAGTTTGGCCAAATTAATTATTAAAAATTCATACTGAGTCAAACAGCAATGTATACAGCAACTCTGCCAAGGCATGTTTATTCAAGTCCTCTTCTGGCATAGTGGATTTGTGCCAAATGTCCGAATTTGATGACATATTGTGAACAATACAAATTTAGCTGAACATTAATGAATACTTTTTTGTTCTTGAACAAACTAAGACAATCTATTTTAAATAAAATTGTGATAATCTGCATTATAATACACATGTTCTTCAAAACTATGCTATCTGGGCTTTATGCACTGTCATTAAGAGTTGTCTGGATGGCCGTGGGCTGTTGTTTTCTTTATGTGTTTGTTCGTCTGTTTACTGCACCACACTGTCACCCCCCCTCATCCAGTCCACATTATCTGTCCATGCACATGAGAGGTCATAGACATACGTGACGTCACACGCACGACACGGAATGCGGATGGGATGGGGTGAAGCCAACCTGAGCTCGGGGAGAAAAAGACCCTCGCCTCACAGAGAAGAGGAAAGCAGGCAGGTATGGATGTGAGGAAGCCATCATCAGTAACAAAAATAAATCTCTCTAGTCTTTTCCTCTCTCGCTTACTGTCCATTATCCTGATGTGTCTCTTAAAAGCTATCACAGGAATGCACATGTAACAGCTCACATGACATAAAGCTAGGTATTGGAGAAACAGGAAGTGGAATATTGTCTCACCTAAAATAGCAGTTGGCACAAAGGGGTCTGCTCAAAACCAGGGTAGATTTTTGAAGGTTATAAAGAAGAGGAAAAAGTGGGAAAGTGAATACAGAACAGAAATTAACAGCAGAGCACATGTTAGTTAGAATTACAATTAAACAGAAGACAGTTTTAGTCCAAAAAGGAAGAACAATGCATATAGTACAAAATCTTAGTAGGGGTGACAAACTCAGTTTGTTAAAAACCACAAATAAAGACAATGATATGTATTTTTTCATATTATTATATATGTGTTCTATGTTCTCTCATCTTACTGTGATCAGGAAACAGTTCATATGACACACTTTGCATTCATTCGTTTGTACAATGGCTTCTTTGCTATAGTAGTAAATACTCTCTCTCTCTCTCTCTCTCTCTCTCTCTCTCTCTCTCTCTCTATATATATATATATATATATATATATATATATATATATTCTGTTTCACACTTCACACATCTCTTTTTCATCTTATCAATTTTTTTAGCATTGCAGAATTTGAAGTTAACTGCTAATTAATGCTAATGAGACATGTTTCTGACACTTCTTTATGCATCACATGCACTACAAATACACATTAATTATTCTACCATGTACTCCATCTGAAAGGCATCTTTAAAATGTAAAACCCCCACACCCTACTGCCTTTTGCTACATTTTAGGCCATAAACATGCATTTAAATGGTACATTTATTTATTTATTTATTTATTTATTTATTTATAGGTCTGGCTATCTATGTCTATCAATGTCTATCTATGTTATTCAGTTATTATGTTATGTTTTAAGTGACCTGTAGGATAATTCTTTCCCAATTCCACACTTTTAATATACTTTATTAAGCTTGCTGTGATGGCACATGGTGACGTAGTGGTTAGCACGTCCACTTCACAGCAAGAAAGTGCTGGGTTTAAGTCCCAGGCTCGGCTTGGCAGTTTCTGTATGGAATTTACATGTTCTCTCTGTGCTTGTGTGGGTTTCCTCCGAATACCCCGGTTTTCTCCCACAGTCTAATGAAATAGGCTTCAGTGTCCCCATGACCCAAGTAGGATTAAGCGGCTTGGGAAATGAGTGAGATGAGTGAGAGCTTGCTGTCATGCTGGTGGTAAGATGTAACAGGTGAAATGTGGGTCTTGGTCACTATAGTATACTGTGGTGAGAAAACATTTGGTAGTAGTGTATTATAACTGTCCAAATGTATTTTTATTTAAGTTTGCATAAATTGAATTAAATGTCTGTCTTGAGTTTGACATCTGTGTTTTAGAAAGAGATAAAAACACAATTAAAATGTTAACTTTAATAATTTAAGCACAAATTTCTCCAGATAGGACATGGAATCAAATTTATGACTAATTTCTAGAAAGCTTTACAAATACTTATTTTAAGCTTAAAGTATTGCTATATAAAAAATATCAGATAAATGTGACTATGCAAGCAATTTTCACGTGTATGTATAATTTTTGCAGTGAAATAAAATTTATCAAATGCTATTATTAAATTATGATTATTATAATTCACATATGTAATGGTATAATTGCATACGGTAGTGATTGTACATGGTCCTTCCTCATAGACTAAACTTAGCTGAAAAAGCAAAAGGTATTGTTGAAGGCTTTTTTAATCCTTGCACAGAAAGATACTGCGTTATATTCCTGAAACATGCAGGCTCTGAAATTAAGAGTGAGAGTATGGTGGAAGTCAGACGTCAGAGTTGAGGTTACCTGGGTAATAGGTGTTGGGCACCGAAGTGCTGAGTGTGTTAGTCTTCATGGTAAATGATGACGGTGAGGAAACAGCTTTAATGCAAGAACAAAGAAAGAGAGTAAGGAGTAAATTTACTTGAAAAAACACACACATTCCTGAATTTCTTTATCAAATATCCCATGGCCTCGTTAAGTAAATTACATTTTCATATACAAAGATGACTTCCTTAATTCCCCTCACTGACTGGTGAAGGCTGTCTTATTTGCCTTAAAATACGACTGTGACATGAATGAACAGAGCAAAAACAAAGTGAACTCCTGAACAGCCATGCAAAGCCATGTGTGGTTCAGTATGAAGACGTAGCACAAATCCTATAAGTGGTGAAGAGCTGAATGAGCAGCTGACAGTGAGATTGGGCAGGTAGGTTCTGGCTCTCTTGACAGCTGCCAGAAGGCACTGTCTGATGTGACCTGCCCGTCAATCTCAGCTATGGTGGCTGACAGCAGAATAAGGTCACGCATGAACTATCCTGGCATCCGCTGCACTTCTGTCCCGGTCGCTAAGAGCACATGTTTATTTATTTATCCTTGTTTGCTGGCCACTTCGCTGGGTCACACATTACCATGTCGACGGGAAAAAAGCTGCGGCCCAACTGAAATATTAACCGCTGTCATGCAATCAAAGAAAGGAATGCTATCTCTGCTCCGTTTTCTCATTCCCTGATAGACAGAATGTATAGCACACAGCTGCATGAGACTACTTACTCACAGACCTCAAATATTCATCATTCACTACAGCATGCAAATAATAATCATCTCTAGTTAATAATCATTCATTCATTCATTCTCTGAACCGCTTATTCCTAATTAGGGTCGCAGGGAGGCTGGCGCCCATCTCAGCCGACTCTGGGCGAGGGCGGGGTACACCCTGGAAAGCTCGCCAGGCCACAATTCAACTGAATATTAGCTTATAAGTGGTGCAACAGCCAAGCATTCTCCCTGAGAATTCGATGCAGATGACGCCATAGCCATCCGTGGCCAGCCGTCCAATAATGCGCCATGTGTCTAGGATAGCATAGCACATTACTGTCAATTAGGGTGACATTAGCTAATCATAGGAACGTGTGAGCTTGGAGAGAAGCTCTTTCTTTCTACATGTGTTACAAAGGATGTACTTAGTCGGATGACCAAATTAAGAGAGCTGGCAAACTAACAAATTAGAAGAAAATGGAGTAACAATAGAACTAATAAAAACTCATGTTGGATGGCAATGCCTTAAACCTAATGCTAGGGGAGTTTTCTAAATGAACAGATAACATGATGGACAGGTGAGTAAAGACAGCTATTTGTTTTGATTTGTTGGATATCAGAAGTCCACATCATAGTTTTTAACTCCTGCTTACAAAACCTGGATAGCACAGAGATCTGACTTGTCCACTAAAAAAACTGTCTTACTGATAGCTATCCGAATGCCAGAAGAGCAGTTTGTCTTGACTTAAAAGAACTGAAATCTCAGACTGCATGGCAAGTCTGATGGCAAGGACTGACAAGCTGGACAGCATGGACTGACCTTCTGCTCTCTTATAGCTTTAGGACGATGCCAATTCATTTAAATGATAATAATATATATACAGTACGTCAATATGTCATGTAAAGGTTACAGTATGTTCAGGGATGGGATAGACTTGACTCGAGCTAAACAAATGGGTATAGATCCTGAAGCTGCCAAGCCACCAATCTCTGACAGAGGAACACTGACTAATCCTACACAGGGTTAGAAAAGTTCTAGCTGTACTATGGGCTAATCAGGTGGAGAATCTGTTCGTTAAATCATATTTCTAGTTCTGATAATCATTATCTTGTTGTGTCCCTTGTTGATTGAATAAGTCTTTGACTGTCGTTACTGTGTGGAGTTTGCATGTTCTCCCCATGCTTGTGTGTGATTCCTCCAGGTATTCCGGTTTCCTCCCACAGTCCAAAAACATGCGCAGTAGGATAACTGGCTGTTCCAAATTGCCCCAAGGTGTGAGGCGCCAGCCTCCCTAGTTAGGATTAAGCAGCTCAAAAAATTAATGAATGAATGAATGAATGAATGAATGATTAAAAATACATAATAAAAGACATATAAGTGGGTCCATGGAACTCCTAGGAGTATATATGAATGGTTGTGCATGTGTTAGCCCTGCACACTACACACTACACACTATTATCCAATAATAGGATAAGCAGTTCAGGACATGATTGAGTGACTGACAAAACATAAACTACAAACAAATAGGTGAGAAGATGGGACAAATATTGTTAATCAGTGACTGGTTGAGGGCAGGAACATGGTTATCAGTGATTGGTCATGGCCAGGAACATGGTTATCAGTGATTGGTCATGGCCAGGACCATGGTTATCCTAATATCACTGGCTGCCAGTATAAATCAGGTGGTGATGTTGGGTCCTGCTTTCTAAACTTGTATAACAGTCACTGTCATGTAAGCTGAGGAGCAATCTTGAGTTGACAATGTGTGCCGAAAGAGTTGCAAGACGTGTTTCAAGATTTGACTTTTTTTTTTTTTTTTTTAATTACAGCTGTTCAAGTCCCTAAGTTGGGGACACGAACCCTACAAAGTGAACACTGAGCCCAGCAATGTGAACCAGATTCAGCTCTTAGCTGGTTTTAATGGTTTAATACATTTTAGACCTACTCCGCCTTCGCCCAGTGTCGGCTGACATAGGCTCCAGCCTCCCCGTGACCCTAATAAGGTTAGGTGGTTCGGCAAATGATTGAGCGAGTTCATCAAAACCCATAATTTAATACTACTTCAGTCACAGAGTTTAGTGAAAGTAATAAGAAAGCAATACACACGTGAGAGGGAAGAATGTTAGTCTGAGTTTGCCAGTTGATCCTGAGAGATTAGGAAGTTAAAATATTTGTCGACAAAACAATTCCATCAGTAACCAACTCACCTCTTCCATTGAGGTTGTGGGTGTCCATGAAGGAGATGGCCTCATCACAGTTGGTGCCCTGCTCTGTGTAGCTTTTATCCATGGAGTTCACCATCACGGTCATCTCCTGCCTTGTGCTGCTGCTCAGGGTCTCCTTACGCTTCTTTGCAAGTTTCCTTTATTCAAAGAAACAGAAATCATATACTGATCTTTACAACATTGCCACAGATTAAAAAAAATATATATTAAAATTGATAAATTAATAAAACACCTTACTGTTTTCATATAACCCTTAAGTAAAATATATATAGTAATCAAAACTAAGTTTGGATACATGATGTTTTTAGGCCAGCTGGAAAAAAATGATAATAAACCCAGTTTTTCTTTCATATTATGGACTGGTAATTCCTGACTTAAGGTTTCA
This sequence comes from Neosilurus hyrtlii, assembly GCA_028564935.1. NCBI lineage: Eukaryota > Metazoa > Chordata > Actinopteri > Siluriformes > Plotosidae > Neosilurus > Neosilurus hyrtlii. Next base: position 13,313,211 of record JAOUQZ010000044.1, read on the forward strand.
TCACAAATGCTCACATTAAATGTCAGACAAGACCAGTGCCCTACCAGTGCGCCGAACAGACCAGTCACAGCCCTATATACGTGCACAATGACTGCTACTATCTCGCTAATGCTCCCTCCTGAGACATGTTGTCACTACGAAGGAGAACACACTCTATCTCCTTGACGAGAAAGAGTGAGAGAATATGCTGATGAAGAAAAGCAACTGTCTCTGCAAAGAGCATTTCGCCTCAAGCTATATGACGCTGCCAGGCTTGACTTAAGAGTTTTGAAGGGCACCACGGTGCACACAGCTAACTTGAACAACTCAACTCATTCATTGTCTCTGCTTTTTTGTTTTTAATTGAAGGAGTCAGTAAAGCGTGATGTGGCAGCTTTGGTGATGATGACACATGGTGGCTGTGGGAATTGATGCAATGTTAGTCTTTATCTCTAGTAACCCTGCCAAGGTGTTGGTTCAGATGCAGCTCCATTCTACAGGACTGCCTCAAAGCTGAAGACACACATTAAGATCGCAGATGTCTTTAAACCGCTCGGAGAACATTCAGATTGAATTAATCTTCAGGCACCTAAGCAGAATAAAAACAAGCCTACTGTTTTACACCAAACATATTGCCTGGCTGGAGGTAAAACACAATCAACGATGATATTTCCATGGTGGATGTCCATTGCTTGTCTGTGATCAAGAGCATATTGATGTGAACCAAACAATCTTTTTCAGCTCAATCTGCCTACTTGGTAAACCGATCAACAATCAAACTCTCAAATGCTCTGGCAAAAAAAACTTTCCTACTTTTGGAAAAATGTCAAACCATGAAACAAATGGGCCACTGTTATTAACAGCAAGATAGTATTTCCTTTAGATATTCAGGAACCTACATAGGGATAGCTACAGGCCTACCCATGCTAGCCTGTTGTGTAAATGGAGCTTTATCTCCATCATCTGCAAATGGAAGCTGCAAATGTGATTAGCAGGCTGCAGAACATCCCAAATGCCCTCCAGAGCAATCAAACACTCCAGCTTGTATCTCCAGGAGCTAGAGACCATTTTAAAACAGTCCGTAGCACTTGCCATAGCTGCTACTACCTGGCTGTTACCGGAACCTGGCTGGGGACATGGTCTTATCACTAATGGAGGTCCACTCCCCAGAATCTGATGGATCCTGCTCAGCATTAAGTGGTCTTAAAAAAGGACATCAGCAGACAGCCAAACATGGCCCTGTAGTCTGCACATTAAACATAAATAAATGAAAGTAAAGCCCTCTCTCTCTTCCTCTTCACCTTCAAGCGTTTAGCTGCTGAAGGTCAGACAGATTGGGGCTTTTTACAAATGGAAAAAAGAGAAAAACTCTCCAATAGCCCGAGGGGATTTTGGGGTAAAAATGCATCTCGTGGCTCCCTGCTCTGAATGTTAACTTTTCTGTAGCCTTTTCCATCAAAGTTCTACATTATAAAACTATTTTAAGTTCTGCTCTACAGCTACACTGCTGTTCTGAAACCATTCACTCATCTTCAATAAATACTTTATCATGGACAGAATCTTGATTCTTAAACCCCATGTAATTGTATATTTTTGTCCTGTGAGTGATTACATCAATAAGAAGTCCTAACGAAGTGGATAAATGATTATCTGATGCTGATGTTATCACAGTGTGACTGTGGTGCTTGACCTATACCTTTCTCTCTGTGTACTGCATGACATTTCTTATTGTCTCTTTAGATTTCATCATATTAATCCATCCAATGTGCTACTGCACTGCTGACCTACTCAGCACTCCGTCTTGAAAACTTTGATAAACACTTAGAAACCTCTCTGAGACTTGCTATGAACATTTAGTTGAAAAATTGCTGTTTGATGGCTTACTGGAACTATTTTCTGACTTTAACTAGAGTGCTTTATTCTGTCTTCCATAATACTTCTGCAATATACATATGCTTGCCACAGTGTCTATGTAATTGATTTGATATCGAATAAACCACGTATAAACCTCCAGCAGAAATTTACTACTGCGATCAAGCTGACAAAAAGCATCGAGCCATTAAATCTAATACAAAGTGTTTGTATAGGGAAAACAACTCAGTCCAAATAAATATAAATTATGTTTTGCTGTTTAAATGGTAATTTTTCAACTATATACTAATTCATATTCCCAATTAATCAAATCCGATTTACTGCAGGGGGATTTCCAAGGTAGTAACACTTCAGTTACAAGTGCAGAGATCTCTCTTTAACTGCCGACGCTTAAATCTCTATTGCAGCACTTTTCAAATACCAGCTTCAAATTTACAGCCTCTTGCCCTCATCAAAATCAGCAGCTCGTCTCAGATGCTTGCATTGGCAAAGATTTGTCACCACGCAGTCATTCTCCCACTGCACGTAAAAACAAATTAAAGTGTCTACGGAAAGTGCTGGAAAATTACAGTGAGAACGATAATCACAAAGATGGCAGAGCTGAGCTCATTTCAAAGCATTCATGTACAGGGAAATAATCAGAGCTGGTAAATTAGGGACAAATTCCAGCTTGCACAACACTAATGACTCAAGAGACTGATGCTAGCTAAAGCACTACAGAACAAACACAAAGAACTGCAAACAATAAAGAGTCCTGCCATTTAAAATTAAAGAAACAAGAACAATATGAGCTTATTGCACATTTCTGTCATAAAGGATGATTGCTCTTCTCTTTCATTTTGTTAAAAAAGAATGGAAAGTCTCCCTATGCTAAATGACAGCAGGGGTTTAAATGCGAGATCTTGTGATTCCACTGAAAGCCCGTGGTACATTTCATGGGTATAATTTTATCTCATGCCGCTACTGCACAATTGAAAGCAGAAAAGCGGCAGGTGACCTTTAAACACAGCAGTGCTTAGTCCCTGCTAATAGGCGGCCGTGAGCTAATGAAGCTCTCCCACAGTCACCATCTCTACATAGGTCTCCAGCATTCAGTTCATATCCAGATGGCCGCCAGCACCCTTCACTCTCCCGACATTTTTACAAGTGGGTGACTCAACAGGAAGCTAATAGTTTAACAGTTTCTCTAAATTTGTTTGTTGCCGAAGTGACATGTTGTCATTTAATATGTGATCTGTAATTTGGTGCCTGGGAATTAGTTCTATTAACACTATAAATACAAAAAGCACCCGAGGGGGAGACACACGAGTTCACAAAATTTACTGATTCATTTAGACTCAGATTTACACAGCATGTTTAATGGTTCAATAAAATGTTAGTATCTAAAAAAATTACCATGACAAATAAAATTGGTATCAAATTGTAATATAAAGCAAATACAGCTTAAAGTCTTGGAAGTCTCCAACAAACATGTATTGCACTGATTATTTACATCATGCACAACAACGGTACCTCTCTATACTGCACCCTCTGCTCAAGTGTTCCAGGTTTTTGGTGTCTGTGCTACCAAAATGCACCAGTGATAAAGGGGCATGTACACAGGAAGCAATGACAGACAATCGAATAGCTTTATGAAACAAGTGAATCAATTCACCACTGAAAGTGTTGCCATTCTGGTTGCCAAGGTAACCCGCTTGCAATTTTTAAATGTACTAAATTCCAAGTGAAACCACTAGCAGTATCTAGCTACTACAAGAATAGGTAAAATAGATAAACTATCATAAATAAAAGAAAAAATATAAAAGATAAAAAAGAAAAAATAATAGATAAATATCTAAATTTAAATAAATAAATCAATAAAAATCAAACCCCAAGGAAATACCAACAGTTTCAAAAACTTGGCCCCAAGCAAGTTTTTATTTATGTTCCTTGTAAAACTTGCGTGTGCAGTTGTAGATTACAAGAAATCATTAAACTCATGTTCATTGTTTCCTGATGGAATGTTTAGGCAGACCCAGTGTTTGCCAGCATCTGTCAATCAACTGTATCTTTTCACTCCGATTGGTAGACGCTTAAATCATGTCGCCTGAAACTTAAGCTCAGTTTAACACATTTACCTCATTCCATTCAATTTATATGGTCGAATGATGCTCATCGCTTCCTGTGCCCCTTCGCAAGGATCATCACATGACATAAAGTACATTTATCCACGTGGTCAAGACTTTTATGAAAAACAACTTACATTTGAGATACAAATGAGTGAATTTCACTGTTGTCAGCATTTTATTGGTAAAGTGCATAGTAATACTATAAGCAACAGGCATAAGCTCAAAAGTAATGATTCAGCTTCCAGTGTTTTTAACACCTCAAAATGTGACACTGGTACATGCGGTGTGTGAATGGATAAGCTCATTATCTGTAACATCCCAGTTGACAAATAAATCCGGATTGACAAGATACAGTCCCTCAAGATCATTTATTCAGGTTTTTCTTTCCTGCCTTTCGACTGTAAATGATAATATTTACAACAGTTGCAGATGTCATCAACCATCTGGTAAAACAGTGGCTCTTCAGTAATGAAACATAAAGTGATACGTAAATATTCTTGAGAAAATATTATTGCTGGAAATGTGTCTTTTGCCTTCTAGATTTCTATTAGAAGAACATGCTCACTCATTCACTCTGACAACTCGTTTAATCCGACTAGTGTTGCGGGGAGGCTGGATCTCAGCTGACAATGCGTGAAGGCGGGGTACACCCTATACAGCTCCCCAGATCATTGTAGGGCCAACACACACACACACACATGCATACACAAACACACGCACCCACACATGCACACACACACACACACATACACCCATTCCCACTCACACCTAGGAACTATTTGGTTTGCAGCCAAATACCCTAATGTGCAAGTCTTTGGACTATGGGAGGAAACTCCAACAGAAACATTAGGACTCAAACCCAGGACCTTCTTGCTGTGAGGCAGATGCTGTGCTAACCACTACACCACCATTCCGCCCAGATTATACCATATATTCTAATTTTAAAATAAAGGCTTCATGGGCACCATATCCATATAAATTTAAATCCATCTATATAACTTTAAATAAAACTTTAAATGTCCAAGATTTTTAAATTGTCTCTATTTCACACAGCCATCAGGGAAAAACGAGAGATTGAAAAAACCCCCAAACAAACAAACAAAAAAAGACAGCAGGGGGTTTGACAGAACGGAGAGTAGCTTATTTCCTTGCAAATGTCGGAACACACTTTGTCTCATGGTGCAATGTGGACAACAAGCAGAAAGGAAAACAAATGTGAAAATGCCCTACAGAGATCTTCTGATAAGTGATGCCCAAATTTTATGGACAGAGACAATGCCAGGAAATCAGATGCCGCAGTGCCTCCATTAAGTATAGATGAGTTCGAACCCATCTATAAGGCTGTACACTATGTGGTAATAATTGCTTGGATCCAGAAGTATTTACACTGCCACTGAAAACACAACACAACACAACACCACTCGACTGAAAACTTTGACTTACAATAAAAAAGCACTTTTTTAGCTACTTGCTGTTGGGGAAAGACAGTGACATGAGACAGATGACATGGTAGTGCTCAGTGGCTAAGTCAGTGCCATCAATCCTGAGAAGGAAGCCAATGCTGGAGAGGCTGCTGACGGGCTTTAAGAGTCTGACACCAGCTGAGAAAGAAACACATCACTTCAGATGAGCAGTGCTGTTTTGTAACCATTTTGTCACCTTGGCAATCCTGTTACAGTTCCACCAGTCTGGCTCCTGGTTCTCCTAAAGAGTAATGCTAATGTTACCATTTCACTCAGGTATGAATGTAAAAGTGTACCATTATATTGAGATTTCAGTATAATTCTGTGCCATATTTGGGTTTATTCACTGGCTCCCAGCTATGCTGAATTGGAGCTATGCTATCCCAGCTATGCCACTGGAAGGACAAACCGACATACACAACCACCCGGGACCATCCTGCTGTGCTTTTACCCAACACATGGAAAACACATCTACTCCCCATGCATACCTTATGCTTGTCACCGTCCCTACAGACTTCCTCTCTAAACCTTTCAATTTCCCTTTTCTTTTTTCAAAACCAACCAGAGCCATTTTCTCTTTCTCCTTTCCATTTGCTCTTTCATTTGAAGGTAAAGCTTGAAACTGTGCACACGGAAAGGGTCTAGAAAAAAACCCCCCAAAAAACAGGACATCCTTTTAAAGAGAAGTACTTTTTCTGATAGAAAAACATAAATAAAAGCCCCTGCCATCCTGTACGTGGTTAGAAGCTGTGATGGCCGAGGCCTCCAGAGGGCCTAGCTGTAGATGTACCCTTCAGCAAGGCACTCTGTCCAGACTAGCACAGCACAGAAACCCATTTTCTTCACCATTTACTGCTATAAATCTGGTCTTTTAGGCAGGGGTGCTCTGACACTGACCTAGGGGTAAAAGCCAAGGCATTACACACAGGAGTGCTGTGGCATCTTCATCAATAATTAAAAAATACACTTGAATGGAAAACTGCAAACTTAAAAAACCCATATAATTGTAAATAAAGTGTTGATAGTGTTTACAAAGATAGAACAAGAAAATACTGTGTTCTGTTTAACACCAACTGAGGAGCAAATCACTACATTGGTGTCTACAAGGACATTCACATGCCTGAGAAAAAGCAGATTAATTCTAAAATTTGAAAATTGCCTTTCACCACAACACAATCCCATTTACTGTGCAGAAACACATGCATCTAAGCATTTTATCTGTAATAACTGCAGTTTGGCCCAAGCCAACATACAGAGCCAAAAAAAAAAAAAAAGAACCTATGATGAATTATCAGGACGAATGATCTATTAGTATGTATGCCAATGATGAAAGGGTTTTCAAATGAGCAGCGTGTGCACTGGAGCTTGGGATGAGCTGTCACTATGGCATCAACTGCATTTCTACAAACACACGCTGGGGTCACCTTTAGGTTTTCTTTGACACATTTCCACTGTGTGTTATTTCTGGATGACACGTTTGTCAGAAATCCTTATAATGAGTGTGTGTGTGTGTGTGTGTGTTTTAAGGAGCTCAGCAAGAATTTTGCTTTGCATGAATTAACCTTTCATATTCTAAGCTTATAATTTAGCAACTACAGTAAAATACAGGAAAAGATATGTGCTACTGTTGCTAAAGTGATTTTACTGTTTGAGAACACATAATGTGACTGTTGGCTGGTTTTGTGCCATTTTGACTAGAATCTTAGACTGTCATGATACTTGTCTGAAAGCACCCGGTAGGGAAAAGAGTAAATGAAAGGTGGGATGTTAAAGAGTAACGGATTGTTAAATTTTAGCATTTAGAGAATGTCTGTATGAATGTCTTATTTTACTTAGCCATGAAAGACACCACAAGTTGCTCTAAACTGTCAAAATATGTTTTGTGCATGAGTCTGGATTACACAGATGGATGATGTAAATATAACAATATAATTTTCTTTTATTAGAGAATCATCACTTTGTAATTAAATATAGAGAACACACTATTATATAGTCTAATTTTTGGCCAAAAATTATTTTGTTATTAGCTCAAACAATGTGACAAGCACTGATCCTAAAACCACACTTAAATCACACACAAAATATCTGACTTCATCCCAGATCCCAGCCTGACTTCACCCAATATATAATTATGTAAAATGGTAAAAACCTGCAAGGCTGTGTTTGTTTGCATGTGAGTGTGTGTGAGTGTGTGTGAGTGTGTGTGTGTGTGTGTGTGTGTGTGTGTGTGTGTGTGTGTGTGTGTGTGTGTGTG
>JAOUQZ010000044.1:13320986-13343995 GCA_028564935.1 Neosilurus hyrtlii
TGTGTGTGTGTGTGTGTGTGTGTGTGTGTGTGTGTGTGTGTGTGTGTGTGTGTGTGTGTGTGTGTGTGTGTAGTGTATGTGTGGTGTGTGTTGGAGGCGGAGGTCTCAATCATCATATATTTGAAAGTGAGCACAGTTTCACAGACTCCCACTCAAGGGCAGGGGCTACATGATTCAGACATCTTTGATTCCACATCCAGTACCTCCAGGTAATGTGTAAAAAAGTTCAGGATCTCAGAGAATGTGTAAAACAGTTATAGTGACGTACCAAATGGTCGACTCTACATCATCATCTGTTTTGCAAAGTTTAACCAGTAGATCTTCACTTTTAACAAGCTGCGATTTTATAAAAATGGGAACTTTGTGGGTGGCATAGTGGTAAGCACTTCTGCCTCACAGCAGGAAGGTCCTGACTTTGAGCTCTGTGCCTGGCAAGGGTATATATGTGGAGTTTGTATGTTTTCCCAGTGATTGAGTTGGTTTCACTGGGTACCCTAGTTTTCTCCCACAGTTCAAAGGCATGCACATTAGGCTAATTGGGTATTCTTGATTGATCCTTGGTGTGAATGTGAGTGCGAATTGTTGCATGTCTGTGTTGGACCTGAGACGGTCTGGTCTGGGAAGTTGTTTAGGGTGTACCACACCTTCACCTAGAGGGGATGTGCTCCAGCTTTCCCATGACTGCATCAATGAATAAAGCAGTTTGGAAAATGAAATAAAATGAAAATGGAAATTTTGTCAATATTTACACCAATATTGATGTGCTTCAAAACAGTACAGTGATATTTTTACTTTACACCTCACAAAACACCTTTAAATGGGAGGTACTCTTTTAAGACCTGCTTATGAGTTTGTGGAGTTTAAGGGCTCAATAAAAATGTGATGTGCAAAATAAATAGATAGATAGATAGATAGATAGATAGATATGTGTGTGTACATATGCACATTGCTTAATATGTGATAAAAGTGTCAGATCTTTGACCCATACATTACTCACACAACATGCACTACACTTCCTATTATCCTTTGTACCTGACTACTGACTACCGCACCATATGATTGCCAACGGACCTGTTCTCAATCATATTTCATCAACCTTTTACTATATAAGAACTCCTCTCACACACACACACACACACACACACACACACACACACACACACACACACACACTTTATGAAGCATTGCTGTCACTTACCAATCCATGTTTACTTTCTTTGTTTTATCACTGTATAACTCAGATTACCTTACTATTATTATACTATTACCTGCCTAGCTTGTGATATTCTCTTTACGTGTATGATCTCATCTATCTCATCTATATAACTTCTGGATTATCTCTACAGTGTTGTTTGTCTCATCGATCAATCTCTTCCTGTCCCATGTTGCTGTGATAAAACTGTGTTTTGGATTTGACTTCCTGGTTTTATTTATTAAAATCTTTTTATCTGTATATTTCTTATTACACTATGTATAAACACAGTTTTATTTTTGCAGTAAATACATCTACAGTATACCAGATTTACAGTTTCACTTGATTCCTGAGATGATTCATCACCAGGAAAAAACCCCAAAACAAAACAGTTTTTGACCTAAATAAAAATTAATGAAACCAGATTTGTGATTATAATTTGCCTGTTTATAGCAGTAAGTGAACTCAAAACTGCATTACGATTCAGATATGCATCTCATGCGTGAGGGATCATACAGGTAGCGGAACCTTAAGACATTACATGTTGACAGCTTAATTACACTGTTGCAGGTGATGCACACCATCTTCTTTCAAAACATCTGCTGCTCATCACCAGACACTTGTAAGACCTTACATCAACAATCTGTCACAGCCCAGACTTATCAGCACCACTGAGGCTTTACAGAAGCATGTAAAAAAAACAGTTAGCACACACCAGTTTATAAACCTGTAAATTTCTGATTAAGAAAATTACACTTATTTCCTGAGTGTCTGACAAACCATTTATGAGTCATCAAATTTGTTTCTGTGCACCACATAAAACCTTAATCCAAGTAAAATAGACCACTAAGACTTCAAAACCTATTTTAAGCCAAAAGATAAAACAGACTCTAATTCAGCCTGAAGAAAGAACAAACAGTTATGGTTTGGTCCTGTTTCTGAACTGTTCTATGCAGATAAGGCACCGCTGGCAGCTGTTTGGTCGAGATCTGGATTCATCTGTCATCCAGCTCCATTAGTACTGACCCATACACACATAGCTAATCACACATCATTCTCTGTGACTTCCCATGTACCACATGCCTCGTATCGCCATGATCTGTCCAGGTCCCAGTATATTAACACTTATGTTGCTCTTGTGTTGCTCTCAAGTTAAGTAATTTCCTAGATTTGAACTAGAACTAGAAATATGTTTACAACATGTTCTGTCATGTCACTGGCAGCCCTCTGAAGCTCATCTCAAAACTTCATTCGTGTATGGCCTTGTATCATTAAAAAGCACAGAACAGAGAGTGGTTACACTTGAGCATAATGGATATTAATAACTGCAAGCTCCATGCACTCAGATCAAGAACTGCTTCACATTAGGAAAGCATTTTTAAATGAAAGGGCATCTTGGTTAACTTCTAATGCATCTCAGTGGCTTCTTAATTGGCATGTTCCCTCGTCTCAAAAAGCCGGATATACAGCATGTTCAGTGTCTGACCTCAAGTTTGTGGAGGGTTCTTGCTGAATTGTAAAGAACTGGGTCAATAGTAAAGGTATTGAATGTAGCAGGAACAACCACCACCATTTATATAGCAATAGGTTAAAAACATACAGTATAGGGTGGCACCCTGGTGTAGTGTTTAGCACTTCTGTTTCATAGGAAGAAGGACTTGGGTTCGAGCCCCATACCCAGCAAGGGTGTTTCTGTCTGGAGTCTGCATGTTCTCACCGTGGTTGTGTGTGTTTCTTTTGTGTACCCTGGTTTCCTCTCACAGTCCAAAGACATACAAATTAGATTAATTGGATATTTTCGATTTCCCCTAGGTATGAAAGTGAATACAAATGATTGTGTGCTTGTGTTGCTTTGCGATGGTCTGATGGCTGTTCAGGATCTACTCTGCTTTCACTCAGAATTGGCTGAACCACTCAACTAGCTCCTAGTAGGATCACTACTAGGAGGACTAAAGGATAAAGCTGTTCTGAAAATGAGATGAGATGAGATACAGGTATCTTTTTTCTCTATTTGTAATTTTCTTGCTGAAATCAGGCTGTCAATAGAAACCTTCAATGGCCTTTTGATCCCAAGTCAGGGGGAAAAAAATAAAAGCTGTCTAATGCTAATATTTGTGAGTGCAATGGCTGGATTTTAGAATAGTTTTCTGTATCTTCAAAAGACACTGAATTCCACATCATATCACACACCCATTGAGAATAGCTTTGATAGTCGGGCATATGTCTATTCCCTCCAGGGACTGTATGTGAGTGTGGCTGCTATGAGAAAATCCCCAGGTGTGCGCCTATCCACCAATTAACACTAATGAATTAACTTCAAGATATGCTGGAATGTCTGCTGCTCAGCCAGGCCCACTGAATACATTACTGTATGCTGGCTAACTCATTTCTAAAGGGTTACTAAACTGCCTTATCATATCCCCTTGCTGTAAGAAAGGGTCAGTGGGATGCACTGCTAAACCTGATTGAGGGTTACTTGGCAATGAACAAGGCACCTGGACAAAAGGTGACTCTTGATGGCTTCCCGATCTATCAGGCTTGTGGTAAGAGGGTGCAAATTGCCTCTTCTTCCCCTTACACTTCCTCTACCTGCTGCTCCTCTTCAGCACACAGACGCTGTCAAATGAGACAAATGCACATCCCCTTGTTGCAATTAATTTGATTCTTGTTCTGCGTGAGCTCTTGGAGCAGGATTTAATTAAGGCTCGCACACGCCGGGGCTCACTCTGTCGCAGGCTTGAGTTAAATGGGCCTGTCTCCCTTCCTTTCCTGTTAAGCACTAGCGAGTGATGGAGAGAGGGGGAGATCCTGCCAGAGGCTGCCCCTCACAGGCTTTATGAATGCCACATCTGTGGCAGCATCTATCTTGGGGAGTGATGAAGAACATGGTGCCACCACACTCTTTCACAGAAATGAGTCTTCATTCCTCACTTCAGAGAGAGTTGAAGTTGTCTCTTAAAAGTCAAAAATGTTAAAAAACAATAATAAAATTCTACAGTCTGATGTAAACGTTTGCCATACACGCCATCACTACAAATGTGCTTTTTTTCTTTCTGCACTTTTTTTTTTTACCAAACTGCTGTTTCTAATCAGAAAATATCATCATACTGTAAAAGATGAATGAAACGATCCGAAAAGTCTAGAAGGGCTATTATTTTTATAATCTGAAGTATTATTTAAATTGCAGGTACACTGTAGAATCAAAGATACATTATCTAAGGCCAGCACTATCACACACACAGGTATATAATGTTGTGAAAATCACCAACAGATTTAGTTTGAAAGGATGGAAAAAACAACAATAAATCTAGCACGCTTTTCTGCGCTTATATTTTAGTATACTTCTCTCGTGCTCTCTCTTGAAGACTCTACCGACATGATGTGACATTAAAGCATTTCCACGATTCTAATTATAGTGATGCCAAAAAAACCCCCTCCCTTCCACCAACCATTCCTTCCATCATGGAATTATCTACGGGCCTTGTAGACATTCTGCAGTCTTATTTAAACACTAGCTTGGGGGACAGTGACAGCTAGCAGTCTGGCACATACTGGAGCCAAGACAAGTTCCTTCTAAAAGACCATTTAGTACCACAGAGAACCTCTTCTGAACCTTGAGACAGATTATACCATGACTAAGAATGAAAGTTGTTGTTGTGATACCATCTAATTATAACTCAAAAAAAGAAGCTCAAGCAGAATGTTGACGTTTAAGTGTTAAAAGCACAATACAGTACTGCTCTCTCCTCCCTCCGCAGCTTGCCTCACTCGGGGCCTAGACAGGGATGTCTGGCTCTTTCAGTCTTAATGACCGCAGTCTAATAACAGAGAAAACGCAGCTTTTTAAAGCGTAAAGCAAAGGAAGGATTTGCATGCTGTCAGCAAGGCCATGCACAAGCCGAAGCAAAACATGGAGAGAAGAAAACCAACTGAAGCTGTGAGATGAGCTCTGGTAATAAAAGAAATGGATGACTTAAAGAATTAAGAGTAATGAATAATGGCAGGGTGAGATGAGATACAGAATAGGGTTAGGTCAACAAGAAGACACAAACCGTGGCTGGTTTTGTGTCTGTAAGATGTTTGCTTGATGGCAGAGGCTTCAGGTTAGTCATCATTCCAATGCATTAGGGTCTGAGCAGCACACAGCTTTCCCTTTGCCTTCAACTTATAGCAAGGGGGAAACTAGTAGCTCATTATTCATTAAAGAAAAAACTAGAACTCTCAAGGGATCAGTGAATAACAAAATCACCCTTCAAACTGGAGCAGTGCAGAATCATCTCATGATAATAAATGGCATAAATACAGCAGTTAGTGCTTATGTATGATTTTATGTGAATATAATTCTAAAAGATAACATTTAAATGGTACAAAAGATTGAAATATCAGAGTGGACCATGAACAATAAACATCTTCAGATAAAAATCTGTTCTTTCAGTGCCAAACAGCAAGAACACTAGAAAGCTTGTGCTTCAGTTTGAAAGGAGGAAGGAAGCCACTGGGTTTCATGCATGGAATATCAAATGGTGTAGTGGAGAGAAAGCATGGCAACTAAGCGTTTCACAAAGTGGTTACTTACAGGTAATAAGTGTAGGAGTGATAGGTTCTTCTGCCGAGTGGGGTGGTGGAAGGATTAAAGCAGTGGTGGAGAGGGGAGAATGTAAATGGAAGGAAAGAAAAAGTAAAAAAGATTAATGTCTGAAAAATAGAAAATGAACAAAACCTGATATGGTGACACAAGTGAGGAGCTAGTTGAGTGGCTGTAAGGGTAAGGGGCTTGAATTTCCTGCCTCTGACTTACTGAAGGGGTAAGGGGGGGGGGGGGTGCTTACTGCCAAATAAACTTCTTCAGGCCTTAAGTATGCACCACAAGAGAGAGGTAGGCGAAAGGAACTCTGGGAAGCTGTTACTCAAGCGAAAATTGCTGCTGTCACATTAGATAGCAGAGATGGAAAGATCAAGAAAGACAGAGCTACAGGTAAAGCTGTTAGGATAGAGTTTGATTTCCCAAAAGGGTCCAAGCATAAACATTATCCGGAACACTGTATTACCTTGGAGACTTTGCCTAGTGGTTAAAATCATTTTAACAATAAGATGCTTTAGGGAAAAAGGGCCCTGTTTTATTTTTTTATTTTGTTATTTATTAGGCGTAGCTAGACAGACAAACAGGAAGCAAGTTTTCAATACAGCTATCTACTATAGTACATATAATATACAATGCCGCATTAACACTGTATATCTAAATGTCGTGAAAGTGGCTAACACATATTCCATAGCTAATGTAATAACTATACCACATACAGTTTAGTATGCGTTTGTCTCAATTATGATATTAGTCCCTACCCCATCAAGTCACATTTATTTATAACCAGACATGCCAAGTTGATTTTGCTGAAAACTAATCTACCAATGTAAATAATCAATTTGCTGAAATTGCCTATCTCGCTTTGTCAGCAATATGAAAGCATGCCTCTTTAAATATATGGCCATTCTGAAACTCGCCAGCAGAATCAATAGAGATGAATATCCTTATTTAGATGAGGTAATAACTTGGATTAAACACATATTTTCTCTGCCTCGCACTTTCTTTCAAATTACATCCTGATGATTCAAAGTCACTAGCTTACTTACACAGTGTGAGTTTGTGGCTCTTAGCTTTATAGAGGCGTTGGGCTATTTGCAGAGTTTTTCATTGTGCACAACTCAAAGGGCTTTGCACTCCAACTGAGGACGAGAGCTAGTGTAAACCTCCCTGCAGCAACATGCCCTAGTCCTCTCTTTGGGGAAAAAAAAGCTTTCATCAAAATTTCCTTCTTATCTTGCTTCGCTTTTTCTCTACTGCATGTGATAAACTTCAGAAATGTTTTCCTATTTCCTGTTTCAGGGTCATTAATACATGTTCATTTGTTTGAGTAGAGCATGGAGGAAAAAACATGAATATTTCATCATGTGTCATCCACTAGTGCCACAACCAGTTTAATGGCGGTTATCAGAGCAATCAAATCAATTATTCTGTCTTCAGTTGACAAAAGGGCGGGTTTGAGAGTCGAGAGAAAAACAGCGCAGATTCACTAGAGTTCGCTTTCATGTGAGGATGTGCACACAATCACTTAGCTTTCATTTACAGCTCTTTGCTACAGAACCACTACAAGAGGCTCTACTAATTGATCAAATCCAGTATTTAAAAATCGTAATCGGAGTACATTACACTTTGAAACAGCTATCAAATGAAACAGCACACATGCATTACTGAGAGATTACGGTGCTAGGAATATCTATCTAGCTTACCTTTTTTTCATGACCAGAACTACGCCGAGGAAGATGATGACAAAGAGGAGAATGCCAGCGATGACTCCGGCGATCTTCACGGTGTGGTCTGACGGTTTTCCTGGTTCCACTGCGTCGGGCTTCCTGGTGGCTGCCCCTGAAACCGAGTTCAAGTTTAGTCCCTGTGTCATCATTTAGATTAAACATGAGACAGACTTGCTTCGCTGAACAAGCTGTAAGCAGATGGGACAGTTATTTCAGAGCAGATTAAAAGGATTCAATAGGAAATCACAGATGGGGCCAGTTTTCACTGTCATGTGCTTGGAAGTTCAGACATCAAGACCATGGAACGAAGACAGCACAGGTTCATTAACATGGTTGTGTATTGGATCCAAGTTGATTGCATGTGTGAATTTACTAAGACCCCTGGGCAAGGACTTAATCTCAAGTGTGCCTCTGTCCACCCAGCAGTGTAAATAGGTACTAGTAAAAAATACTGGGAAGGTAACCTGCAATGAACTAGTGTCCCATCCAGAAGGAGATGAACTCCTAGTTGCTTCACGCTATGGAAACCGGGGATAAGCTCTGGCCTGATGAGCCAAAAGAATTGGGTTTAAAAACCCCAACAGACTGAGCTATATGATTTACCAAGGTTGGTTTTATTTAATTGGGGCTAATTTAATTACTAATTGGTTTACATTTTGGGAAATAGAAGCAGCTAAATTCACTAAATACGTGCCCGAGCAAGTAAGATTGGTCTTTCTCTCTGTTTACTGTTACCTGTATCATTGTGAGACTGTGTGAATGGTAGAAAATAATTATTATTTATTAAGCCACTGTGTATTTTAGTAATCTCAATTAAACCAAAAAGAAGTAAAATGCATTCAGAATAAACCACCCAGCCTCATATGCTAATCTAATGCTTTTGCTAATAAACCATATGCAAGGGCAGGCTAGCCATTAAAACCATTCAAGAAACACATTTCAGCCTATTTCCGAGAGAGATGCACCATACATATCTGAGGGCCTCATCAGTTATGCACCACCTGATGCTTAGGGCAATGAACAATTTTATTATTCTAATCGAATTTTTAATGTGACCCCCAGATTATTTTTTTCTTCAAGGCCTAATCCACCACTCATCATCACCTGGTGTGGAAACGTCACTCAACCCTTGGTGGTCCGGCACATGTAAAGTAGTCATTATACTTTTTAATCTCACTCTATCCCTCTTTCTTTCCTCTCTCCTTTTCTCCTGAGCTCCAACACCTGAGAGGAAAAGATAAACCCATTATCCATGCTTCTCCAATTCTATTGTTTTTTTCCCTCTCCTATTTCCCCCATCCGTGGCTACAATTACATCCTCTCTGTCGCCTTTGGATATTCAAATCTGGGTCACATATGGTGAGTGGCAATGTAAAAGAAGCAAAAACAAGCTTGAAATGAGAGCGAAAAAGAGTGAGAGGATAACTCCTTCCGGAGCTATTTGTTCCCCATGCAGGCAGTGACGACTGATCACACCATGGGCACAGGGGTTTAATATCTGTTCAACTAAGATAACCAACATCTCTCAGCACCTAGTGTTTTGCATCAGTGAGGAGGAAACGAGAGAGACAGATTGTAAGGTGCACACATGCACAGAATACACAGAGGATGTTGGTACGAGAATGAGCAGGGGGTGACAAGAAAGGAGAGTTCACCTGTTTACTGTATAATGTGATGGCATGTCAGTTATGAACCAGGAGAAATATCCATTTCCAGCAGCGCAAATGAGTAGGGGATGAAAAATAGTCAGGACACGCCATTTAATTCGGCCCTGGGTGCAAAACTATTCCTGTTGCCTATAAAACTTTTTCAATCAGTCTGAGACAACATCCATCACACAGCCTGAACAGCATGGCTAGATTAGTGGCACTGAGCAAGTTCTAATTTGGGGGAGAATTTCAGCTTCACTGTTGTTGTTGACATGGGTGAGGCCAGGAGGGCTGAAGCTGCTTACAACTTTTGCCTTACTGATGAGAGCTAATCATATTGCATAACATAACTTGAATAAAATCATTACTAAATACAAAATGGAAACTCACTTATAATTTTTGATATCTGAGCTTCATGGATGATCAGGTGTATGTGTGAATAGTTGTGTCTGTTGCCCTGCAGTGAACTGGTGAGTGCCATGCCTTGGCCCAGAGTCTGTTGAGGTAGACATCAGCCTCCCTGTGACCCCAGTAGAATTAACAGTTCGGTAAACAGATGAATGAATAGAAAAGACAACCACAACGACCTGCATTTTTTAAAACCGTGACAAATGAACTTTAACAATCTCTCTCTCTCTCTCTCTCTCTCTTTCACACACCATTTGTAAGTACGTGAAAAAGCATTGCCCAAACACTACAGCTATTGCACCGTCAAAGAAACACCCACATACATAAATGACAAGTGACATAATTGCCACTTTATTTGCATATATGGGTAAACTAGCCAGCTACCTAAACACTGCACTAATGTTGCTAGCATAACTAACAGGTTCCAGTGTTACACAGCACACTCGCTCTTTATTAGGGGCAGCCGTAGCCTAATAGTTAGAGAAGCGGCTTTGGGACTGAAAGGTTGCTGGTTTGATTCCCAAAGGGAGTGTGGCAGTGGCGGAGTGACATCCTTTACATTCATGTCTGAAGTGCCCTTGAGCAAGGCACCAATCGCCACCTGATCTCCAGGCACCCCAATGTGTGGCAGCCCACTGCTCCAAGTGTGTGTGCTCACTGTTGTTAATACAAATTAAATATTATTAACAGTTATTTTACAAAATCTAGTAGCACATGAGCTGAAAGTGCTATCACACATTATTCTTCATTATCAAACAGTTATTCATTTTATTTTCTGAAGCGCTTAATCCTAATTAGGGTCGTGGGGAGGCTGGTGCCCATCTCAGCCAACTCTGATTGAGGGCAGAATACACCCTGTACAGCTCGCCAGGCCATGGCAGGGCAGAAACACGCCGACGCTATGCAGCCTACTTTTGACAAGAATCAGCAATGGTTCTTTTGCATGCCTCTCACCACAGACAGTGAGAGACATGGCTGGCCTTTGATAGCCCAGTTAGCTGCATTGGGGGGGGCAGCAGTGACAACCCATGATAGTGGGGCTTGAACCCCCGACCTTGGGCAAACAGTTATTTAAACTACTTTAAATAATGTTTGTCCTTAAAATTATATAATAATAAGCTTCTCATTACCTTTATTTTAATTTAAAGAACCTATGAGAACTAAAATTTTATAGATCAATGATCAATCTACAGCTAGAGCAAGTGTGTAATTAATATATATATATATACACTGTATTGATCCTACAAGGGAATTTTGGCCATTTTAACCCATCCAAAGTGAACACACACTCATGTAAACAGTGTGCGCACACACACTCGGAACAGTGAGCGGCCACACTTGGCAGGGCACGAAGAGCAGTTGGGGGTTCAGTTCAGCCATAAAGGTGGAGGAAGGGAAGGGAAGGTGCTGCCCCCCCCCCAAAAACCACCACTTCTCTAACCTTTAGGCCATGGCTGCCACAAATATGTCCAAAATTGAAGTGTGGATATAGTCAATATAGGTAAGGACTAAGGATATACCCTACAATCTTAGGTTGTTTTGGATATCATCTTTACCTCTATCAGTCTCACAGGATAGAAAACATAAATGGAAAAAGGATCATCTAATAAATGGCAAAATGTCATTTGCATGCTATGCACTCAGTTTTTATTATACTCTATTAATTTATTTATGAGGAGCAGCATTTCCTGCTATAACAGACATTTGAGCTGTTATGATTTAATATCTGATTCAGGAATGTTTAAAAGAACATCAGGCTTTGATATCCAGTGTGTGATAAATGTGATGGAGGAGTCTGTAATAAGGTTTCTATTTCATCTATATCTGAAGAACATGAAAAGATATCAGACCTTGAGCACTTTGCATTTGTGCTGCCTTTCTTCCATTTCCGATTTCCTTTAAGTTTCATGGCTGAGTGTAATTATCAGTAATTCACAGAACGTCCCACTCAGGGAAAATATACAGTCAGACCGGAGAGCAATGCCTCTCTGGCTGCTGTAGAGGTGCTGATGCTCATGTGTACTGTACACGCCAGAGGGACGTGTGGCCTCTGAGAGCATTGAGTGGGAGGGAAGCTCTTTAGACAGCCTACAGCCAAAACAGCTGCTCCTTCAGCACTCAGTAAACAAACCCCTTACTTCTAATGGCAAAAGGTGAAAGGCATGGAAACACGCACATGCACAACCACAAACACAAACTCACTGTGAGGTTTGGATGTAGTTATAGATGTAGTTTACTTTTCAATATTAGATAAGTTTCCTATTTGGAGTTGGAGTTTTTTGTACATACATACATACATATATATATATATATAATTTTATAATAATTTGGTACTATCTTCCCAAATTCAGTCTATTCATGTATGGCACGTATCCAAACACAAAAACAAAACAAAACAAACATGATGATTTATGATGAAATTATTTATAGTCAAAAAAAGTTTGCAATACTTAAAAGATTCTTGACCCCCCCCCCCCCCCCCCCCCCCCTCCTCACACACCCCAACAAACACCCCAGAAACTTTCCATCTGACATGTTGCTGCAGAGGCTGGTAAATATTTAAATGTAATGTTCTGACAGCAGGTTGAATATAACAGCAACATCCCACAAAGAGATGAGCTTCACACGGCCTTGTAGAGCTGTATTGATTCCCTCTTTCCACTCTGCTCGGAAATCCTATTCTAATGCTGAATAAAAATGAGCCAGTTGCTCTTTTTTTGGCCTGAAAATGGTATTAAAGCATGCAGAAAGGAACACCAAGGCTAATCCAATATGTTCTGACCTTCGCCATTAAATGAATATTAAATAAATATTGTGGTCTGAAACCTGGGTGTTCTCTAAGCACAGAATATCTCAGACAACTGAGACTTGCAACAAAGGAGGAAAAAAAAAACAAGAATCAATTTCATCAGGCAATTTAACGGCTAAGAAAGCGTGTTTGCTAAAAGCATCGCAGCCTAAAGAACACTGGTAAATACTATAGAGTGAGATTTACATCAACAGTCTCGTTATGGGTAAAAATTTTCTAGAAAATAACAAAAGTTTACAGTATGTCATACTAGAACAGTGTGTTCAAGCTTAAACAAGATATTAGGATTAATTACTTGAACAAGGACTTTATTATTAGACTCAAAGCATCAAAGAATTTTTTTCTTACTCTGGGTTTACACTGGGGCACAGTGTGCACAATCTCCATGATTTGAGTGAATCGTGATGAGCATGGGGGGTCGGGGGATCGAATCACGATGATCTTGAGAGAACTTAGTGGATTTGTGATGATCTTGAGAACTTGGTGGATTTATGATGATTGCACTGACTGTGGCAAAATCTTTGACTGTCAAAAATTTTGCCATTATTATTACGGTGTATTATGCTTTGACGCCACCTGTGATGGAATGTGGGAGCAGGGCAGACCGCAGTAGAGATTAACAGACCTTAACAGCGCGTAACAGACCTTGATATGCCATCGTAGAGGATCTTGATGAACTTGGCAACACGATTCCTTCAAGTGTCATTTCCTGGATGCAAGCTGTCTCGTTTTTATTCCCCGATCGTGCTCCAAGCGTGCTCATAAATCATGAAGCTCTGCGCTTTTTTTAATCGTGGAGATTGTGGACATCATGCCCCAGAGTATACCCAGGCTTAGGTAATACATGAATTTAGTGACTCCAATATCAACTCAAAGTCGATATTTAGAAAAGACTGAAAAGACAGAAGAGTTGAGATGCGTGATTGAGAGAGAGATGCAGACAGACAGAGAAAGCGAGTGAGAGAGAGAGAGAGACAAAAAGAGAGAGAGACAGAAAGAAAGAAAGCACGAAAGAAAGAAAGAAAGAGAGGTCTAAACATCACCAAGAAGCTCATGTGGTATGGCAGAATATCTCTGGAGAGAATAAAGAAAGCATGTGGAGTATTTATAGCTATTTGGAAAGTTATGTTTTGATAAATAAAGAGGAGACATTTTCATAATGGTTGCTAGAAAACATCAAAGTTGTCATCAGTGAAGATATTTGCAATATAATATAACAATATCATATCATATCATACCATATCATATCATATAATGCTATACCATGTGACAAATAGTGTATGGTACACACACTACATCCCAGTCATTCATACAGTTTAGTGACACGCATACACACAAAAGAAAGAGCCGAGAAGAGGCTGGACAGAGGGAGGTCTGACCTGTTAGCTGGCTGTCGCCTGCAGCCGGTGCGATGCGTACGTACGGCGTGGTGAGCTGGGTCACAATAATGGCAGCTAAAAGGAGAGTTCCATGCACACAGGAGAGAGATACAGAGAGAAAGAAGGGCAGGCTGAAGCCAGAGGTTGGGCAAAAATATTCTTTAGTCACAGTGCTAGGCGAACAGAAAGACAGACACACAAGTGTATTGTTATTCAACACATTTAAGAGTTAACAAGTGATCAGTTTTGCTAGGCATGTGATGCTTTCTGGGTATGTCCTTGGTTATGTGCACTTTTTGTATCCTCTTCACACCATACACTGTGGCGAGAAGCTTGTTAACACATATTATACCATAGCACTACTGAATATATCCAGATCTGACTGGTCAGGTGGTGTTGATTAAGTTTCCATAATGGATATTAAAGCTGATTGCAGATTTTATATTAATGCACAAGCTTTGACACGGTAAAGTTTTCATAGCAATAGCTAATTCACAGAGACTTGTATGGTAGATGCTTCACATAATCTAAACCTCATCATAAACAGATAAACATGCTGCTACTTGGAAAAAAAAAACCACACGAATGCTGAGGCTAAGTGTACTGAAAGGAGATATTTATTAAAAATCAATCTACGGAGTCTCCTGTGTCAGTGTTTTGTAACAGTCATAAAGTTTTCCACCACAGGAGAGTTTTCAGGACAGAGAGCACTCTCTCAGTACCATGATAAATTGCTATTGTTGGCATATTACCTTCAAGAAAAAGGGGGGTGGGGGTGTTCATTGCTGCTTTAACATTTATTAATGGTTATAGAAACTTCCCTGTACACTGATTGTCCCACAGCATTAAAAGTAAATATATGCAAATAAAATGAAATGTTTCCTTTTATTTTAAATGTATTTGCTGTGCTATACCACCATAATAAACTATTCCAGAACATGCTACTATGGGAAAATAATCAGCTGCAGGGTGGTACCAGTAACCTGGCTTCACATCTGGTCACATAACGCCACCCTGTCGTTGACACCTCTTAGTATTTTACTTGGTCCTAAGTCCCATCAGTGAAATAGACTCTAGAAGAAAAGATTATGCGTATATATTTTACTTTAAACAACATAATCTTGTAATAAAAACGGAAGAAAACATCTCCTGTAATTGTTGCTCTGGGGAGAGGAGTATTTAAATGCGTTTGCTGTCTGTGACTGTCTTAAAAAATAAAGTGAAACGGCGCTCATTTGCATAGCACAGCCCTGGCACCATTAAGAGAGATGGCATGTAGTAAGGAAAATAGATTATCTACCATCTGTGCTCAATTAAATTCCAAACGATGTTGAGGCTAGCGCCGAGATGAGCCTGTGGCTTGCTAAGTGCCTTCAATGTTTGCTAATGGTCCACGGGAGGTCAGGACTGTGCCACTGCCAGGCAGTTCTGGAACCCAAAATCAAACGTGTTTCAACTTTCAGCAGAGCTATGATCCATCTGTTAGGAGGGGCACAGTTTCCCGACAGCATCATTAAACTCTGTCCAGGCAATATGTTTGTCTTTAGAGCTAGGCTAATGCTCACGTTCATTCTCCTTTAGCTACTGTATATGGGGTTCTGACTCCATTACCAAACCGCTCACTAAAGCCATAAGCAGGAAGGTACTGGAAACTTATCTAAGCAGTTTTTCATGAACACTTGTATCAGTTCATCCAAGACTAATTAAATGTCTGATGATGCCATAATCATAGGAATGATAATGAACATTCATTACTGTTGCTGTTCATTATTGTTATGGCTATAATTATTCAATTAGCATCACATTTCGTCTTGGCGACAGAAAGAAATAGATGGAAGTGTGTATACGGCTTATCTCTTGTAGTGCAGCATGATTTTTAAATGGTTTACCTAGATATCAATTGTACTGGTATGTTCAGCTCTAAGTGCTATATCTTTGATAAGAGCAGCTCTGACATATCAGAGGGTTCTGTTATTCTATATTATTTATTAATTATATATTAATTCTATGAGTTAATGCACTTATTCAGAATTTTTGTATATACTACATGGAAACATGAAAAAAATAACTGTAATGACATTTTTATGGTTTTGTTTTTCATTTTGAAGTGTAATAATGATGACACTGCATGCTCCAAGTGATCATAACAAACTTTGAGTGTCTGTCATTTTGATTTATATATTATCCACTCATAATGAAAAAGTGACGATGTTTTTTTAAAACCTTGAGATAATGCCCCGATCAGATAGTGTCGATCACGTGTAGTATAAAATAAAGCGATTTATTCCTCTCTGTTATTATTAGGTGAAAATGTAATCGATCAATACATAAGTGAAGCATACTGTGTTATTTTCTATGTCAGTGATGTTAATAAGAGTTAGATACTGAAGCATCAAGGCGTAGATATTAAACTGTCATATACACAAGCATCTGTAAGCTTCAGTAAGATGAGAATTACGGGAGATGAAAGGGATTTCTGCAGACATGCGAAAAGAATCAAGACATCTTTCACACATTTAGGAACATATAATCAAGATTCACACATGATAACTGTAAGACAGTCCTACCTTTCGTGGCCACACGAACACAATCGATTTTTGTTTCCTGTGAAAGAGAGTGGACAGAGGGAGTGACAGACAGAATGAGCGAAAGAGACAGAGACGTATAGAGAGAAAAAGCACAGAAAGTGAAAGTGAGGACAGAGACAGAGAGAGGAATAGAAGCGTTATTTTTTTTCTGTCACAAAAATGACAACACATTAGCCTTCATGGCTGTCTTTCAGTTTCTTTCTCCTCTTATACTCTGCTAAACATCTTTATTTCATGCGCCTGATGGGTTGGTGTGTAAATCCACACATGATTAATGGGTTTATTTACAGCTCTCTGGTGCATCTGAAGATAAATTAAAAGCTTAAAGAAATAATACAGGATTAAATAAATAAAATGAAGATACATTTTTGCTTAAGTGGAGTTGAAGGTCATATAGAAGTTGCAGTTGTTTCTTCCTTCCACGCTGTAAATTCAATCCTGGTTTGTGCTTCACAGCATGGCTGAGGAGCGCTGAGTAAAAAAGCCAATTCTGAATTCAGTAGTTTGTACTAAAGCAGTTAAAACCAGCCAAGAACTAGTCCATCACAAGCAGTACGAGTGTGAAAATGGTGAGAGAAAAACATCTGCCTTGCACACAATTTAGCAGCTCCAAACTAGGATCTGAGCATCTTCCACTGACATTTCAAAACAAGATGCAACAATAGAAGGAAAAAGAAGACAAAGCTGTGACAGTGTATGGAGCTGAATTCATTGTCTTGACAAAACAGGAACAAACAAAAACGAACCCGGGACATGAATATTCAAAAGGCAGCAAGTGATGGAAGAGCTAGTTTTTAATCCCTTTAGCTTTATTACAGCAAAATGCACTTGTGAGGCCTGATGCATTATTAAAGAGATGACAAATTAAAGAACAGGCCTGTGAATTATTGAGGCTGGTGGCAGGCTGAAGAGGAGCAGGTACCGCAGCACTCAGGCCACGGGATGCGATTATAAAAAATGATGCTCCAACACATCCCGTGAGGGCAGACGGAATGGGTTTACACCGGATAGGCACAGAGGGGTGAGGAGAACATTGCCATGTATATGTTATTGTCATAGCTTTCTACTGTTTGTACGTTGCGCCATTTAAGTAATTTTACCCTGAGTAGGGTCGTAGTGTTGGCCACACGGGTTTAGGGTGTGACATGCCTTCACACAGAGTCGGTAGAGACAGGCTTCAGCCTCCCTGCAAGCCCAGTAAGATTAAGCGGTTCATCAAACAGATGCACATCAGGCTAATTGGCTGTTAAAAATTGCCCTGAGGTGTGAGTGCATGTTGCCCTTCAATAGACTGGCGAGCTGTTCAGGATGTATTCTGCCCTTTCCCTGTGTTGGGTGGGATAGGCACAGCCTCCCTGCGACCCTATTAGGATTAAGGGGTTCGGCAAATGAGTAAGTTAAGTGTTGTAGTGAATCCAGAGCCTGTTCTGGGAACACTGGGTATGAGGCAGGAATACACCCTGAATAGGATGCCAGTGTAGCATACATTCACACCTAGGGGCAATTTAGAATAACCAATATATTTGTGTATGGTTGTGGGGTGCTGACTTTCTAAACATAATTAGCTTCTGTCCACAAACGTACCCTCTGTACCCCTGTAATAATAAGATATTGATCTCTTTGTAAGAAAAGTGTGTAGGGTGATTGAGGTAGTGGTATGTAATGGTTGGCACTGAGAAGCCGAACGCAGAGTGGCACTGATCTAGACTAAGCTATTGGACCATACACTTTCACTTTCCCCGGTAAATCTGGGTTATTTTCCTATCAGACCAGGTCAAAGAGTGCGGGAGAGGTCAAGGGCTTGAAAGTAGAAGGAGGGAGGGAGCTTGCAAGTAATTAGCACCAACATGCCTTCTTTCTGAAATGTCATGGTATAACAATTACATGTACACATACACACATACACACACACCCACACACACATATCTTTTATGGACTGCACTGTGCATCTCCACTAAACTATCTGTCAAAACCTAAAAAATGCCACAGAGGCAACACATCCGCATAAACACAGTCATTGCAGAGGGATGTGTGTCCAAGGTGCTATAAGGTGGGCAGCAAATAGAACACACACACAAATACGCGTACACATACACACACTCCCACTCCCACTCCTACCCTGCAGGCCGAGTGTGTCCAATTAGAGTCGGTGAATTATCTAATGGCTTGAGCCTCGCTCTCTTTTGCTGGCACTGGAATAAAGGATTGGCTTTTCATTAAGGTTAATTTGCATATAAAAAAGGGAGATGGCTGATAATTCTAATTTCCAATTAAACTGGAGTGTTAATAATGCAATCGTGAATAGCCGCCTTGTACAGTACTACTGAGCATCTCGCTATGAAAGCATTCCCCCTCACTGATAGTTTCATCTGCTTCTGTCAGCTTCACTGGCCTGCCGGTGTAAAATTCCCCTTTAACGGTCGGAAATTCAATATTTCTAAATTGAGCATATCAGTCTGCTGATGGAAAAGGGTTTGAAGGAGATGCACACTGGTGGGCTGGTAATATATCACAAATCATTCTCTATCGGATACTAATCCTCGACTTGCTGTCTCTGATTCACTCGTCGTACAGGGACAGATTGATTCCGCTGGAGAACGAAGCGTACAAAATATTTGGAGTCATGGGAGGAAGGTCCCTTTACTATCAGAGTATATCTCAGCCAAGCTTTTAATTTCTTCTAACAGACTGTATTCTGACTAAGCTGTGGGCATGGCAAATAAAAATAAATATTTCATTAATATTACATTTACATGCAGCCCTGCATAAAAACTATTGTCTAGTTGGCTTGTGTACAATGCACATAGTTAATTGTAAACAGGTAAGAGGTCATGTACTATAAAAAAAAACCCAAATGAGACTACTGTACAAAGAATTCTTCTTAAAACTTGAATAATATCAGCATATTACAGTCAAAAAATGTTAAATGGATAAGACCTAACTTGTAATATCTAAAGTGGATATGCTGGCAGCACAGGGGCATAGTGGTTAGAACATCCGCCTCACAGCAAGAAGGTCGAAGGAGCTCACCTGAGACAGGTTTTGGCCTCCGCGCTTAATTCTGATAAAATAAAGTGGTCCGGAAAATGTACTAATAAATAAATAAATAAACTGAATATGCTGTTTACATGACTGGTATTAAATTCTGATTGCTGTCATATTCTGGGGACAGTGTAAGTTCTGCGGTTAAGGCTAATAAACTCTTCTTTTACCATTACACTGTTATAAGCATACCTAACAACCCCACCCCCTCCTCTCCCTTTCTCTCTCTCTCTGTGTTTTGCTGAGGTACACATGCTACTTCTTGGATGCCGGTAATCCTGATTCTCCTGATCCTTCTGCTTTCTGAGTCCTGTGATCTGTCCTGGTGTGCTGATGCTGGCTGGAGTTCTCATCTTGGAAGCCCCTCACTCCTGCTGATGAAGATCCATATGGGCTTAGATCTGCACTCAGCGACTGTGAAGACGACTTTTCACTGCTGGTGATATAAACTCTCTTGCTGCAATTATTTAGGACTTATAGTTGTGGTATTACCAACTGGACTGCATGTTGGACTGTAATGCAGTTTTCTTATATGGTTTGTATTTTATGGTTTTACCCAAACGAGGATGGGTTTCCCTTTTGAGTCTGGTTCCTCTCAAGGTTTCTGCGTGTCGACTGAGGGAGTTTTTCCTTGCCACTGTCGCCGCAGGCTTGCTCATTAGGGATGTGTAGGGAGTTGTGTAGGGGGTTGTAAAAAGTTAAAATTAAAACTTATTACAAATAAAACTGAATTGAATTGAAAGGCTCTGAGCTACTGATCAGAAGGTCAATGGTTTAAGTCCCAGTACCACTAAGCTTCTATTGTTAGGCCCATGAGCAGGGCCCTTAACCCTCAACTGTTCAGTTGAATAAATAAGGCAAAAATGTAAGTCGCTCTGGATGAGGGCCATCTGCCAAATGACATACATCTATCCTTATCAGAATATGATCCCTTCAGTACAGATTTATTTGCTGAGAACAATTGAACTATTCAATTCAACTATTTAAAATGTATGTAATAATATTTTGGCTATTTATTGAGGACCGTGAACGTTCATTGCTCACGTTTTGACCAACAGGTACAACCTTTGGAGGCTTATTTAAATTAAATATGAAAATGACTATAGGAACTCAACAACAACAAAAGCTAACATATAGCGTACTGTATAACTAAATAGAACTTAATGTACTTTAAGCTTGGTGAGATGCAGATGTGTCTGTGCTAACATGATTTAGGTTAACATGTTATGATCCATCGATTAGCGAGCTGATACATTAGGTTACTTATAAAGGCTGTGCTCATCACGTGAACACACCCACACCTTTGGTTTCTCTGCACTCACCCCATTGGCCTTGCTGACAGCCTGGTAGTAGATGCTGTAGCTCTTATGGGGCAGCAGTGGGGCGTTCCAGTAGCCCTCATAGGTCTTGTTGTCTCCAATGGTGAAAGCCAGAGAGCTGTGGATGCGGGAAGCTGGGAACTCAGCGGTGAAGTAATACGGTGAGCTGAGCACAGTGGCATTCTGGAAGTGGATGGGGATGGGGTAGCAGCGCAGAATCTCAGCACTACGCTGTGCTCGGCGTGGCCTCTCTTCCTCGACCACGACTTGATACACACTGGAAGAACACAGGAGAAACTTTTTTAAATTCTTTTTTCTAAAATTATAAAAACATATGGGACATGGTTTTGTTATGAAAAACATTGTGATTGTTACATTTTATTTTTAAATTATATGAAATGACTTTTTATCTTTAACAGAAAATCGCTGAAACCAGGTGGATGATAATTAATTCAGTAACAGCACCTTTTTAATCTCATTCGAAGTTTTAGTATACACTACACAGAACCACAAACAAAAGCAAACTAAAATTGGATTTCAAAGCTTATTCTTACAAATTTTAACCATGAAAGTGACAGATGAGCTCCGTGCACTCAGAGAATATACAGTGTGTAACGGTGTCTTTATAAATTCAGAGTTTTACTATATACTTAATGGAAATGTATGTAAACATGCACTGTAACAGCATGCTTTTAAACTTATTCAGTTGTAGCACATACTAGAAGGAAAAAAGAAAACTAAAACAATACATCTTTGGTTAATTTTTTTTTTTCATTTTAAAGTGTGACAGGGATGATGCTGCCTGCTTCAAGTGACTGCGACAAACTATGAGTGTCTGTCGTTTTAGGTTCAAGCATTATCCATTCCAGATCATGTCTGTTATCACCTTAATTGTGGTCTTATCCCATCGTGTCCATTCTGTGTAGTATATACCAATGTAAATTATGTATTAACTTTTACCAAGAATTATATTTTATGTTTTGATGATGCTTGCTACTAAATAATACAACTGTGTCACAGCTGCAGCCCATTTCTTCTGCTTTCTGTTTCCCAGCTACCCTTGCACTAGTCCCAGTCACATGACTTCAGATACATGACTGTCACATACTCACACATGCTCATCTGATCGGTTGACCGCCATCTGTTTTCTGCTCATGAACCTGGATTGTGCTTTTACATTGTCTACCTGGCCGGCTTCATTAAACCCTTTTATCTCCAAAAGCATCTACACTGTCTGACAAACTGTAATAAAGCTAAAACATGTCATGCAATGTAAGACTTGACATGAATGACAGTCATTAGTTCATTTGGAAAACATGTCACAGTAAGAGTACAGGTCATTCAGTCTGAGAATGTAGTGAGAATGTATCACTGTTGGTAATGTTATTTTCTCAGGTGGACTCTGCACAGTTTTACTAACTAGCTAAAGCATGAGTATAAAAAAAACCTTGTGGGATGCAGGTTGTTTTCTAATTCCAAGTCTAGCTATCTCAGGGTCAGAACTATCTATGGCAAGGATTTATACAGAACAAAGTAAAAACCCTCTGGTATGAGGCAGTCATCTTTCTTTCCTCCTTCTAGATATTAGACTCAGGTAGTGGAGAATGAATACACAGTCTGCAAATGTGAACAAAATGAGTGCACACAAGCCAAGCATAAAAAAGAAAAGAAACACATCAAGAAGAAATGATGGTCAACTTGTAAGACAAAAAAGGAACATGAATTTGTTGTCAGGAACAAAGAAAGAGAGATTGGCGATACGCTGGATGTATAATAGGTTTATTCGCCCAGCGGATCAAACATGCCTGAGCCCAAAAGCTCGGTCTTTCCCACTGCAATAGATGGGATATTGGCTGGTGCTGAGATGCCGAGACAAAATGAAATAGAGGTGATTTTGAAAGCTGGTTGGACTCGGGTCTCTTTATTGGAAAGGGGACAAAAAAGCAAAGGTGAACAGTAGAGCCGTGAATAAGATTAGCTCTTCTTCTTCAGCCAAGAACAGTAAGAAAAATAGAAAGAACTCAACTTATTTTATTCTTTAACATTTTTATCTTATTATCAAACACTGAGCTGAAAAGTTAAGAGGTTTTAAACATTTATTCATTCATTTATCTATTTTTATATAAAAAACACTTAATCATTTATTAAGAAAGGCTCAAGTTTTTCTCAGCCATTTCTGTGGGGAATTCAGGGTTCACCCTATACAGCCCACCAGTCTATAGTCCATCGCAGGGCCAACAAACACACACACACACACACATACACACACACACACACACACACACACACACACACACACACACACACACACACA